>CM071680.1:6565000-7165000 GCA_036553675.1 Solanum okadae
TTTAAATTTATTAAATTAAAATTCTGTTAATGTGTAGTTAAATTATATATATATATATATGTATCACATTAAATTTTAAGAACACAAAATGGTCCTCCGGAAAACGATTTAAATAAAATTAAATCAAAATAGAAAATAATACCGACATCAAGACGTCGGTTTTTATTGAAATTCATTTTTTCCGAGAAAATTTCCGACCTCCAGACCTCGGAATTTGGTTTTCCCGCAAACCGACCTCCGCATGTCGCTTTTAAAAGTAATTAGATGAAATAAAAATACCGACCTCCGGATGTCGCTTTAATTAATAGTTGAAATAAAAATACCGACCTCATGAGGTCGGTATTTTAATTACATACTTTTAATTTTTACCGACATTTGGAAGTCGGTATTATGAAATATTTCATTGAGAAAAAATTCCGACCTCAGGAGGTCGGGATTTTTAATGAATTACAATAAAAACCGACCTCTTGATGTCGGTATTATTTTCTCAATTAAATATAAAAAATACCGACCTCATGAGGTCGGTATTTTATATTAATTTATTTTTACTATTTAATTTTACCGACATACGGAAGTCGGTATTATAATTTTTTTTGTTTTTTATTTTACACAAAACCTATTGAGAAAAAATAAAATATTGTTATTATTTTATTTTTTTAATACCAACATCAAGAGGTCGGTTTTTATTGTAATTCATTTTTTCCGAGAAAATTTCCAACCTCCAGAGGTCGGAATTTGGTTTTCCCGCTTTCCGCAAACCGACCTCCGGATGTCGCTTTTAAAAGTAATTAGATGAAATAAAAATACATACTACTGACATTCGGAAGTCGGAATTATAAAATATTTAATTGAGAAAAAATTCCGACCTCCCTGAGGTCGGAATTTTTAATGAATTACAATAAAAACCGACCTCTTGATGTCGGTATTATTTTCTCAATTAAATATAAAAAATACCGACCTCATGAGGTCGGTATTTTTATTGTAATTCATTTTTTCCGGGAAAAATTCCGACCTCCGGAGGTCGGAATTTGGTTTTCCCGCTTTATTTTGCATAAAAACCGACTACTTGTAAATACCGACCTCCATTTGAGGTCGGAAATTTTTAGGTCGGTATTCACTGTTTTTTTAGTAGTGTCTCTAGTTCAAGGGCTTGGATTGAGATTCCTTCAAGGCTAAGTGGTATGTTATCATAGACCGACGACAAGTGTTTAGATGTTTCCTTTCTTTCATGTAAAAGACTATTGTTAGACTTTCGATTGTAAAGGGCCGTGACCCTACTTTTGTTTTGGATATTGTTAAGATGGCCATGTGAGACAATAGACTTCCGATGACGTTTCAAATGTTTTAATCAAGTTTTGATTGTATGGATTTAAAGAAAAGTTTTTAAATTCCGCACTATTTCTATGTATTGAATGTTATGAATGCTAAGAGGCTTGTACGAGACTCCTTTGGGGTCAAGTACGCCGTGTAACTTCCAGGGTATAGGCTCTGATCGTTACATAAACTTTAGGGAATTTATTTGTGGATTTTCTTACTAGAAAATTATTTTTATATTGTGTTGTGCTGAGTTAAAAAGCTTTTGTAAACTTTTAAGGTTGTTTTAAGAAATATTAATAGTTTCTATTTAATGATAAATACTAGGCTTAAAAAAAAGTAATATTTGTATGCAATATTCTCACTCTAATAAGGTGAAAGAAAAGGTTCAAAGAAACAATATAGACCTAATTATTAATAACAATATTACATTTTTAAAATTTATATAGGGTGAAAAATATTTACATTTTCATTTTTAATCAATAGATTTCCTTCTCATCATATGTCAATTAAATTTATTTAATGCTTATTTTAATATTATATTATCAATAAAAAACTTTTAAAAAATCATTTTTAATTTTTTATTTAAATCCATCTAACAAATTTACCCATGGAAAAAATAATATAATTTTCAAGACAAAGAATGAGTATATAAGTATGCTAGTTCTTTTAAAAACAGATCTATCGTTTAGGTAAAAAAAAGTGAACAATTGATAGTTGAAGGTGTATTTTGATATATAGTTGATGATAGTTTAGGTGGAAAACTCGAAAACATGATACTTCAGTTATGAAACAAACAAAAATCTGAATTCTTTAGATGTGTTTTTGACCATTCACTTCTAAAAAATAAGGAAAAAATTAATTTTATAAAATAGTTGAGAGATATAAATGATTTTCACCATTTATTAAGTTATTTAAAGTTGATTGTACGTAAAATCCAGTCCCCTATTAACTATATATATTTTTTTCAAATTTTTTTACATTTAAATATAGTGGATGAAAAACTGGGTAGAAATATAATAGTCATTTACTCTTTGTACCACATCGGCTATGCGAAACTACATATTGGACATTATAGTAAGCAAATCCCATGCGCAAAGCACGTGTAATGTTGGTCTAAGTTTGCAACTGAGAGCAATGAATTAAATGTTATTAAAAGAATTAAAAATTAATAAATATAAAAAAATTGAACAAAATAATTAAGTAAACGGATATGAGCTATAACAAATATAAAAAAGTAAACGGATATGAGCAATAAATGTTATTAAAAGAATTAAAAATTAATAAATATAAAAAATTGAACAAAATAATTAAGTAAGAATTAATTAATAATATAGAAAATTGAATTACGAACAAAATAATTAATGGGGTGGGTGGTGCAGTGGGCCATAAAGGTGGTAAATCTATCCCTGAAAAAAGTATTATAGTCATAAAATACTTAATAAATGTTATTAAAAGAATTAAAAAATAATAAATATCAAAAAGTAAACGGATATGAGCTATAAACGGATATGAGCTATAAATGTTATTAAAAGAATTAAAAAAAATATATATAAAAAAGTAAACGGATAAGAGCAATAAATGTTATTAAAAGAATTAAAAATTAATAAATATAAAAAATTGAACAAAATAATTAAGTAAGAATTAATTAATAATATAGAAAATTGAATTACGAACAAAATAATTAATGGGGTGGGTGGTGCAGTGGGCCATAAAGGTGGTAAATCCCTGAAAAAAGTATTATAGTCATAAAATAAATATAAAAAATTAAATTAGAACATTTAAATATTTTTGAAAGAAAATTCGTAAGTAATTTCATGCAAACTTTTAATATTTTTGCAAGAAAATCCGTAAGTAATTTACATGCGGTTTTTAAAATCCCCGTGTAGTTTATTTGGGGATTTTAAAATTTGCGGGTAATAATTACCATGGAAGGTTTTACCTTCGAAAATTTTTTGGTAGGAAAATTCGCAGGAAACTACGTTACCTGGAAATTCTCATATATAATCCCCAAGTAATTTGCACTTTTTTAGTAGTGTCTAGAGCCGTCAATATGGGCTAGGCCTGTTGGGCCGGCCTAGCCTAACCCAGGATATAGTAGGGCTGGGCTAAAAATTTTGGAGCCCATTTAAGAAAAGGGCCTTTTAGCCCAGCCTGAATAAGCCTGCTGATTTGTGGGGCTTGAGAAATATAAGTAGGGCCGGCCCGTGGGCCAATAAAAATTAATTAAAAAATATAATATAATATTAAAATTTAAAATTAAAGAGATCCAAACTCAAAATCTATTTAAAGTTTTTTAGGAAATTACTATGTATAGAAGTTGCATCCACCATGAAAATGTTCAAACACTTGTTGCTACTCGAAACTAGTTACATCATTTTTCTCAAACTGGTAATATATTTTTGTGTACATTTAAATATTATAATTCTCAATTTAATTATTTTTTAATATTTAACTAATTGAAACCACATATAAATTGCAGATGAAAATGAAGATGTTAAGACAATCTTCCCACAAGTTGATTCAAATATGCTTGATGAAGATGATCATGAAGCGTTAGATACTCCATAGGTTTCATGAAGTGTTAGATACACCATAAGTTTCATGATTTTTTAAGGAGTTTGTTTTTTACTTTTTTATGGTTGGAATATTGTCATATTTTTTGTGTTTTATTGTGATAATTGCAAAACAATTAGGTTAATATTTCTATTTAGATAATTATACTTTTACTTGAAAAAAAACTTAATAAATATTATAAAGATAATTTTATTTGTGGATTTGATTAACAAGTAGTAACATTAACACAATGTAATATTGTTTTGTCGATATTTATGATAATATTTTTAAATTATAATTTATAATTTAATTTAATAATTATAAAGAAATATATAACTTTTAAAAAAGTGAGCTGATCCGACAAGCCTGTAGCCCACGTACTTGTGGGTTGGGCCGACCGTTTTCTAGCCCACACCAAAAATGGGCTAGCCTGGCCTAGCCCGTAAAATGTCAAAGCCTATATGGGTTAGCCCGGATGGGGTGGGCTAGCCCATATTGACAGCTCTAGTAGTGTCTTATACCCAACTCTTCCAAACAATAACCTGTTAATCCTAAGCTTGCAAGCACCTCTGATCACATCTAAGTCCCTATTAAATTGTTCTATTTGGACTGAAAGAAAATCATCTGTCTTTAGCGGGAAGAATTGCTTGAAAGCACTTGGCATTCAGGCGGGCCACACTCAAACAAATAGTTTTGAAACAAATAAAAAAGTATGTGCCACACTTACAAAGGACTGTCAGTTTCTTACGACATCAGAAATTTCTTTTTCAAAACATATGAGACTCTGATACATCCTCTACCAGATCATATCATATCATATGACATTATAAAGGCATGCTTCAGTCTTCGATTAAAACGTTCATCAATTTTTTATGATAATCACATAACATATCATATGTCGACAAGGCATCGTAGAGGAACAAGTTCATTCATTAAAAAAAAACACTTTCCACAAATAGACATGATACTCATATAGTGTATATCATATACTGAAAGAGTATCAAAGAGGTTTGCATCAATCCTTCTATTAAAACATTCATCAAGCCTCTTTGATACGCACATGATATATCATACACTGACATGATATTATAAAGGACTAGGTTCATTCATTCAGGAAAAAAAAAACTTTCCTCAATATAAGGGTTTCTGTGATACCCATATAGTATTAAACTTCTCATAATCCGACATTGATGAAATTCCTCTTAGAAACATGAAAGCTTTGATACCAATGTCATGTATTGAGCTACTTGAAAACTCAATTCCTGAAGAAAATAATAGGGGAAATACAAGAGATGGAGAAGGAGAGAAGTTCTGTGGAAAGAAATAGATTTTCATATATTCGATAAGTTCTCATCAGTACAATCCAGCTATTATAAAGGACAAATGACCGCCTAATTCTAACGTGTAGTAGGACACGTGGCCAGTTCATTGCAATGACTATTCTACAATTACTGAAAGCATAACTTATACTAGCATTACTAAATACACTGGCTAAGGAATGCAAATGTGGCTGAGACTGAATTACTGCTTTACTTTCTAGTATTCGTTTTGACAGCAATTGGATCAGAACAGTATGGACAATTGCCAAACAGAACATCAAACGACCTGTAAAACAAACAAAGCAGATGAATGTGATAAGAGAATTAAAAAATTTATGTCCTTGCAGTTGGCTAGAGTTATGCAGGGTTTAGTTATTCCATCTTCTACCCTACCTAAATATAGATTCTTTCATAGCTTATACATGTGTTAGTTATGTGGATTGTAAACTAGTAACCAAACATCGTATTTGATGTGCTGAATTCTATACATAGTAACTAAAATACCACCAAACATGGTACTTGTTATGCTGATTTTAATACATGAATAATTTACTTCCTAACCAACAATCAAACGACCCCTTAATGTATTGAAGGTTACAAAAGCAAAAGGTAACAAGAAATTCCAAACACAAAAAGGAAAGTTCAATTATTCCAAAAGTTATACATTTCTCACTTTTACTCCCTTTATACAATTTTCTCTACATGTTCCTCAAAAACCAAAACAATGTATTGCCCCTCCATTTGTCCCCAAATTAGCAGTAAATATTCTCAAATTTAACTCTCGTAATAATCATACAACACGAAGTCAATTTGGATTAGAGGGTAATCAAAGTCATTGCATAAGTGAAAAAGAAATTGAAAAATAGAACTTCCATATGTGAAAAGAATGCATCTATTATCACAGTAACATAGAACAGTATGACTTACCTATGAAAGCTCATGCAAGCAAGGTAAGAGTTTTCATGCGTACTGTTAAAAAAACAAGGTGTGTTTTAACTATACTTAGTTCAACCAAAATCTTGTCTAATTAATCTCTCCTTAGTGTATATGGACTGGTAAAGATATAATACTCAGATATTTCATTAGCATCTGTAACAATCGACAATATATTTTCCTTTCCAAAACATTAATCTAGTTTCAACTTGGCCTGGCTATATATCAACTAAAAACTTTTACAGCCAACACTAATAGACGATCAACAAAGCTCAATCATGGACTCGCACAACAGAATGACAATATCTTAAGGATATGTTTACCATCACAATCAAAAAATCAAGATAGGAGATTTCAACTTACTGCCTTGTTGTTGTGATGGAACACAGCCAATCTCCAAGGCAAACACTATGGAAGGCCCTACTGCAGCTGTTATTTTCACATGTACAATCAGTGCCACTTCCACTTTTATCACCAAGTTCATCATCTAGATTGACATCATCAAGTCAATGCCATACCACAAAATATCAATGGGTTTATCTTACGGATATAGGATTACCAATTGGAAGATATTGTGCATAACAAATGCCACATTCAGTTTGTGGATCAGTTTTCTGAATGCTTAAAGGTCCATGAAGTTGAATATCCAATACGTGTGCAAGATTCTCGGAAAATGGCTTGTCTCTCATCCTGTGAGTAGAATAGAAATCTCAGCTGGTGAGACATAACAAGCGACATACAAAATCTCAGCACAAGTTAAACATCACAAGCTTGATTGTGTTGGAATTCAAATCCTAGGCACATCAATTTACCTTAAGAACGACTCGGTCAGCTTAAGGGATAGATCTCCTAAGGACATGATAGCCAATAGAACCTCCTCTACCTTTCGAAAGAGAAATTTAAAACCATCCTTACCAACCAGTCCGCAATCCCTAAATCCTTTTTCCTGATAAATGTTCAAAACACCAATCATAGAGGAAAAAACTGAGTAACTCTTACCCCCCGCCACCCTCCATCTCCTAATTGTTAAATCTTTTTTCCTGAATATGGTTCAAAATGCCAAACGTAGAGAACATTCCATGTATAGCAAGTTGAACCTCCTCAACCAATCAAAAGGGAAATTCAAATATCCTTAGACACCCAGCCCCAAGTCCCTTAATTTTTTTTACTGATTAATGTTCAAAAACTAAGTGCAGAAGAATTTGATTTTTATGCATGAAAACACCATGTAACAGAGAAATCTACGATAATGCTTGAAAAATCAAGAAAAATTACTTAAACCAATATTTTGAGCACGTTAAACAACAGTATTAGCATCTAAATGTAGAAATGATAAGGACCGTGATAATATATCCAGCAGAAAAGCAAACGTTGAAATACCATCTTTTGCAGTTTTTCCTCCACATCGCCCTCAATCTCTCCACCCCTGAATCAGAACCAAGAAAGCGACAGCTAGAAGAACTCCATATCAATTTCAAACTCATTAAAGATAAGAATACTTGTAAAAGCTGCGAGTTTCAGAAAAAAAACTTACTCCGGTAGGGATGTCGGATCATTAGCATCTATAGACAATATGACGTAGCTGTCATTACCTATAGCAAAAGAAAATGGATACCAGTTAGTTTTGCAGCGGTAAAGGGGTACTGAACAACATTCATGTACATAAGCATTAAGCACATACTTATATTAAGTTGGCGATGTGACAAAGCACGTTGAGGATATCGTAGATCAGAAACCAAAAGAGAGTGGTCAATATCATCCATTAGATTCCAAAAGTCCTGAAGCTTCTCAAGATGCTGGATCCAGTAAGAAAAAAAATATGGTAATTATAGCAGAAAATCACAATCCACAAATGTCTAAAAACTACACATCTTTGGTGGATGAAATAATCAGTAGTAAATCAAATTGAAGAATACGCAATTACCTTATGAAACTGTTGGATAGCATCTTTCAGTCTTGAGTTTGTTGACCATTTTAAATTGAAGAGATAAGGAACATCCTGGGGAATAGTTAATAAATTAGGAAATTGCCTAAAGAGTGCAAGACTCTAGTATCTGAAATTTGAAGGATGCCAACCGCTGATATAGAAGGCGGATGGTTAGGATATGATCCATCCAAAGTTATCTGCAGAATGTGCACTCTTCCTTTCTTGTCCCTAACGCACAGAAAAAGCTTGAGAGTTTATTTCCCGGCAATGTAAACTCCAGTATTCCACTAGCTGCAATTCAGAAGTTTACAGTCGTCCACTACAGTCCCTCCTCATATAATTCCTAACAAACGGGAAACAATCTATACCGTCTTCTTTCATTAACGAACACCTAGCCTTCCTCATTTTAGCCCAAGCATAGTCTTAAAAGATAAGCGAGGCCTTACTTGATGCGAAAGTTGAGAAGTCTCAGATCTTCCCCAAATCTAACAAGATGCTCCCATCCTATCTCTTCTACCTGTAGATACAACATGATTTCAGAAGAAAATCCCAATAAATATTTGCCTAAAGCATAATAACACGAAGAATACACCATTCAATCAATGTCTGGAATAGACAATGATGCAACTGGCATAGTAGTTCAGAAGTTACATTTAATATCTCTTATCTTGAAATTGAGGAATGTCAAGCATATTACATAAATTACATAGAAGTTTCATGAAAGGCAAGCATGTACAAAACTCATCTATACTGTTTCTGATCATTCTCATCAATGAAGTTCAAACTTTCACAAAGCCACCGGACGGGCAAGGACATAATGGTTAAGATTTAATATCAATGTAACTATTGGCTGGCTAACTATCCTTTTGTTAATAAGATGAATTCATTAGCCAGGGGCGGAGCTAGAGTGTGGGATGCTAGTTTGGTCGAACCAAAGTAGCTTTGGTTGAAACCCCGTATTTGACTATTTGTCTTCAAATTCCACTAAATATGTACGGATTATTAATTAAGAACCCAATAACTTGAAAAGAATAGAATCCAGAACCTATGTTGCCCAAACTTTTCAAAAATATCAATGCTTGCATGTTTGATACTAATCCAACACGAGTGCGGTCGCATTTTTGGAGAGTCAGAGAAACATAGTCCACAACCCACCTTCAAATTCAGGTGCAGTAACTCCACTTCCCCACACCCCAAATAAGAAAAGCAAAACATGGGGTTTTTCTTTCCATTTTAAATTTTAAGAGCACATGCTAAAAAAAACAGAAAGCAATAAAATACAGTATTGAATCTTAAAGATTGACTGATACTGATACAGCATACCTCTGAATATATCCTGCGGTAGAAAGATGATGATTTGGCCAGTTCTTGGCATCTTTTCTGCTCTGCACACTCCTAAATGTATAAGATTCAGATATACTTTGTATGCAAATCATTTAAATCAATTTTGGGGGAAAATAAAGTTGTTACTTACCATTATAATTATCTTCCAACAAACCTAAATTGAATTTTCAATGTTAGATACCAACGCCACCAGCCTCAACAACTTCTACCCAATTCCCAAGAATCTTTTTTTTTTCAGCTTACACAATCTGCTATCAAGCATTCAGAAGCATTACTTCTTCGGTTTTAGCCCGAAAATCAATCAGCAAAACGAACAGTTTCTTTTTTCCGGTTTATACTTCCTTCATCCAACAATAGTTATATACCCTATTGTTTTGGGATGTCTAATAATATTTGTTCACTTCATGAAATTACTAGATAATTTTGTACTTATTTCCTAATTTACCCTTATCATTAATTATAGTTATTTCTTTATTTCACTAGGTAATTTACTGCACGATTTCTAAGTTTTTGAACAACTTTTCCACTAATCGACTTTTATCAGGAAAAAAAAAGTAAATTTTTGTAGGTTTTTAGAACATTTCAACAGAAATTAAATGATTTGACATTATCACATATCTCAAGAATTGTAAATATATAATTTATGATTAAAAATATCTTGATATCTAATCATTTTTAGCTTTTACATAATTTATCATAATATATGTTTGATGATATAATTGTCTTGTTAAAATTGAGTGATGTTTTTATGTAGTGATTAAACATCACCTTTTTTTTTTTTTGTACATGAAAAATATAGAATCTAATGATTTTATAGTTAGAATAACTTCTTGTGAATTTTTTTTTTATGTATTAGTTATAACTAAGTTTAGACCGTTAAAAAATATACACCACAACAACATGAATAAATTTTTGTAGAGACAATCTACTTGTTTGAGGTCAAACGTTCACCACTTTTTGTTATTGTTACTTTGTTACTCTAACAAAATTTATAGAAGGAGAAAAATAAATTTGAAACAACAACAAAATAATATTGTTGACCCTTTTAGAAATTTATTCTTCATTAAATTGCTGCTCTAAAGGCCCTTCTAGATGTTTTATCAATGCAACTTTACGACTTTTTCAGAAACATGTATTTATAAGTGTTGCATTATGAAAGTACAAGTAGATCAAAATGTTGGATTCTAGACTCATGTTAAAGAAATATTCTCGGACATTAAAAAATTAAAAATGAGTCTAACCTAGTTAATTCAAATGCTCAGCAATGACTTGGGACATGAAGTATAACAAATCTATGTTAATAGGCATATCCTTTGTAGTTAAAGATATTACTTTTATTTAGAGTAGGTTTTGTTTCATATTCTTCAAATTAAGCTTGCCGAAAATAGTCATAACTCACCCCAAAAATATTTAGAAGAGCCGAATGAGAAGGAAAAAAAGAAAAACATTAAAAGGACGAAGAGCTTTGTCCAAGTGAGATCATATACATACCAAACGGAAAATAATCAATATAATTTTAAGGAAACAATAAAACAGCGAGAAAAAACACACATTAAAGGAAGTAAAATATGAGATATCCAATGATGATAACAAATCATTCTAACCAGAAAAGATCCTATGTTTTGAAATAACATACCTACAAAAATTAACTAACACTTCAATCAACTTTCCATCATTGAAGTACTAATAATATCCACGGATAAAATTTAATAGTAATAGATAACAACAACATAAAAATCCAAAAATATGGGCATGCAAAGTTATTAACTCTCAGAGGATTTTCTAAAGAACACAAAATCATGTCCTGGTATGTGAAGGAATGACGTTGTTGATGAAGAAATTAGAAATTTGTAAGGGATTTTTTTATTGTACCTTAAACAATTTCAGTAGAGAAAACTTGCTTGAATACTCAATTAACGTTTGTTATTTAATATGTACTAACAAATACTTATAACAATAACTTTGCATAAACATAAACAACAAAGTTTAAAGCATGTACTCAAAAACAACAATTAATAATATAAGCATAAATTAATGACCGTAAACAACATACCAGGATCTTCAAAAATAGAATGAAAAAAATCGAGCCCATTGAATGCACAGTGTCCCCTTAAGAAAATTATTCCCCTCTAGTACCTGATGTTTAAAGGAATATATCCTCTCAAGATCGAACGATTCTATTCACCAGTGTATTGATACAAAAACAATGGTGTTAGTGAGCCATTCAACAGGAGCAAAGTATACAAATATTTAACTGTCCAGAAGAAGAAGAAGTTGAAAATTTTCATTGTTTTAAAATGAGAGTAAAGTCCTCTATTTATAGACAACAAATGGTAGTGTGGACAAATGATTATTGTGTCTTATCGGAAAGGTTACAACTCTTTGAGAAAGTTACAACCCTTCGGAAAGGTCACAACATTTCATAAAAGTCACAACTTTTCATTAAAGTGACGACTTTTCATTAAAGTGACAACTCTTCATAAAAGTCACAACTTTTCGGAAAGGTTACAACTCTTTGAAAAAGTTACAACCCTTCGGAAAGGTCACAACATTTCATAAAAATCACAATTTTTCATAAAAGTGACAACTCTTCATAAAAGTCACAACTTTACATAAAAGTCACAACTTTTCGTGAAAGGGGAAGACTAGTTTTGGAAATAAAATAAATTAAAAGAAATCCTAGTTTGTGGCATCGCCACATATGTTTTTTCAAGATATGGTATTTATTATATTCAAAGGATGATATAGTAAATGAGTCTTCTATTTATAGTTTGTTAAGAAGTGTACAAAATCAATAGTGGACAAGTATTATTGAACACAATGAGTATCTTTTAGTTACTATTATTTGTCCAATTTTGACTTTTTACTTGTCAGTTTTTTATTTGTCTTTTTTGACTAATCAAGAAAAAACAATATTTGTTACTTATTATAACCTCAATTTATTTACAGAGTTAATGTTTTTTGAAAAATGTAGAATCTCATAAATTGATTTTGAAATTCTATCAATTAATAGGGGTAAAATAGTTAACTCACTATGTCAATTATTATTTTCTAAATAGGTGTGTCAAGTAAAAAATGAACAAGTAAATAGGGACACAGGTAGGACTGGGCGTTCGATCGGTTCGATTCGGTTTACGAAATTCAGTTCGATTTTCAATTTGGTGAAAATGAAATTCAAACCAAACTAAAATAAATTCGGTTCGATTTGGCTTTCACAATTTCGATTCGGTTTATCGATTTGTAAAATAAAAGTGGGTATGTTGTCGTTGTTGAACAAATTCACCTCTTCATATGAAATTTCAAATAAAGTTGTCAACTTCTTGTCATTTCCCAAAATATACCTCCAGTGAATATTTTCACTACTACTAGTAACACATTTTCAAATTTCAATCACAACGAATAAAAATTAGGATAAATTAAAACAAGGCCAACCTTAAGCTTTCAGGGGCAAGGGCATTAATAGACAACAAACACTCAAGAAGCTTCCATGTTCCAGGGACCAATGAGATCATGATTCATGGCTATTTGCCAAGAGTATCAGGAGTCCATGCACTAGGCGTCCACTCCAGCCTTCAGCCTCAAGGCATTACCACTTAACAAACAACATACAAAAAGTTTTTAACAATTAAAAAGCAAGCAACAATTGTCAACTGAGTGAGTTTCAGTCACTGTGATTGTGCGTGACGAGTGTCGAGAGCAGAGCACGGACGGAGGCGATGGAAGTCAGACGAGTTTTGCGAGACGAGTTGATGTGAGTCAACGTCATCTCGTCGAGACATGAATCGTGAGAGTTTCAATTTAGGGATTCACTGATTTAAGAATTGGGTAAGTGCAGTGTAATCAGTAGTGTGCAGTATTAAAATTCAGTTTTTTCGGTTAACCAAATTTATTTTGTTAAAATCAAAAACCGAATCGAAAAACTGAAATTTTAAAATTTAAAACCTAAACCGACCGATTTAACCGAAAAAATTGAAACCAAAATTAAAAAAAAATCAGTTCGATCGGTTTTTTCGGTTTTAACCGGAATATACCCCGCCCTAGAGACATGGAGTATTTTAAGTTGTTACTATAGTTATTTATAATATTATTTTTAAATATATTAATTTACATATTTTTAAATATATAATTTTTTTAATCTTTTATGTCCAAATTTAATATTAAAATTTAGAAGTACAAATCTTGAAATTTAAAGTGTCATGATATAGCATACTTGGTATAGCACAAAAGAGTATGAAAGAAGTGAGATAGTTCCTAAATGTTGTAGCTTCCCAATTATAGATGTGGTGCGCTTCGCAACGATAACTATGACTCTACAGAAACGACTTCATAGACACCCTAGGACTCTTGAAATATGTGCTCTGATACCAAGTTTGTCACGCTCCGAGCCTACACCATGGGAGTGATCGGGCACTCGAGAATCATTTCTGGCCCCAAGCGAACCATTGGCCTGGCTCAACTCTTAGCGGAAGGTGTTACTCAATAATAAGAGAACTTTAAAAATAAACTTTACTCAACTGTCTCAAAAGATAAACTTAGAATGTTTTAGAAATAAACATTCAACTAGCCAAAGTGGCAGCTCAAGTCTCAACATAAACAACTGAAAATGAAAAGACTCATGAACTATGTCTATCTATCTATGAAGCCTCTACTAACTGAGATAGATATCGGGACAAGATCCACGACATCCTACTAACAAAATGAAATGGCTGAAAGTAAACAAGGGATCCTCCGGAAGCAAGGAGACTCATCAACAACTCTGAAGCTCAACTGGATGAACGAAGTGCTGGATGCTGATTCTGGTTACCTGTATCTGCATCATAAAAGATGCAGGCCAAATGACGTTAGTACATGCAATGTACGAGTATGTGAGGGGAAACCTAAACAAGACATAAGCTTGAACTGGAACTGAGGAAATATTTACCTCTTCTCAACTCAACTCAACCTCATTTCAATATAAAGCAATAGAAATAATGCAATATAAAGAAAAACTTTCAAACAGTAGATAACAACTCAATGTATTAGAAAATACAATATAAACTCTGTTTGTATGCAAAAATACAAAGTAAACTCTGTTGGGAGATTTTCTAACCGACAACCATCACTATAAGCTATGTGATGATACAACGTCTAGCCCACGTTGTCAGAACTCTCCTATACTTTGCGGGGGTATAGAACCTCTTAACTAATTGGATCCACTAGTCTATGCTAAAAAGCAACAAAGGAATCATCTAAAAAGTATGGACTTTTTCTACCCACGTTGGTTACACGGTTTATGAGGGATGTGACTTGTTAGAACTCTTCCCCATATCGGTGCTCAATACTACTCCCAAAATATAACTTAGATCATTATGTTTTAAAGAAAACATTTCTTCTTCCTCAAATCTGAGATTATTACTCAAAAGGTTTCTCTAAAATGAGATAATACTAAAAACTATTCATGAACTCTTTGGAAATCGATGTTTTCTCTCATCTTAAATGTGAAAACATTTGCTCTTGGGAATACTTAATTCCCATATATAATTGTAAAGAAAATTAATTCAGCTCTACTCCTCCTCAACTCTGTGGTGAAGTCATTTAAATCAAGTTTTAAAACAATTTGTAAAAGACTTCTTAGAATGACTCGAAAAACTCTCAAGACTTGACTCTTGGTTCTACCTTGAATTTGAATTATGAATTCAAGGTTATGATTCATGTTATGAATGATTTCTAGATGTTTAGAAGTAGTTTAGAGTAGTTAGAATCGATAGGGAGCAAAGGAACCGTTTTAAAGAACTCAGACAGCTTAAACGCTGGAGAACGGGTGAGGACCGGCGACCCTGGCGCAATGAGTAGCGCAGGACGCCAACCCTTGAACTACAGGATAGTAGTTGGGGCGCACTGATTGGCGCAGGGCGCCATGCCCCAAACTACAGAGCATTTCTGCTGGTGCATTGGTGGGGCGGCCATCAACCCATGCCCAGAAAACCCCGACGAATTTTCTTACTCGTTTTCTAACCCCAATTCACCTAGAATCAAATGGTTTCTTCCCCAATTACTTAGATTCGAATACCCAATAAAAGTACACAAGCATCTACTAAAAAACAACTCTTAATCTCCATACGATTATCTCAAAAAATCTTTAAACCCATCCTAATTCAAGAACGGAAACAATACTTCAAGAAACTAATCAAGAACTCAAACTCTTCAACTTCAAGAATGAACTTGCGCTAAAAATAACATGATTGGCATGTGGGTGAACGAACCCAAGACTATGAGAACTCACATACCTCTTAGGGATCAAACCCTTGGTGAAACAACCTTCGAATCGCAAGAAAACTAGATGAACGCCTTGAATCCTTTCCTCATTTCTCATTTCTCATTTTTTTCTCCTCTTTTCTCTTCTTGAACTTTCTTCTAAAACCCTAAGCGTATTTTGATTTGTGAAAAAAAAACCAAATCAGTTTAGACCCTTGAATATTACCAAAATTTATTTTAATCTGATTGGGTAAGGAAAAGACTAAAATACCCCTCATATTTTTGGGTAACTTTCCTTAACTGGACCATCCAACTTCAAACGGGCATATCTCCCTCATACAAGCTCTAAAATTAGCAAACTCAGTGGCGTTGAAAAGAGGATTCCAAGACCTTTAATTTGATAACTTATGGGCCACCAAACTCATCTTGTACTGAAAGTTATGGTCGTTTAAAGTTGATCCAAAACTCATCACTTATGCCTAACTTGAAAAATTACAGATTTTTGTTATTTCTAAATTAGGTATTTCTATTTTTAGCTTTTTCAAATACCGAGGTGTTACACCTCATAGTCCCAGAACTATGTGCCTGAGTAGGATTATAAGTCCCCTTTGTTAGGCATCAGTATTAGTGATCACGCCACATTCATGACTTTATACCCCTAGCAAGGTATATTGGATCCTCTCGATGGGGCGTATACATCGGACTCCACGTTTAGCTCATGTGATTTATGTCGGTTAATAGTAGCTCCCACAGTCAAGCTCTCCTTGCATTGACCAAGTTTTCAACACTTATATCAGTATACAGTTCAACGTGTTATCTTCATGATTAGTACTTGGTCATTGCATTCAGTTTAGTTTTTTAGTTATATTTTAGTATTTATATCTCTGCTCAAATTATGTCATTTCTCAGTTATGCTTTGTTCAACTCATATATATTTGTTCAACTTAGTATATATATATCCTACATGCTCAGTACATTCCAAGTACTGACACATATTCTGCATTACATCCTTTCATGATGTAGGTTCAGGCACTCAGCATCCAGATCACGCTTAGATCGATTCTCGGATCGACTTCAGCAACTTCAGTAGTGAGTCATCATACTTCGAGGACAATAGACATGCATTCCATTGCAGTCTTTGATTTCAGTTTTCAGTTTTCAGTTTTGTTAGAGTTAGCTGGGGCATGTCCAAGCTGCTCAACTCAGTTAGAGGCTTTTCAGACATAGTAGTAGATTCAGCTTGAGTTGTTAAGTGGTTGTTTCAGTCTTCACTAAACTCCTATTATTTTATATATATTTAGACTGGTTATTTTTTCCCCGTTTTCCTATATCTACTATTTTAGCTTCCGCATAGTCTATGTTTTACTCAATAACTTTTATAGTATGCTTAATATATGCCAAACTATTCTTAATATATGCCAGACTCAGGGTTAGCTTGGGGCCACTCGTGATCCTAGGTCTCGTGTTACGTCTAGGGGGTAGCCTCAGATCATGACATGGAGGGAGATATTTCTTATTATTTGAATCTTTTAATTCTTAGAAGCTCTTGTACCTGTTTAGGCTAGTTCCTTGGATGGCTCAATGTATTTCTTGACAAAAGTACAATATTTTTACTAAGTTTGAGTATTTATGTATTTACAATGGGGTGTTAGCTTATATTTTGTTCACTTTCGCATATCATGTTCTAGTTTGAGAGTAAGGGTTCTCCTACCAAGGTGTTAGAGTAGGTGCACGCATGGTCCGGTGAATTGAATTGTGACATTTCCGCATTTCATGTTTCAGTTTGGGGGTAAAGGTTCTCCTATCTAGTGTTAGAGTAGATGCCCATTGGATTGTAACAACTATGTTTGGATAGATTATAATTTTTTTAATTGTTTTGTAATGTCACATATCAATAATTTGAAAGATAAATGTAGAAGCATTATAAAAATTAGATAAAAAGTAAAATAAGATTATAATAGTTCTTTGTTCTGTCCTTTTAGTTACAACAACATGGGAAGTTGGTCAAAAATAAAATAATTGATGTTCTTACTTTGCCTACACTTGTCTAAATATAAACAAAATGATCCGAAGGTTGATATGAAGGGTTCATCCAGTGTAAAGGGTATTTTTACCATTTTGAATATAATTAAAGCAGAGGACCCTAGTGATGGTAATGCAAAGGTCATCTAATGTCCAAATGAAAACATGTTGTCTTCATACATGTTGCACGAGATTAATTTATTTATTAGTATCCGTAATTTTAACCTGAGATTTTTTTTAAAAAAAAAATTAGAATTTACATAAGTATCTAATTGAGAATTTTGAAATATAAGTAAAGTAGTGTAATTATGAATTTCTAATATTTATAATTTACTATATAAAAATAATTCAAATTAAAATCTTGAATTATTTTCATAATAGAAAGTTTCAATAATTAATTTAAGAGAGAAGTATTGAAAACACTTTTGAACTTGGCACAAATTATTAATTTCGTTCCTGAACTATTGACAGCCTTAAAAATACCCCTCAACTTGACTAACTAAATTCAGGGGCGAAGCTACAGCCATCCAAGGATGGTCAGCTGAACTCCCTTCGCGCGGAAAATCACCGTATATATAGATCAAATACTGAGTTCAAATGATATATATTCAATGTTGAACACTTTTGACATAAGCTCTTCCTCTGGTGCAATGGTTAAGGGTTCACTTCAGCCTAACAGTTTTGGTTTGAACCCCGCTGGCTGCACTGCATTTTTTGTTTTATTTTGAGAGCAGTCACACTTACATTTCTACACACTATTATTCTTACATAATTTTTTTTTATTAATTTTAATTTACCTGAAATTCTTAAATATTTCTCAAGTTTCTTAATTCTTACCATTATAATTTTAATAATATAGAGTAACATATATGAATAAATTATTTTAATTTTGAAATTTGTTATTATACAAATATTATGTATTTCTAATTTTATCTAACATATAATGCACTTGTAAAGGGTGAAAAAAACAGAATGGCCAACATTTTACATAAAAAATTGTGCTTATATATATATATTTACAACTTTAAACTCAAAGCTAAAATCTATACATGCGTTTTATCTTCTTTTTTTAATAGAAAAAGAATTCTTTGAGGGTGTGATTTATGTTTCGTATAAAGTTAGATGCATTTGTTTAATTAGTATTTCACTTTATACACAATAATTCATATATTCTTTATTATATAAAATCAATGCATTAGGAAAAAAAAACTCGATTGTTTGTATTTGATCGATAGTAACAAATGTTGGGATCGTTCATGGTACAATCGCTAGATTAAACAAATAACATTCAACTCATTTATAAAAAAAAATATTCTTGAACAGCCTTGATAAAATTTCTAGCTCCGCCACTAATAACTAAATTTAGATACACCTCCGATATCCCACATGGCAAGCAAGTGGTCTCTAACTCTTGTAGGAACATAGGGCTCTTAATAAAAAGTTGAGAGATGTTGAAAACACCCCTAAACTTGACGATAATTCAAGATGGTATTTCATTAATGTTGCAAAATCGGGGTGTATTTAAGTTCAATTAGTCAAGTAAAAGAGTGTTTTTAAAGATTGTCAATAGTTTGAAGATAAAACTAATAATTCGTACCAAATTTAAGAGTATTTTCAATACTTCTCTCTTAATTTATAATCCCTACTTGCCCATGTTTAATTAGAACTCAAAATCTTATTTCTATGCGAAAAGAAAGAAAATAGGGAGTTTTTCTTGTTCCAAATACAAGCTGCGTTTTTGTTCTTCTTTTTGGACCGGGATAAAGTCCTAAAAGTAGGAGTCATTTAACCTAAAAAAGAGAATCAATTTTCTATAAATTTTCCCTTTGGACTCACTAAAGAAGACCATAAAATTAGAGTCGAATTTAATTTAAATTATAATATTCACGCTTTAAGAGATATTTTTTAAGTTAAATTTTCAACACACAACGTATTTGTGTTTATTTAGAATTCATGTAAGAAGTACTATTTTCTAACAATTGACATCATGAATCACGCTATAAATCTAAATAAATAATATGTAATGACCGTATATTGCAATTATGTCTGCTATTTTTCTGAATTGAAGTGGCGGTTGCTAAAGAATTATTTGTATTTTTTGGTTTATATGTTAATAAATCAATGGTCCATGATTCTTGGAATCATGTTGGACCGTCATAATTAAAAAGTTTTGTATTTACTCTTATGGGAACAAATTTTTATACTGTATAATGTTCAAATACTTATTGTAACATTATTTTCATTGTGTTATTTTCTCATATATATGTTTTGTATATATGTGTGTGAGATGGTACTTCTAATGAACAGTATGTTTTTGGAATTTTTGTCAATATAAAATTGGTGCAGAGAAATTATTTTGGTGATAGGAATTTATTTTCATGATTATCAAGATTAAATAGTAATAAAGTATTAAATTTATGCGTTAGCTTAGATTGTCTTTTATATTTGATGAATTTAATACAAGTCATTACATATTTAATATTGTTGGGTTTTATTTTCCCTGATTTCTTATCATAAATAGATTTTTCTTTTAGAAAAATGTTTTAATATTTTGACAAGTCCTTTTCTTGTAGGAAAGGTTTTAGGACTCTATAAATACATGTTTGTTCCTTCTAACTTAATCAGCATTCACAATGTAGTCCTAGGGTTTTGAGAGTTTTGGCAATGGGGGAGAATTTGTGAACCTCCTTGTATTCCGATTGAATTGGTTGATGTTATTTCTCTCTATATTTTGTACTCTCATATTTATAGTGGATTGCTCATCTCCTTTGTGGATGTAGAACGATTGACCGAACCACGTTAAATCTTTGTGTCTTTTGGTATATTTCTCGTTTTTCTTCTTACTCTGGTCTTTCGAGATTTGATTTGCTAGTTTCCACATTACACCTAATTATTTCGATCCTAACAAATACAATGTCAAAATTTCTGCTCCAGTTAACATAGTTATAATTCTCAAGTTTGTTTTGACCTAAAATAGTGTTTAGGGAGATAAAAGGAGACATATTGAAATTGAGATTTAAAAATGTTATAATGAAATAATGAATTAACAAAACAGTCATATAAACATTGGACAATTAAATTCAAACTCATTAGATTATTTTTTTTCATAATAACTATGTCTTTCTTTTTTTTTAGCTTAATGATATTAATAACCAAATGGAGGAGGACATAAAACCTAACCTCCTTTTACATCTTAGGACAAAAAAAGATCCTGTCCTATTAAGGTTCTGATCCAGAGATCTTAACAAAACAAAACAACTATACTAATGCATATAAACTACAATTGTTAATGCATATAAATAAGTATAAATTATAGGAACCACGTATTATAAGTACTAAATAACATCCTATCCCTTCTAGTTTTTTATTTACCAAAAATCCCTTAAAAATGATGTTTGCGGGATACATAGCGTTGTGCACGGGATACATTAGGTTTGATACATTCCACATAGCGGGATACATAGCGTTGTGCATGGGATACATTAGGTTTGATACATTCCACATAGCGGGATACATAGCGTTGTGCAGGGGATACATGCGGGATACATAGCGTTTGATACATTCCACATAGCGGGATACATAACGTTGTGCACGGGATACATGCGGGATACATAGGTAAATAAGGGATTTTTGAAATTTTTGAAATAAGTAGGGATAAATGGATATTAAGGTAAGTAAAGGAGTGTAGTTAAGTAATTTGTCCTATAAATAAAGGTATTCAAGGTGGATCAAATTACCAGGTATTAGTCTTCTTGGCTCTTCTTCGAAAGGTCCAATTTATTCATCCTAAGAAGACCTTTAGTCACTTCTGGAAGATCCAAGTCTTGCAAAAAAATCTTCGGGTCTTGAATTTGAGTGGCATATTTTGCTAGAGCATCTGCCACTTCATTTGTCTCTCTATAACAATGTTTAACTGTTATATTTTTGTGTTTAATTAAGAGTTTTATTTCATCAATGATACCTAGAATCCTCCAAGGAGGCTTACAAATTCCATTGATCATTTGAACCACTATCATGAAATGCAACTC
Source organism: Solanum okadae (assembly GCA_036553675.1). Lineage (NCBI taxonomy): Eukaryota > Viridiplantae > Streptophyta > Magnoliopsida > Solanales > Solanaceae > Solanum > Solanum okadae. The sequence goes on from CM071680.1 coordinate 6,586,678, forward strand.
AACTTCTAAAGCCTCAAACTATTGGTTGGAGCACCAAGAAATGCCAATTAAAGCAGCTTGAGCTTCACTATAATTGTTAGTGCAGAATTGAGTAGGATATGAGAAGGCCATAATCATTCTCCCCATTTTGTTTCTAAGAATGCCTCCAGCTCCAGCCTTATCTTGATTTTTGATGTAGCTTCCATTAGTTTAAGAAGCTATTGTTAGTTTAAGTCAATTGAAAATCAAAATCCTAGTTACGTTGATTCACTCACATATTACTAATTTTAGGAGAGTTAATACTAATTAACAAACTAGTGATTAAAAACGCAGTGACTTATATTAAATTCATCTGATATGAAAAAAGGTCTAACCCAACACTTAAAGTTAGTACTTCATAAATATTTAATCAAAATTAAATTGTGACACTGTCTCCATTCATTCTCCCTCTATTTTAGATGTGTTCCTTGAATTATGGGATCACTCGTTAAGTGATCAACTACTTGCAAAGAGGAGAGTAAATTCCTCTTGGTTTGTGAAGAAAGAGCAATTCATCTAGAAGGAAGATATTTAAAACTTAAATTAGGCGTTGAATCAAAGTAATAAAAAAAAATCATATGTGAGAAAGACATAATATACTCTAATTTTTACTAGAAGGATCGTATATACCCCAATATGAATTTTTTAAAATAAAAAATCAACAAAATAAATTTTAAATTAATGTTTTCACTACCATTAAATGAAAAAGGGTATTTGTGGGCCACTTTTGTAATGGGTATGAATATACATGAGTGACTTCTATAACAATAAGGGTATTTTTCAATTACTTTTTATAATGAAAGGTTTATCAACTTTAAATCACAAAATTGAGGGATCTATCAACTCTAAATCAGTAAGATTTTTTTTTCTTTTGTTAAATCTACATCGACATATCCAATAAACGAGAATTTGTACAATATTTTATTTATTAAATTGACATGTGTATCCAACAACAAATGAAAGCTTCTACCTTTTCTTATGATATTTAATGCTTGACTTGTTGGGGAAAAAAATACGTATTTATTTATTTATTTCACAACAGTTCAAACATTAAAAATCATAATAAAAATAGAAACCTTCATTTGTTGTCGGCATATGTCAACTAACAAATAAAATATTATCATTAAGGAGTTTGATAAACTTTTTTTATACTATTTTTTTTATAAATAAAATGTACTTAAAACTCACATCCAACATTAACAGATGAATGAAGTGGGTGTTGGATTTATGTCCACTTGATGAAGTTCATACAATCGCCAAGTACTAATTTGGTCAACAACCTATTTACAACTGGTTATCATTTCAATAAAAAAGTTAGTAGGGTAAAGCTAATTTCTAATAAAAGACCTTAATTTTTTTTTATCTGTGCTTACTATGTATTGTGTAATATATTTATAAGGTATAATATTTTTAAAGTTTGTAACAAAAAACTGATAGGAATAATGTTATTAAAGTTATTTCAAGTTAACAAATTAACCATGTGTCTGCAATACATTACCTTAGATCTTATTGCATAGTAAATTTTATCTAATAATATGAAGATTTGAGTAGTTTAATTCAAGGTCTAAAAAAATACTATTGAAGAAAAATAAATAATATTTTTTTTAGTTATTCTTTTTATAAAGATTTTGCACTTTTTTTCTTGCAAATTTCAATATTTCTTTTAAATAAACTGATAAATCAATATTACAAAAGAAAAAAATTCGGGCCCCAAAATTTTTGTGGTGCTTAACATAATGTCAAGATTTCTCCTCCAATTAACATAATTATGATCCTCAAGTTTATTTTGACCCAAAATAGTGCTAACGGAGATAAAAGAGACATTTAAACAAAGATTGAAAAATAATATAATGAATCAACAAAAAAATCATATAAACATCAGATGATTAAATTCAAACTCATCAAATACATATGCATTCATGCATTTCAGTAATTAATCGATGGGATTGTAGAACTACTCAAGCAATACACATATATAATGACTGATTATTCACTTCATTAACTTTTACAAATCTAACACAAATGAAGAATCTATTGTAAATTCAAGTCAAGTGAAAATCAAAATCCTAGTTACATTGATCCACTCATATATTACTCATTTTAAGAAAGTTAATACAAATTATCAAACTAGCGATTAAAAAGATGACTTGTATTCAATTCATCCGATATGAAAAAAGGTGTAACTCAACACATAAACTTAATACTTCATAAATATTTAGTCAAATTTGAATTGTGAAACTTTCTCCATTCATTCTCCCTCTATTTTAGACACCTTCCTTGAATTATAGATCATTCGTTAAAAATAGTAAATTTAGATGTTCATGTGTCTAGGTGTCACGATCCAACCCGTCAGGTTGTGTGGACACCTACTCTGACACCTAAGTAGGAGAAACCTTACACCCTATTTAAATCATGAAATGCAGAAACAACCCGTAAATAAATTAAATACCCGATTTAATTACAAAAAATACTCAAAACTTGTCAAACAAGGTATTTTTGTAAAGAAAACATTGAACCCTCCCAAGTAACTAGTCTAAAAAGGTACAAGAGATTATAAGACACTGCTCCCACCATAAGGAAAGAGAGATAGAAGTTGCTGGAGATCATCTTTGTCTTCACTTAAGAAACATCATTGATCCTACAACCAGACTAGGTCAAGTGACATAACAAGAGTAGTATCAGTACAAACAACACATGTTGGTAGGCATCATCGGTTGAACCGAATCCACCGTATAATAACATGCAAATAATAATAAAAATATGAAACTTGAGATATAACTAGGACCCCCATCCTTCAATCACTACGCTTACTACCACGTAGTAATACCTTGGAACTCATACACTCTATCTCAAATCATTCCACCTTCTTCCGCTATCAACTCTACCATCTAGGTCATTCCACCCTCATATTAGATCACAACCTAACCCTCTGTGACATAGATAATTTCCAAACCACTCTTTCTGCCAACACTAAAGTTCCTCTACTAATTTTGTTAACAAGTTTACTACTCTCCCTCAAGCTCTCATGCCAACACCCTGACCCTTGACCCATTTAGTAAACCACCCGGAAAACTCTTACTAAACCAGCTTGACTCAAATTCCCCTTATCATATATGTTCTAAATCACTTTAACAGCCATAACACACCTAACAAATAAGTTATACACCAAACACTCGGTCATCGGTCTGACCTAATAACCACAACTTAGTAAGCAGATAACTTAAAATTATAACAACAATCAGAAATAAGAACCTAACTCCCAGTCCTCATCAAGTGTGACAGCGGAACCGGGAGGTATCGGTATCAGTTCCGTTCCGTCTCGATTTGTTACCGGTCCGGTTTTAGTCTGGTAGTCTGTCACGATTCATACCGTTGAGAGTGGCACCCATACTAACCCTCTGGTGGGAGAACCGTTACTACAACCCAACTAACCAAATTAACAAAAACTAAAGCATTTAAAGATACAGAAGCAGGTTTAAATGTCTAAAGGAAAAATAGGGAGTTCCCATAAACTCTGAAGTCTAACAAAATAATTGCGAAAATAATGCCTAGAACCTGAAAGTCAATGTACCAAAACATCTAAAGTTCAACAAGTCTACGAAAATAGGTACAACCCAAACTAAACATAAGAAATCTAAAGTACTAGTCTAAGTCTTAAGGAAGTGGAAATAAACAAAAAGAGAACTCATGGCAGTCTGGAAGAACTGGCTCACCCTTAAATTCAATGTTGATCACTAATCTCCTAAATGAGGTCTTTCAGTAGCCGCCTGAACATGCCCTGTACTTAACAAAGAAAGAGCAAGTGCATTATAAGTACACAACCACAGTGTATTGGTAGGATCACGTGGCTATTCTAATGAGCACAACATATATCAATAATCATAACAAGGTAAACATGACATGCACAGAATGTAAACACATGTACCGATTATTAATCAGGAACAACTCATAATTCCACATTCTCTTTAATACGCATATACAACAAGTCATTGGTCCTCTCACGGAACCTATACTCAAAATGTTTGTGTACCGGATCGTGACACTCATTCCAAGTTAGTGTGTTGGATCGTGACACCCGTTTCAATAAGTTATTAAGTTATATTGATAATTTGTAAATTAAATAACTTAAGTTTGTAATTTAAAAAATTAAATTAAAAATGATTTATCGGGACTAGACCGAACCAGATCAGAATCGAGATGAATCGGTACTGGTATACCGGTACCAAATCATGATACCGTTTCATTTCGAGTACCGGTTTAATGTATCCCATTATGTTCCAAATACTACCAGACCGAAATGGTACCAAAACGGTAGTGGTACAACCCGGTCCGGTGCCTAGTCTTAGTTGAGAGCATGGAAGAGAAAGAAATTTGAGTACTTGATAAACTATATTCCCCTAATATAATTTAAAACATTGTGTCTTAGAATTAGGAATAATGGAAAAAGACTGAAACAACCTCAGTTAAAAAGCTGTCGAAAACCTTCCACGAGGTCATTTATAGTTTGTAGTTTGATCTACGGGCCGTAGATACCATCTATATAAGTCAGACTGGAATTTTGAGTTTCTAAAGTTTATTCTACGGACCCAAATTATGGTCCATAAATGGGTTTACGACCCGTAATCAGATCCATGGAAATCATGCCGAAAAACAAGTTCTAGAATTTCATTTTACAAGCCCAAATTACGACATGTAGATGATTTTATGACCCGTAACTGGGTTCGTAAGAATCTGACCAAAAAACTCAGTCTCTAAAGTTAGTTTTACGAGTCCAAACTATGGGTCTTACTTTAATTTACGACCCGTAAATGGAATTCGTAGTTGTCTGACTCAGAAAATTATGTTGGGGTAGTCTTTGGTAAATCGTTCATAACATTTTAGTCCAAACTTCGTTTGATGCAAACTTGGTAACGTTGGAAAGATGACTCGTAAACATTTAATTTGATAGTTTATGGGCCACCTAATTCATTATATGTTGAGATATATGGTTGTTTGAAGTTCACCCTTATATGAACTTATGCGAAAAACTTAGTGGGTAGGAAGGTTCTGAACTCAACTTAGTACCATAGGTCATTCCCTAAACCACTTCCAATACACTTCCCACACATAAGAATAAACCTTAACACATAAGCATAAGTAGGTCATCACCCGGTTCAAGCTTATATACTTACGACGAAAGATTCAGATTCTAAGAGTAGAGTTGCGAGGTGTTACAGAGCTTCTAAGAGATTTCAAGGTTCAGAAATAATAATAAGACACAACTCCTACTATAAGGAAAGAGAGGTAGAAGTTGTCAGAGATCATATTCGTCTTTGCATAAGAAAATCACTAATCCTGCAACTAGAATAAGTGGCATAGCAAAAAAGTAGTATCAATACAAACAACACGTACTAACAGGCATCATCGGCCAACCCAAATCAACCACATAATAACTTGCAAATAATCAAAGAAACGTGAAACTTGAGATATAACTAAGACCCTGATCCTCCAATCACCACCCTTACTACCTCGTAGTAATTCCTTGCAACTCATACATTCTATCTCAAATCAATTCACTTTTTTCCCTGCCAACTCCACCATTTAGGTCATTTCATCCTCATATCAGATCAGGATCTAACCCTCTATCACATAGAGATTTGTTGAACCACTTGTTCTACCAATGCTAGAGTTCTACTAACTCTGTTAACAAATCTACTACTCTCATTCAAGCTCTCATGCCAACACCCTAGCGTTTGACCCTTTTAGTAAACCATCGACAAGACTTTTACTAAATCACCTTGACTCCATTTCCCCTTATCATATATGTTCTAAATCACTTTAACAACCATAACAATCCCAGTAAATAATCTATACACCAAACCCCCAGGTCATTAGCCTGACCTAATAACCACAACTTAGTAAATAGATAACTTACAATTATAACCACCGTTAGAAACATGACCCTTACTTACAGTCCTCACCTGAATTTAACATTCACATGAAGCATGTCCCATGTGATCATAGCCAATACAACAAGTCATACGTGATTCATCATATCTTTCAAGTAACCCGGACCACCAAGGATCCCTATGACATCATTTATAATGTTTAACATGCAAATCAGATCTATATAGAACCATCCCAACATTTAAACACAAATCCTGGCCACTCATGGAATAACATGTAACAACCATAGTACTAAGAAATAAACACGATTCATTCATGGAACCAACATACAAAGAATAGTCAAACATGTACTAGGCGTGGTATATGAGCCAACCAATAGTATCTCGTACCAGGTATGGTACTTGAGCCAACCAATTGTATCTCATACCAGGCTTAGTATCGGAGCCAACAAATGATATCCCATACCAGACGTGGTACCTGAGCCAACCGATAGTATCTCATACCAGGCACGGTACTTGAGCCAATCGAATGATATTCCATACTAGACGTGGTACCCGAGCCAATAGATAGTATCTCATATCAGACGTGATACCCGAGCCAACCGAATGATATCCCGTATTAGGCATGGTACTTGAGTCTACCAATAATACGTACCAAGCGAGGTACCCGTTCCAACCAAGAGATATCCTATACCAGGTGTAGTACCCGAGCTACTGACAGTCATACAAACACAATCAAAATCACAATGAAATACAATCACACTTGTCATACAAGTAAATAAATCGTTTGCATAGGATGAGATTGCCAACAATTCATTATTTCACACTTCACCCTTATGTTTTTCCCAACTTGCATTGTACAGTTTTCACTACAATGATAGTTAACATGCATACATAACATACATTGGGAAACAACAACCATCACCTACTTCAAGACAACTCTTTTCGGACAGTTTTTACGGTTTATAACTCATAACCCACAGGTTACCACCCTAGGACAATACCCAACAACATTTGTAAGATTAGCATCATCAAATTAAGTATCTTACCACCCTAAATAATTGTGATCCACACATTCGTCCGCCCAAACTCCATGCCCAAAGGACTATACATGCAAACTTCTGACAATTCACAAGTATTATACGGGTAAAGAAAGGTCTAACTATTTAGTTTAAAAGGCCTAACCTACCGGACGTCAAGCAACTTCTGAACAACTCTGAACACGAGTTTCTGGCTTTGTGTGTGTGAAACCTGACGGAGGTAGACCGGAATTCCATGGGTTTTGACCCTCCTCGCGCTGAAATCCTTCCCCTCCATGGTTTCCAAGCTTGGAGCACCTTTTGTAAGGTTTTGGGGTAACCCTCGTTTGTTTTTACCATAGAAGAGGAGTAGGAAAATTGAAAGAATTCACGTTTTTGAGTTTTTGCTCTCTCTGACCCCGTTATAGCGGCTACCACGCCACTATGGCAGGATGATGTCAGTCCGGATCAATTTCAATTTCCAAGATTTCATCATGTCACCCCAAATTTAAAATTGGCAATGTAATTAAAAAAATTCTAAGACTCCGCACGAGGTGCTTTAAATAATGACGGAACAGATCGTTACACTAGGTTCATGTTTTATAGTTAACTTAGGTATATGATCTTTTGTACTGTTTAGGTGACTTTTATGATATCAATGTGATTAGATTCAAGTGAATGTTAGCCTACTTAACATATAGGTCTCAATTAACACCTGTATAAACTTCTCTTACAATGTTATGTAAGAGTGGAGTTTTTCTAATGATATGAAGTGAGTTTGATATGTCTATCTCCTTCTTCCATCCTCTTTGTGTCCGCTTATATTTCCCAAACAAGTCAAATCAGAATGTTGATTTTGACAATCTCCATTGGAAGTGTCTCCAAGTTAGAAGACATGTTAAGCGATCAGCTACTTGCAAAGAGAAGATCTTGGTTTGTGAAGATATATACAAAAGCTATGCCACAGTCCCAAACAAGCTAGGAGATACACCACAGACATATACAAATGATATCAACTGAGATCGTTAACAGACATATAAAAGTCTATATGACAAGGCGAGAACTTCAGACAAACTTAAGCTAGAAGAGAGTGTTTAAGTTATGTGCATCGACATTGTAAAAAAAAATACAGCATGAACTAAATTTGACATACAACAATAGGTAGCTCTCCATAAGAGGCCTAATAAACCTTGAAAATAAAGTAATAACCTGCTGTGAGCAGTAAAATTGCACTGATAGCGTCACGAATATTCACTATCAGTGAATATAACTTTAATCCAAAGATAGCAAAGCTCATTTTAGCGCAACAGTCCAATTCATGTTATCCGTTGCTAGTCCCATTTGTAGGCTTGTAAGTGTAGAATATAATTGCTTTGATACACGACCAACCCCATCACTTCCATATGATACCCTGCACAAATGTAAGCCAGAATGTGCGTGATCCAGACATATACGAACGTTCACATGGGTATTCATGCACTGACAAAGAAACTAATTTTAGAAATCATGATGTATATGTTCATGGCCATCTCAAATTCTGCAGCAGGAGACAACTAAAGAGATAACACACTGAAATGGATAGTATCTGGATGAAAAAGTCTATCTAGATCCATTCCGATTTATGTAGATACCTTTTCCCAAGATGAGTAACGCTGCCAACAGGAGATACAACCACTGCAGTTCCTGTGCAGAACACTTCATCAGCATCAAGCAATTCGTCCACAGACACTTGCCGTTCTTCAACCTGCATATTGAAATCATTATGGTCTTAGAATAATAGTTTTGTGATACATGAAGTATTTAGTTACCAGCTCAGCCAAGTGAACTAGAAGAAAATTAAGGGAATGGTAACGTGAAGTCCATCATTATGTCAGGAACTTAATCATCAAAGCGTCTTTGCTAAATTTGACGCACCATGGCTAGAGCTAAACTTGAAAGATTCTAATTTTTCTCCTAGCCAGATGACCAACGTATATGCAATAGTCATGAAATGCTCAATTCTATCATTCAATAGAATTGAAGTTCTACCTAGGTGATTTTACCAATGCAGAACCATTTCCCTTAGCTTGTTGCATAAATCTGAGATTATTAGTCAAATTTTTTATTGCTAAAACATGATAACAACTCTCAGTTACCTAAGTCTTGAATAATCCGTCTGCTACGTTTCTTTTTCTCATCCACTGGAACTGTAAAATTTATAATGATATCCCTTTAACTAAGCTCAGTATTGTATATGTTAGTTGGTAGAATAAGCACAATATTCGTTGATTTCTAGACTGGGGTTCGTTACAAATATGATGAACACCAGCTTAACGTCTTCCTGAGGTAAGCTAGAGGGTTTATAAATATCAAGAAATTTAATTTGGAAGGAAAAAAAAGAAGAGAAGGAACTCCAATTGCTTGCACATATGAAACACAATAAAGTATATTTTTGAAACCCTAATGATATGGCAAGTAGGATTAGATTAGTCTCAAGCATGTTTTGTATTAGACAAATGGAGGGGGGCTTACCTGGAACCCTTGGCTTAGAGCTACGTCAATTATGCTCTTTCGTGTGATACCAGGAAGAATGGTTCCTTTAATTGCAGGAGTTGCAATCAGATTACCCTGAGAAATAGCATATAGAAACATAGTTGCCTTCATCATTATGATAATTTGCAAAGAAGTCTGTTTGGAGAAGTTAAAAGATCCTTGTAGGAAAAATGCCACTGCTTGACAAATATCTTGGTGAATCTTATAATTTTTATTCTTGCGTAAGACTAGCAAATGTTTCGATTGGCCGACTACACATGCCAAGAATTTACACACATTCACCAGAAGGAAAGAGCTCTTTCTTTTCGAAAAAAAGGAAGAGAAGTCCATTTGTGTTTGATAGGAGACAATGATGAGCTAACCAATATGTAAGCCAAAATGGGAAAGGATAAAAAGGATACAAAATAAGAGGTTACTTTTAAAAAATCTCCGGGCGCATATTTCTTCGGCATTAACCCTAATGAAAATACTAAAAGAATGGTTTTGGTGCACAGATAAAATTGACGTAATAATATACCTTTACGATGAAGACATTACAAGAGGAAACCTCCTCTAGGTATCTTTTGTTAACAGAATCAAGGTACAGAACATCAGAGTAGCCTTTTGCTTTAGCAGCACTCTGTGCCTTCAGAACCTACATTTACATACCCAAAGATGAAAATGAAGTAATCAATAATTGCAGATTTGATTATCCATATACAATAGAAACTACGTCTTGATCCTAAGCTAGTTTTGGTCAGCCATATGAATCCCTATATCCATTTCGGTCCATTTAGACCCATTTCATTCTAGAATTATACGTTAGGCATCAAATAATTAGTAGAAGCACAAATGTTTTTCTTCTCATGATCACAGCTCGCCTATAAAGTTAGGTGTTTCCATCAAATAATAAGATAATAAAACTGCAGATCCCCTTGTAAACACATCAAGCGTAACACAAGAGTGAAAGGCTCAAAAGTTTAGAGGAATAAGAGCTTGCTAGATGGAGTGCAGAAGTTCAAGGGTTAAGCTGAACGGAGAGAGACGTATTGTATATTCAAAGAATGAACAAAGGGTGAGGATGACATCAAAAATACAAAAAGGACAAGCAAGCTTAGTAGGAACTCATGAATATTTATCATCGTCAATCCCCAAGAAGAAAATGAAACTAAGGCTCCAATACTTTGTGTTGCATAAGCAGATATCTGAAAAAAAATAAAAAAAAATCCATAAACCTAGCTTACTGCAGCATAATTTCCGATAGTCTTGACACCTCCAGTACCGCCAGGAGTTGCGCGATGCATTTCTGTCTCAATTACCAAATTTATTGGTGCCATACCTTCCTGCCAAGAAAGTAAAAAATGAAGTGACGATAGAGAGTACCCAATACATAACATGATTATTAGAACACAAACATGGAATTCTACAACAAAAGATGACATGTTCACTTGAAGATTGAGAATTAACAATAAACCTACATCTTCCTATCCTTTATGTATAACTTACCAACACCATAACCTTCTGTTTTGAAAGTAGTATGAAGATTGTGAGATAATGTATTGTAAGTTGTTAACTTTTTGCTTTCACATCAAATTTTCACTTCATACACCAGCTGTAGTTGACAGTCCCGAGATTTGCCACAACCATCATCAAGGACTTAAATTCATACAAATTTTTGAACATTTCAGAATTTAGTCAAAAAGGAATTCAGATCTAATGAATATTCTTGTATCATTCACAACAAAACTTCATAACCCAACACCTTATGTCTAATTCCAATCCTTCTCATGATACTCAATCAGCAACTCAAACTTTCCTATAACCATATGAAATGTAATAAACAGCAGAACAGGGGAAACAATTGCATATGTAATTTGTGCTCCCCATCCCCTCTGGACAATACTTATAAAACATTTTTTTTCTCTACAGGTTAAAACCAATAATATCATAGATCCTGATGAACTTAAAACAATTATCTCTTCACATAATTTAGCAGAAAAGATTTCCTTGTTTATAGGCTTAGGCTTTTATAAGTGGAGTATAATTTGTACAAAAGACCAAATGACTTATCCTTTTACATATCCAATGGGAATGAACATTGACGGAAGTTTTATCAGGGTGGTTTATGGGAAAAGTTATTTCCTAATCAGAATGGTGAATTCATCATTGATTTTTTTTTAACATAATGTTAGTTAGCTGAATATAAGTTTTGAAACTTTTCGCAAAGATGGAAGTATTCCTTGAAAGAGATAATTGACTTGATGGGTAATCTCATACACATAGGGGAAGATATATAACACTTTTTTTCAAAACAGGAAAGGTTTTTGATACATGTATTAAATGCAGTTGTGTGTGATCCCCAGGCAATTAACTAAATGATTTCAGAGTCCGATGATTTTTGTTTTGAAGTTCTCTTAAGTAAAGGTGCAAGCACTTTTTACCAATGATAAACATTTTCATGGAATGTGATGTAAGAGAAAAACTGAAATACCAAACAAGGATAACACTAAAAGTAAGGTTAAAATCTATACATGCATCCTTTGTACACAAAAATGCAATTTTCAAAATGATGAACACGGTTTAATTACATCTCAAACATGTTTTATGCCTTACTATAACCCGTGAACCCTATTCCTTTGTATATATGTGAGATTAATAAAGGTTGGGACTTGTTCCTGTATGTTTCTATGGTGCTATTATTCATATGCTGCCTAAGAAAACAGTCTAAGGACTTAGACGAAAATTGTGTGTGTGTGTGTGTAGGCTGAAGTTAAGCAGAGTGTGCGGACTGCCTAGCATGGTGACGAAGAATAAAATCACCCCTATATCAATGTATTCAACTTTTAAGTAGTCAAAGGTCACATTTATGACAATACAAAAGCTAGTTTACTCATTAGCAGAAGGAAAAACAAAAAGGAGAAGAAATCCTAAAAGATCTATGCCTATCTCATAAGAAAAAAAGAAAAGAAAGCAGATGCACATGTAAGCCAAGGATGCGTAAAAAAGTACCTTAAAATAATTTCCCACAGGTGATACATAAATCAGGAATGTGTACTCAGGAGCTGGAGCAACACCAAGAATAGCTCCACTCCCCATAAGCAGTGGTCTTATGTATAATGAACCTTTACCTGGTGGAGGAATCTGAAGGAATTGAAAAAGGAAACCAGTCAGGACAGGAATCACCCAACAACAAGATTACTGACTAAAACGTTGAATTGTCACATTTACCCATCTTTCATTTGCTAAAACAGTGGCTTTTACTGCTTCCACAAACTGTTCAACAGATGGTGAAGGCATGCATATACGTTCTGCTCCCATCTTCATACGCAGAGCATTTTCTTCGGGTCGAAACAGCAATATATTACCATCATGTCTTTTATAGGCTTTTAAACCTTCAAACAATCCCTATCAATATTTCTAAAAGCATTTTAAGTAAAGTATGACAGACGAAAGTGGAGCAGTAATCATTAAAATTAATAGCATAAGCAATATATTTAAGATTAAGAAAAAAACACCAGCAAGTTGCAAAACAGACCTGTCCATAATTTAATATCCCAGAAGCTGGGCTCAACTCAATATTCCCAAAATGTTGTAGCTCGCCCTTAGAAAAGTTCCCATCTTGAGAACATTTCATGCTATACATATAATCAGTAGGCATAACCCCAAAGCCAAGGTTGTCCCAATCGATGTTGGCTAATGAGTGTGTTGCACTGCTTTTATAAAGAAAACACTTTTTATCAGTTGTCCACTAGTGATTAAACAAGCAAAGCACTAGATCTAGAGGCACTTGATAGATGATCGGAAAATAAAAAATTGTATAATTAGAGGAAAATGTGTTGTTGATGCATCAATGTTACTAAGCTCTAGTTATATGCTTTTGTTTCTTATGGTTGCTGAACTCTGAGGTCGTCTCACAGAACGAAGGCTGGTTCAAGGTGGGGAGATTTAACCACCTCACTTTGTAAGGTTGAAAAATGAACATCCGATAAAAGCTTCTTTTAAGAACATTAGTTGAGAATGTTGAGATATTATTCTTCTTCCAAACTGTATGATCTTCAATATATACTGTGACTAGCCTATGATCCAATGAGGTCCCTGAGGTTAAGGTCTTACCCCAAAGAAAAATAGGTTTTAACCCCCATAAAAGCATATTCATCTCCGCGTTTATTTTGGCTATCCATCACTAGTTTGTAACAATGTATAACACACTAGTTCTGGGCGATAAAGCTACCTAAATGCAGGCAGTGTGAATCTTCATGCACTTACATTAAGCTTAGCTAAACACAACATTGAGCAGTAGTTAATTGATTTATGTATTTTAAATTATTCTAATTTCGCATAATAGCCACACAGGAAATGCTGAACAAGTTGAACTCACAAATAAAACCTTAAATATTAAAGCAGCATATGGTAGTACTTCCCTTGTGATATCGATTCAATTTCGTCATGTATCAATCGAAATGTACTAATCAAAACAATAATGAAGTGAAGATATATATCGGAAAACTGAAAATCAGTAGAACGGGAAGAAAAAAATACCTAGCAGAATAAGCCACCTGAAAAGCACTCCCATCGTTTATGGAGCAATTATAACTATAAGAAGCAAAATGTGACTGCTTCTGAAACTGTATAACATTAGAAAATTAACAAATCAACACTTAAATTACATGAACCAAATTACAGAAACACGTATAGATAATACGTTACAAAAAAAAAAACACAAATATAAGCATAGACATTTCGAATTGAAAGTAACGTAGGTGAAAAGAGTGATTCACTCTTTCAATTTTCATATTTGACTAGAGTTCTCCGGTTCGAGCCTTACATCCAATTTATTCAAGTAAAAAAATAACCAAAAAAAAAAAGGGCATTAGTGTAGCGGAGCAAAAACCTTGAGAGGAAGAGGAGAAAAATGGCGCTTATAGGTGGAGGAAGAAGAAGAGAGAAGATTATTAACGGCGGTTCGTGGTGGCCGGAGAAGGTGGTGGAAAGTGGGATTCCGGTGAAGCCCTGCTAATGCGCCGCCGCTCTCCATTGATTTGTTCTTTTTCTTCTACGACTTGAGCCGTTTCGTTTGTCACTCACACTTTCAATGTTTTCTTAATTTTTCTAATTCTTTTGTTTTGACAACAACGACGTACTGCAATTTGTTGACTAATTATAAATGCAATCCACGTACTTCAATACTATCTTCCAAAAAAAAAAAAAAGTCGTTTTAATTTATTTGACTTAATACAAACTTTAAAAAAATAAAGGGAAAAGGCCTAATATAACACCCAGTTTTGTTATTTAGAGCTCATATTGCCTCGTTATAAAAGCAGATCATATATATACCCCTATTGTTATACAAATGGCTCACATATATCTTTTTCCTCTAACGAAAATGAATAAAATAATTTTAATTTAATTTTTAAATATTTTGTTAAAAAATATAATCCCATATGGGTATATTTAATCATCTCACATATTTTTTTTGACTATTTTTTTTTCAATGAATAATTTAAATTTATTATTTTGATGGTCAAGTTTATTAATTATGTTTCACTAATTTTCTTGTAAAATTTAATATAGATGACCCAATTTATTTTTTCAAATACAAAAACAAAATTACAATACAGACGAAAAAATAGTCTTAAATTATAATATAGCCACAAAAAATTTAGTTTTAATTTTTTTCTTTACATTAAGGAATGAAAGAAAAAAAAATAAGAATAAAAAATTCAAATAATGATAATCAAAGAAGTCAAAAAAACAATTTATGTATGAAAAAGATTAAAATATACTTTGACCTTTGCTAGAAGGATCTTATATATGCCCCTACATCGATTTTAAAAAAATTAAAAGTCAAAAATATAAATTTAAAACTAATATTTTCACTTTCGTTATATAAAGGGTATATGTGAGCTTATTTTGTAACGGCAGGGGTATATGTGAGTCGTTTGTATAATAGTAAGAGTATATATGAGTTACTTTTATAACGAGCGGTATATCAGCTCTAAATGACAAAGTTGTGGGGTATATCAGACCATTTTCCCAAAAATAAAAAAGAATTTTGAATTTTGTGGTATGAAATTAAAGATTTATCTCGCTGTTAAACATGTTAGTTGGAAAGTTGAAATTAAAAAATTATTTTAAAAAATGTCATTCTTTTTTAAACGGACTAAAAATGAAAGTAGATCAAACAATTTTTAAAAAAAAATAAACACAGGGAATATATATTTTGTTCATTAACTTTTACTTATCTATTATACAAAAAAAAAACCACATTTTTACTTTTATGGTGACTTTTAACATATCAAGAAACAAACATATATATTTTCATGTTTTATTTTTAACATTAATTACGTATTATTCAAATCATTTTTTACGATTTAAAATTAAATATCAATTAATATAAATATTATGATAAAATACTTATATTAATTATTATTTTCTAAGAGTCGTGTAAAATTCAAAACAAATAAATAAAAATGAATGGAAACAGTTTATACTAGTGTTTTCTTATTGGGAATATTAACCAAATTGATAACAACGTTTATAGTATTTTGTCAAATATTTAATTCAAAAAACGTTTATACCACTTTGCTTAACTTTCAATTTTGTAGCAGTCTTAATTTGTTTTAAGTTTCGTACGTTCAATTATTTATAGTTAGTTTCTATGTGATTATCTAAACACGAGATATATTTAACCAGAGAGCGAAAAGAATTGGTAATAACTTTGTGGAAGGAGAATTCTCTCACCGTAATTTGGGTAGGTTGGGAGAGAGGAAATTACTCTAATTAATAAGTTGTTTTGAACTAAAAAATTGGATAAGTCTCAGAGTGGATTTCTGATATTTGCTTAATCCTGCCCTTTAATTGAATGATGGTATTGGTGTAAGGAAAAATTATTAGTATAAATTAAGGTGAGTTAGCCTAACATGATGTGATGTTCTAACAAATTAATTGTCTTTACTATTGAAATGACTTAAATGCTCTTTGAAAATATAATGACTAATAACTATCCTTAAGACTATTTTATGTTTTAATACTCTCTTCAAGTTGGCCATTTAGAGTGATCATAATAAACATCAAGAACTTCTAGCTTGACAAGTAAATATGTGTTGAAGAACAAGATTCTTAAGACACCAAACAAGAAATAATCACGAAATATATAGGAAGATAAGAAATTTTATTATGAAAACTTCTTGCTCGAGGAAGTAAGAAAATACTATATACCTCAGAAAGATTTGCCCTAAAATTTTCACTAATCCAAATAGTTTTAGTTTACAAACCAATAACCCAAGGAACTATAAATTTAATATCCCCTTTGTTCCTAATTACGTGTCCACTTTTGAATTGACACACTTATTAAGAAAACAATGATTGACATAGTGAGTTTACCATTTTACCCATGTTAATTATGAAGTGGATATATATTTCTATTAGATAGAAGAGTATATATGGTATATGAAATGGTGTATTATATTATAATGTATATAAGGTAGTATATGATGTGTGTATATACATAATATACAAGGAAGTATATATATATATTTCTATTATATAGAAGAGTGAAGCCTAGGACGACCAAGGACAAATTAGTAATTATGTTATTATGCAAGGGTAAAATTGTAATTACACATAATTGATATTTTAACAAAGTAAGTTCCTTTTCCTTTCCCTTCCAGATCGTTCCAGATCTCTCTCCAATACTTCCAGATTATGATTAACAATTGCTATTTGCTTAGGAGAGAGATCTAAGAGCCAAAAAAGAACAATGAAAAAACTTCCTTGCATCTCTTCATCATATCTCTTCTTCCCGACTTCTCCTAAAGCTTGGGTTACGAGCTAAATTAACTATACAGTTCGAGATTTGAGGAAGATGACCTAAAAACTTCCTCTCTTTTTCAAATCAAAAACATTGGTTGTTGCTAAAATAGAATAGCCTTCAGTTTGGGGAATCTCAGTAACTCCCATCCAAGGTTCAATTCTCCACCCACATTGTAATTTAATCCCCATTTTTCCTACCCTGATTTTATAAAAAAGAAGAATAGCCTTCAATTCTCCTTATTCACTTTCAATAATATTTTAGCAGAGAAGCGTATACATTCGATATAGTTCTTTTACTATTTTCAGCTTTCTTAACAGTTGCTTTTTGATCTCTTTGTAGGTGCTGACGTTTCAACAAACACTTAGAGCTTGTAATCTTTATGATTGTGAACCTGAAGGTATATATGATTAAATCCAGGTATATACTATCATATTTTCTAAAAAGCAGTAGCAAGTTACTTTTTTTCATTGTTCCTTTTTGGTATTTTTTTTCTTTGTTCTTCTTATGATATTTATATGTTATATATTCAAATTTTCATTTAGATGGTGACTTTTGATGAAATAATTTTTTTTTCGATGAAAAGATGATGGTGACTTAGAATTATATGCTTGCGAAACTTTGAGGATAGGAAGTTTTATTCCACTTTTGGATTTGAGTTGCTCATATGAACTTCCATAGAAGCTATCGCATTTATCACTAGGTTTTAGAGGGTGACTCCAGCCCCACCTCTATTTAGATATTGCAATTTCATTAATGAAAAATCATATGTATAGGACCAACAGGGCCAGTGGCTATGACTAAAAGATATTTTAGAAGTTCACAGAGGTGTATTTAGTATTTACAGTTTAGGCTATTTAGGCTTTAAACAATTGTTTAAATATGTCAGAGATGAAGTCATATTTGAGAAATATGTCATAAGCTATTTCCAATTATTCTATTATCCATTGTTTTGACTCTTGGGAAGCAATAAGAATAAGATTAAAGGAAGTAAGCACTAAAGTATTGAACAGAAAAACATAGTTATAAGATGTGGCATAGTTTTTTTCCTAAAGAATAATTGTCCGCCACAATTATAGATGGATAGCTTAAGTTGTATGGAATAAGAATGTCATCTATTGTACCTTATGTTTTCAAACACAATTGGCATGTAGGAGAAAGTCTTACCATATGACCTAATCGAATAAATTACTATCTAATATTTGCAGTATTTTTCTTAATCTATGAGGGTAAAAGTTGCCTTGTTATTTGGGACCAAGGGATTGTTTGTTCTTCACTAAATTAGTTGATCTATCTAAAGAGTACCTATGATGAAACAACAATCAGTTTATTTTTTTTAAAAAATGACTGGTGAATGCCAAGAGAATCCCATGTTCTAGGGGTTTGGTTCAACAGTAAATGTTGTGCTATGTGGAACGCGAAAATGTGCTAGGTGTACATCACACGTTTGAAGTTTGGGGTGGCACCTTGGGAAAACAAAGAGTCCAATGCATGCATTGGCACTTAAGTTTTCAAGAAGAGTGGGGGATTTAATGCTCCACACCTATTTAAACTCATTCTTCTTTCATTTCAAGGGAGGAAAAAAAAAACAAGAACAGAAAATTAGAAGAGGGAAATCATAACTTCTAAGAGAAAAAAAATGGATATATATTTCATCTTTTGGTGGTCTTTGGGAGTTGAATTAAATTTTGTTTTCATCATTGTTTTGTCATCATCTCTTTAGGTACATCTCTTTCCTTACATTTTGCAATATAACTTCATAAAATAATGAAACATGTTTATATTTTTTATTAAATTATTATGTTTAGTTTATTTGAATTAGTAAAATATGTTATGATACTTAATATGATTATGTTTCATTGTTCTTGTATATTTGTGTTTTATTATTAAACTAGGTGTTAATTATATCTTTATCATTATGAAGTGATACATAACTTTATTCGAATTAGTTAAATTATGTTTCGTTATTATTATATATTTGTGTTCTATTATTAACTAAGTATTAATTTTATCTTTATCATTATGAAGTGATACATAACTTTATTGGAATTAGTTAAATTATGTTTTGTTGTTATTATATATTTGTGTTCTATTATTAAATTAGGTGTTAATTCGACATTTATCATTGGAAGTTGATACATAACTCATGCTTTTGGCCTAACAAAAAAAAACAACAATCTCAAAGTTTTTTTTTTAGTTTCTGGTCATTTTAAGAAAAGAAAAAAAAGGCTGTTTTTTTGCAAAAAAAATAATAATGTAAATCTGGTCATTTTTACAAAAAAATGTAAATCTGGTCATTTTTGCAAAAAATGTAAATTTGATCATTTTATAAATTATATTTTTCTTTCTCTTACATAAATATATGAAATGGTTATTGAAACAAAAGTACAAAATCGGCTACTTTTGGATAGTAATATAACTATTAGATAAAATTGGCTATTTTTGCAATTTTCTTTCAAAAGAGCATATGACCATTTTGTGTAAAAATGAAAATTTTACCAAAGTGATCATTTTATGAAATTATATCAAAAAATAAAAAAAAATTATATCACTACTTGCTTTAAAAGGGGCTTAGTCATTATTCTTTTTTTAAAAAAAAATATATACTTTTAAAAAAAATAAAATAATATATATATATATACTTTTTTTTTCTTTTGTTGTTATCGTCAAGTAGTGATACTTAATATTTATTTGATTTTTAAAAAAAAAAATTCGCTAATTCCTTAATTAGCAATTTGTAAAAAAAAAAAAAACTTTTTCATATCTATATGTTGCTTCTTTTTTTATTAATTTTTTTTCTCATTATTAAATAAATTTTGAGTCATCAATTATCAGTCTATTTTTTCTTTTTAAATATATATATTAAATACCACCATGTGTTCGGTTATGATCCTTGATGTGTATTTTTTTTTCTAAAAAGTGGTCTTGTGTGCGGTTATGCTTCTAGGCCAATTAATATTTTTTAGTAATTTTTTAGTAACTAACACAAAATTACTTTTTATCCAAAAATTATTTTAGTCAAACATGAGTTAATAAAACGATCGTGCTAGAACCACGCGACTCGGGGCTTGCCTCACACCTTTCCTCCGGTCAATAGAATTCCTTATCCAATTTCTATTTTCATAGACTAAAAATAATATTTTTTCTCTCTTTAAATTAGGAATTAGTTGGTGACTTGAAACACCTAAAATATTCAATTTCAAGTGGCGACTCAAAAACAAAAAAAATCATTATTTTAAAACCGTCATATCCCTAACAATTGTAAAAATGAAAGTGGTGTGACAGATCTGGCGACTCCACTGGGGACTTTCTTTAGAAATCGAGCTTTGTACATTGACTATATTTGGCTATTTTGATTATTTGGATAAAAAAAAATTTGTTGGCAAATTGTGCTATTTCAATGATTCATTATTTTGATATTGTGTGATTGTATATAAATTGTCTTCTCTCGCACACCCTCTGAGTCTCTGGAATTTTTGTTATACACTGTGTGTGCGGATACGCTCCACGGGACTTCTGTCTAGGATGAGCCAGTGTGCGGTTACGCTTTTGGTTCTAGGTTTGTCACAAATGTTAGGTGGGGTTAGACCACCAGTTAAGCCGGAATAGATCTGCTACCAGTACGTTGACCTTCCCCGGCTCGAGTTGTCCATTCGAGTAAAGCCAGTCTAGACACCTTCCATATAAAATGCTAAACCTAGCAAAAACTATTCCTGATAGGCTACGTTTTATTGCATTATGTGCATTTGACTTAGAAAATCTAAGATATGTATCCACTATAGACCAATATGTTCCTTTTATGTGCTACGTGAAAATAATTTGTTTAGAAAGCCTTTACATTGTTGACCAGCTTTATAATAATTTTGTCTTTCAATTTTATTTTATTTTTTAAAAAAACGAGGTTGAAATAAAAGGGGGTGGTCTTTCAAGTGTGAGTCTTTTTTTTATGAACTACGCACACCTGATTCTCACTAAAATGAGATACGTAGACATCCCTTCTCGGGTTCGGTGTTTGTAAAAAGGGGTATTTTGTCTATTTTTTTACTTTTCTTTCCTCCCTCGGTTAAAGTTTGTCATAAAACATTAATTGGATTCTATTCAAAGGTACAAATGGCACCTTCGACCAAAGGACAGGGTTTCAAAAGGCCTAGAAGTAAAGGAATCCAGAGTTCATGATCGTTGACACAATACCCAAGGATTTATGGCGATTGTGGACAGACATGGGGAGTCATGAGCAAAGAAGAGTAAAAGAACATTTGGGACATCTAATGCATCTAATGGAGATTGACCTTAAAAGGGATGTGATCGAGACATTGATTCCTTTCTGGGATCCAAAAAATAAAGTGTTTCGATTTTCTGACTTTGAGATGGCACCAACTCTGGAAGAAATCACCAACTTCATGGGGAAGGGGTCCAGTGTTCGGGGTGCTGATCTCCGCAAAAAAAAACCTATAATTCCAAAGAACAATGATGCCAAAAAGTTTCTGGAACTTCTCAAGATCAATCAAATAGAGAAGGAGAGTTTGAAAAATGGGTGGGTCTCATTGGACTTTCTATACGAGAGGTACCGCCAAAATGATGGATTTAAAAACTATCAGAACCAACTTAGCAACCAAGGGGGTGAAGAGGCTTGGAAGGCGAATGGATGTTTTGCCTTCATGGTCGCATTTTTGGGGCTCATTGTTTTCCCTAAACGGGACAAGCATATCGACATTCGTCTGGCTGGGATGGTGAAGGCGCTGACAACAATGGAAAGTCCTACTATTATTTCTATGATCTTGGCAGTTATGTTTCGTGCATTGACTAAATGCATAAATTGGGAAATGTACTTTGAAGGCTGCAACATCTTGTTGCAAATATGGTTTTTGGAACATCTTTATCACCATGATTGTGCGCCCAGGTTCACTCCAGACTGGTGTAATTATGTTTCCTCCCATAAGGAAAGGGAAGCAAAAATCGATTTTCCAGAAGGAATTTTAGCGTGTGAAGAGAAACTTTCAGTGATCACGTCTGATGAAATAGTGTGGAATTACTGCTGGTTTCAGCTAAGGATGTCATTTGCATGTCTAGTGGTATCTCATTTCTTGTGTTGATTGGGCTTAGAGGTGTTCAACCCTATGCCCCACTTCGGGTTATGCGTCAGCTGGCTAGAGTTCATGAAATCCCACCAAATGATGATATGAGTAGATTTGTATTTGACACCCCGCCAGGTTTTGCCTTTGATAGAACTGATATTCTGAAGATCTGGTTTGGGAGTATAATTTCTAAGCTAAGGGAAATGGTTGTGGAGCAAGATAAAGGAAAAGTGGTGCTTGGGTACCTATTGTGGTTTCGTGATGCAGTAACATTTGGTGACATTCCCGAAGGATCCAGCAGAAAAAGAAAAGACCACCACATCATAATACAGTTGGAAAAAGAGTTGGAGAAGGCCAAAGCCACCATTGCCCGGCAAAAAGTTCAAGTCCAAATAGGAAGAAATCACCAGTTGGAGTTATAAAATGTGGAAGGGGAATTGAAACATGCAGAGGGGAAATTAGCCCGGTTAGAGGAAGAGTTGGATAGTAGAATTCACTTGGCCCGACAAATAAAAAAGGAGCAGAGAAGAGGGACTTAGTGGCATCTGAAGAGGTCGTGCACTACCAAAAAAGAGAACTTAAGTGGCAGAAGGAGAAATTTGAGAAAGAAAGGTCATGTTGGATGCGTTTACATGATCAACTTAATGCACAGTTAGAAGAACATATAAGGAAAATCAGTCATTGTGTTGATATCGAAGAGGGGCAATGACAAATGATCATTGAGAGAGCAATACTTCTCCATCAACTTGAAGCAGCAGAGGAGCGAGAGGCCCTCTTAAGGAACAATCTTGGGAATCATCAGGTTTGGTTGAATAACTGCTATGAAATTTTGGGAAGGGCTAGGTGTTAAGTTCATCAGCTAGCGGAACAAACCTCCTATGTTATTAAAAATCATCGTCGTATGAATGATCCAGAAGTGGCTGAGCAAGCACGAGCCATTGTTCCCCATCTGCCGAAGGAGTTGTTGAATATGTATGAGACCTTGGGAGGACAAAGAAAACGCAAGGAAGATGATGAAGATTGAAGAAGAGTTTAGCTGTTTTGTTTGTTTGTTTGTTTCATCTTGTTTTGTTTATGAAACGACCCCAAAAATGCCCGAAAATGTGCTTCGGAAACACCTATAATTGTAATTTTCATATATCTCAAAATCCGTGCATGATTTCGGAAATTCAACTTCATATTCTTATTCAGGGGGTAAAATTGAGTGGGAAATGGGTCTAACCCGAATTTTAGAGCAACCGTATCAAGGGGTTGGTACCTTGGTTGCCTAGTACGGGGGGTAGTAGGCCCGTATAACCACATCGAGGGGTTTGTACCTTGGTCCCTAACTCGGGAGTGGTAGGCCCGGGTAACCACATTGAGGGGTTTGTACCTCTTTCGCCTCTCCAAGGGGGTGGTAGGCCTTGGAAAATACTATATTGATGGTCACTCACCACACATGTACTACGTCCCACTAAATATGATTTTTATGTAAGCGTCATTATATATATCATTTCATTAATGTGCTATCTATCGGGTATGATTATGCATTTTTCCTATGATGTCCATCTATTGTAGCATTGCATTGCATCCCATATACTTAGTACATTCAAACGTACTAATGCATACTCTATGCCTACATGATGTCACCATGTAGGGACCGGAGCATCGCTTGACCATCCTCCTCCGCGTGGCTAATAGGATTTCCTATCAAGGTTATTGGTGAGTCCTCCATTCCGGGGACGTTGCTCATGATCTTTTGCTATGTATAAGACTTTTCTTTTTAGTTATGTTTTGACTATGAGGGTGAGCCCGGTAGTTTGTCTTGGCCCCCGCTAAGTACTCATGTTTAGAGGTGGTGTTGGACAAGTTGTGTATTATGCTTGAGCTTGACTCATCTATGGTATTTATATATCATTCCCTTTTTTTTCTTGCTCCCTTAGTCCCAATTTCCCCTTGATTATGCTTATAGCTTATGGTCATTTTAATTGCTTCCGCAACCAAGGATGTGTAATGATATGCTATGAGGCTTGTTTGGGTTTCCTTCGGGTTCCCCATTCGCTGGTCACGTCTAGGCCCTAGGCTTGGGTCGTGACAGTTTAAGACTCAATGTTTCAGTTTAAAGTTTGGTGTTCAAAGAGATCATGTTGATCATGGTTGTGTTTAAACCCATTGATTTTGTTGTTTTGCTTAAAGTTTTTTGGAAATGAATAAAAGGGTTTGATTTTGCTTGTCTATATTAATGTTGTTGAGTTGTCTAATTTTCTGAACTACGTAATGACCTGATTCATGTGGCGACATGATACGTAGGCAACCTTCAAATGGTTCAATCAAAACTTAAAAAAAATGAAAAAAGGAAGACAATGAGCGAAGCAAAGCTGGGATGAGACAATGGCCTTCTGAAATCATATTATTATGTGATTAACAAATGTGTGATTGATGTCTAACCCCTAACAAGTTTGTTCATCTCTTTAGTTTAGTAAGCTTTCGGTGGTTGGCTTGTGGTAAACTGGCAGAACAACCGTACTTTACCAGGTCTAAGGTAATAGCGTCAATGACAAGCAATACTGAAACTGTGGTGAACCCAGTGGGTACTCCAGTTGATTCAATGACAAGAGAGTCGGCCACTGTTGAAGAAAATTGAACATTGAGGCATGTTATGGCACACTTATGGCAAGCCTGGGCCATGGCCAAGAACCACCAACGTCTATTCCCGGTTTTCCTGAGATCACTAGTATCCGATCTTTATCTTCTCAGGTCCCAATATCAGATCCTTTCTTCCCTCCGGGGTATGGTCCATTTGATAATTGTGGGGCTGGACCATCAACAACACACCCTCAAGGCATGCCACTCAGGAATAATCCCACTGTCGCGACAGCTGCACCGATTTATACTCTCCCACAACCAACTGTGACGCAAAAAGCAGCTCAAGAGGGACAGTTCACCGTCCATCCAGAGCAATACTATACTCCTGGGATAGCATTCGGGGGCCTAACTCTGTACAATTCGTCTCCCCTATTGATGTTGAGAGGCCTACTCAAGGCTCAAAGCAAGAGGAAATGTTGAAGAAAATGAAAAGTATCGAGCAACACATGAAAAGTATGCAAGAGCTAGGAGGGCACAAAAGTGTCGTGTTCAAAGACTTGTGTATGTTCCCAAATGTCCACCTGCCACTTGGATTCAAAACCCCTAAGTTTGATAAGTTTGACGGGCACGGTGATCCCATAGCCCATCTCAAGAGAAACTGCAATCAACTTAGAGGTGCAGGAGGTAAAAAGGAACTGCTCATAGCTTATTTTGGTGAGAGTTTGACTGGTGTTGCCTCAGAATGGTTTATAGACCAAGAAATCTCCCACTAGCACATCTGGGATGATATGGCACAAGATTTTGTTAGACAATTTCAGTACAATGTCGACATTATGCCAGATCGCAATACACTATCTAATATGAGAAATAAGCCAAATGAAAGCTTCAGAGAGTATGCTATCAAATGGAGGGAACAAGCAGCCCGGGTCAAGTCACCATTAGATGAGCAAGAATTGGTTGATATCTTCATAGAGGCTCAAGATCCTGACTACTTCCACCACCTGACAGCCGCAATGGGAAGACCGTTTCACACAACAATCAAAATTGGAGAAATGGTCAAAAGTGGTCTCAAAACAGGAAGGATTGTGAGCCAGGCAGCAATCAAAGCAACCACATAGGCCATTCAAGGTGGTTCAGGAAGTTTTGGGAATCGAAAAAGAAAAGAGGAAATTTCTTCGCTAGAATTAGGGTCAAGTGGTGCTTAAAGGAATTCTAATTGCCCTTACCCACCACTTCAGGGACAATCTAGCTGACCTCAGCATTACTACCCTTATGTCCCTCAATTTCTAGTATCTCCATCTCCATACACAGTCTTCAATGCTCAGTCATATTTGCATCATCCCAATCGCCCATATTTTTGGGCCCTACCTCGAGGAAACCTTCGTCCACAACGACCACCCTATCAGGTCCCTTACAACCCTTCTCCTATGCAAAATTATGCTCAAGAGCAGGGACAGAAAAGGAAATTCACTCCATTGGGAAAG
This sequence comes from Solanum okadae, assembly GCA_036553675.1. Lineage (NCBI taxonomy): Eukaryota > Viridiplantae > Streptophyta > Magnoliopsida > Solanales > Solanaceae > Solanum > Solanum okadae. Next base: position 6,613,045 of record CM071680.1, read on the forward strand.
TCATACTCTAGCTTGTTTCAAAAGTTAAGAAAGATAGGAGTGATTGGGTCTATCCCACCACATCGTTTGAATCCAACTGCTCCAGGTTTCCAGGCCAATGAAAGATGTGAGTATCATTCAGGGCCGCCATGACACAACACTGATAATTGTTGGACCTTGAAGGGGGCGATAGAGTAGCTAATCGATCATGGAGTGGTCGTTGTGACGGATGATCAAACCGCTCCCAATGTGACTAATAACCCACTTCCAGCTCAAAACAGTTTAGTGGGTATGATCTGCGATGATCAAGAGTACAAATTCCTTGGCAAAATGGGAAAGTTGTTTAGGAAGATCGGAGAGGAAGACAATTCGATAAATAGTTCAGAACCAGTTGCATTTTTTTGTGTGGAAGGTGTCAACCTTGATACCAAAGTTTTGTGTGTCCCGGGGGTTTCGAAGGGGATTGAAGTTCGAGCAGGTATGCCGAAGTTGTATGTATCAAAGGGTTTTTCATTAACACAACATGACCAAAATTGCTTGGCAAAGTTGAAAGGACCTATCTTTGTTAAGCCCGTCCAACAGCTTCCGGTAACTGATTCAAAGGCTGTCCCTTGGAACTATAACAAAACCGCTATGGTTTACCGAGGAAAGGAGATTGTGGAAGAGGTTGATGAAGCATGAGGGTTGACACACTCTGGAAGATGTTATTCTCCAGAAGAATTAAGAAAATGGAATATGATTCAAAACATCCAAGTACTATCGAAAAAAGAAGTTACTGTGGAAGAAGCAAAAGTGTTTCTAAAAAAGATTAAGGTTCCAGATTACTCTGTTGTGGAACAATTAAAGAAAACCCCGGTACAGATTTCATTGTTGTCTCTACTCTTGCACTCAGAAGAACATCGTCGTGTGTTGAATAAAATTTAGAATGAAGCACATGTATCGAAGGAGACCACGGTAAATCAGTTGGAAAAAATGGCCAAGCACATCCTTGAGTAGAACACCATCACTTTTACTAATGATGAGTTGCCCACGGAGGGAGCTGGACACAACAGAGTTTTGCTTCTTACAGTGAAATGTGAAGGGCACTATGTAAAGAGGGTCATGATAGATGGGGGATCAGGGGTATACATATGTCCTCTCTCTACACTACAAAGCTTGAAAATTAACCCTGACAGAATTTGCCCCAGTAATGTATTTGTTCGAGCTTATGATGGCTCAAGGCGGGATACCATTGGTGAAATCAAGTTAAACATGACAATTGGACCGGTAGACTTTATGATTGTGTTCCAAGTAATGGACATAGACATATCTTATAATTTTTTATTGGGAAGGCCATGGATCCACATGGCTCGGGCAGTCCCATCAACTCTGCATCAAGTTGTTAAGTTTGAACACAACCATCAGGAAATCATTGTGCATGAGGAAAATGATCTACCTATTTACAGAGATCCCTCAATTCCATACATTGAGGCAAAAAAGGATGTGATTCCGTTGTTTACCAGTCTTTTGAGGCTGTATCAGTCGATCGCTTTAAAGAAGAAGACCCCATCATCCAACCGTGTCTTTATTCTTCCTTTTCAATGGTTGCAACGACCGTGCTCAAATATGCTTATCAACCTGGTAAAGGTTTGGGACTATGTTCGCAAGAAATCGTGGATCCCATTACTCTTTTAGGAAACTGTCACGACCCGGGAGCACCCCCTAGTCGTAACCGGCGTACTCGACCTCGAAGAGGTCTAATACAAGCCTCTTAGCATTCATTCATCGCATAGATACAAAAAAAACCAAAAGGAATTTAAAACTTTCTTTACCAAGAAAACATTTCATAAAAAAAAATTATATAAAGCAAGCGAAAGACTTTCTAGACATTATACATGATGTCTCAAAACCATCTAATACTTTAGAGTACAAAATTCGGGACTAATCCCATACACAACTTAAACAATACTAAAAAGACATAAAAGAACATATGGGGTATTGTCCTCGAATATATGAGGACTCACCAAGTCTTCATCTTCAACACTTAGAAACCTATCAACTAGCCATGACATGTCATCATCTCCAAATCCCTACACTTTAGTCCAAAAAGGGAAAGAAAGGGATTAGCACAATTAAGTACTAAGTATGGAGACCATGCAAAAACATGCCAAAAAGGACATTTACAAGAACTGTATGCTTTCATATCATTTGATAAAACCTTTCCTTTACAAGTATAAGCGACATAATACAAGTCAACATTAACATATAAGACCATAGCCAATCATACATATACTCAACATATGTCCATATACAACCCATGCTTAACTTTAAAAGAACACATGTCATTTCATTACCATAGGACCTCTACCTAATATAATCTTAAGACACACTTGAGTGAGACAAGAAGTGACCGCCCATACAACCTCTTCAAGCACACTTAAGTGTTCCCCAAGATTACCTTAGATAAGGACATTTCCTTCACAACCTAACATCAATAGACCAACATTCTTTAAGAAACCATTTTGGAGACATTCATGTATTTAGAGGACTTTCATACATTAGCCATTAAGGCTTAGGGAACTCACTTTAGCATCTTCAAGGCCTACTCGTGCCATGTGTAGATAGCATCCCATACTACTACCTACACGTTGTAGAACCTATCCAATAACTAGAGTGCACATCCCACATGATGGGAATAGGCATTAACCAACATAGACCATGCGAGCTAGACATGGAATCCGGTGTCATAAAACCCTACACCGTGGAAGGTGTTCTACTTGCCAAGGGTAGAACTAGGACACATCCCATGTAGGCCCATGGTTTAGGGGATATCCAAATATGTTCATTGTACTCTTGCCTCATACTCGGGAGAGCTACCATCTTAACCATATCCACTCGGTGCTTAGCCTTAGTTCCCATAAAGTAATTTCATTCACATGTATGTGCTAGAGAGGGCACCATCATTAGGTCTACCGACCCATAGCACATCTACCAAGAAGGGCACCACAAGGATCTACCGATCAAGGTTCATTAAGGATAGCTCATTAAATCCCCCTGGAAGGGTGCCTTAGGCCTACCGATTTTTTTCATTAAGGGTGCCTTAAGCCTATCGGTCCAAGGTTCATCATTTCACACATGAGAAGGGCTACCACCATTAGGTCTACCGATTTCATGGTTTTACATTTACTTAGGAAAGCTAGACTTATGAAAGGGCACCATTTCTTAGTTTTGCTGATTCAAGTCTTGGCCTAGAATTCCTCTTTTAGCATTTATAAAAAGGGCACCATTTCTTAGTTCTGCCCATTTCACACATCCATGCATTCAAGACTTTAAGTAACAAGGAGGGACACTTTAGTCTACCAACCAAGTCACAACATTTTCATTTAAGGATACTTCATAATCCAACATCATTTCATAAATACATCATGAGAAATCATATTTTAACTCACAATGCTATCCACTTTACATAGGATCATCACAAGATCACATAAAACTCATTCACATCATACCTTCACATATAGCTTCATATAAAACTCATTCACATCATACCTTCACATATAGCTTCATATAAAACTCATTCACATCATACCTTCACATATAGCTTCACATAAAACTCATTCACATCACACCTTCACATATAGCTTCACATAAAACTTTACATATAACTTCATATAGGACTTTACATATAGCCTCATATGTGTATAATAATACAACAATATAATAACATTCACATAATGCCCTTCATGGCCTCAATTCACAATAATACAACAAATAACCACCTCCACCAAAGGTGGATCAAACCAACCAATAACAATTATATTAATACTAAGAGATCAAGCCATCTTACCACCCTTTTCAAAGGCCATAAGCCACAATACTCAATTCCATGCCAATTATACAATATTTATCAAGTTTGATCAACTTACCCTCTTTCCATGGCTATCTTCATCATCCTCATATTCCAACAATTAACAATACAATAACAATGATAATAACAACATTCAACTATACAAGCTAAGCTAAGCATAAGCCAATAATCAACATGAAGACCAATTCACAATTTTGTCCATTCAAGGTTAACATCCCACATCCTTCAATTCACTAACAATTCTTAACAATTCCACATAGATAAATACATATATGAACAGTCCACAACAATCTACACAATAATCGTCCATCAATTACACAAATCAATACACCCACTTTAGGCCAAATTTAGAGAATTTGAGAAGACATGGGTTCATGGGGATTACTTTCTAAAAACCATTAATAATCATTAATAACCATATAAATTATCATTTAAAAACTTTTTTATGCAAGAACCCATGCTAGAATCGAAATAGGTTTTTGTGTGTATTTGAAAAACCTTGAAAACCTTTTGATTGGGTTCCTTGAAAAAGAATAATCAAGGATAAGGATCCCCATACCTCTAAGTTGAAAACCCACGAAAATTGAAGAAGAAGCACTCGAAATCTTCAACCCTAGCTCCAACTCCTCTTCTTCCTTGAGTTAGAGAGAAATATTTGAGAGAGGGAATGATTTGGAAATTCTAAGAGGAGAATGAAGTTATAACCCTCATTTAAATGATTTAATATACCTAAAATAATAAAAACAACTAAAAAAAATAAATGCCCAAACTACCCCTCACTTAGTTGGACCCACAAAGTCTAGACTTAAAAAAATGTTCACTAAACCCGTCTAAACTCGTCCTTTTGGACAGTGCTTAACTATTTCGGGCATAACTTTTTACTCCAAGGTCGGAATTGGGCAAACTCGGTGGCGTTGGAAAGAGGACTCAGAGACCTTTAATTGGATAGGTAAAGGTCCACCTAATTCATTTTGAGCTAAAAGTTATGACCATTTAAAGTTGACCCTTACAACTCACTAGTTCAAATGACTAGTTTCCGAACGTCACGGTCATTTCTCATCATTTCATCAAGTTCTCAACTCCAAACTCACATGTGAGGCTCTAGTTTCACAAGTTCGTTTTTAGGGTCGTTACAGAAACCAAGGCACCTCTGGCCTTAGATACAAACAAAGCAAGAGAAATTGAGATAAGGCTAAGAATCACTAAAGGACTGATTGGGCATTGCCACAACCGATTCCCCATATTTCTCATTCCTTTATTAAGCCTCAGGGTCTAGAAATGGAAGCTTCTTTATTCATGAAGACATTGAAGAAGTTATTCAGGATCTCAGTCAGTTGTTTTGTGAAGTATACATGGTCCAAGTTGGGGAAGGTACAAGTCATGCCGATGTGCAGCTCGTGGCTCAGGTGTTGAGCTAAACAATTGGGAAGCCACTTTTTTCCCCATAACGAAGGAATCTTGGTAGTTTGTTTTGCTACTCTTTTGTATTTTGTTTTTGTCAGGGTTGTGATTCGAAAATTTGAAAGTATTCTATATTAATGTCAACCCTTCTATCCTTTTTTTATTTCAATGAAATGAAATTCCAATTTCATAGTAAAATTTCGTCTTTTCCCCTTCCCTAATTCTTATTCTCCATTTTTTAGTTCTATAAATGCCGGCTTTGATAACATGACATGCATGCAGAATTCACTCCCAGATCTCAAAGAGTTGTTTATTCTTGAATCACCGAGTCAAGAGGTTGAATATGATGAAGAAGAGGCTTCTAGGGAAATTAATATGGAATTGGAATAGTTTGAGCACAAACCTAAGCCTAATCTTAGTGAAACCGAGGCTATCAATTTGGGAAGTAATGAGGAAGTCAAAGAAATAAAAATAAGTTTTCATGTCAAGAAGGAAATTAGGAATTCTATAATACAACTTTTGTTTGAATACAAAGATGTGTTTGTTTGGTCCTATGATGACATGCCAGGTTTGAGTGTTGATTTAGTGGTCCATAAGTTGCCCACTCATCCTGATTTTCCACCCGTCCAGCAAAAAAGAAGAAAATTCAAATCGAACGTGAGTGAAAAAATCAAGGAAGAAATCATGAAACAACTAAATGCAAATGTGATCCAAACCATTCGTTACACTACTTAGTTGGCAAATGTTGTCCCTGTGCCGAAAAAAGATGGAAAGACAAGAGTTTGTGTTGACTATCGGGATTTGAACAAAGCTAGTCCAAAAGACAACTTTCCCTTGCCCAATATCCACATTCTAGTTGATAATTGTGCCAAACACGAAATTCAATCTTTTGTGGATTGCTATGCGAGGTATCATCAAATCTTGATGGATGAAGTGCACGCTGAGAAAACTGCTTTCACAACTCCATGGGGAACCTATTGCTATAGGATCATGCCATTCGGTCTCAAGAATGCTGGGGCAACTTACATGAGGACTATGACCACCATGTTTCATGATATGATGCATAAAGAAATCGAAGTAAACGTCGATGACATAATCATCAAGTCTAAAACACAAGTTGACCATGTGCAAGATCTAAGAAAATTCTTTGAAAGAGTGTGAAGATATGATCTCAAGCTTAATCCAGCAAAATGTGTATTTGGAGTTCCATCTGGAAAACCTCTGGGTTTTATTGTCAGTAGAAGGGGAATCAAATTGGATCCTTCCAAAATAAAAGTCATTAGAGATTTGCCACCCCTAAAAAATAAGACCGAAGTCATGAGTCTACTTGGGAGGTTGAACTATATCAGCAGGTTTATTGCTCAACTCACAACCATTTGTGAGCCCATTTTCAGACTTTTGAAAAAGGATGCTGCTCTCAGATAGATGGAGGATTGTTAATAAGCTTTTGAAAAAATCAAGGAATATTTGTCCAAACCTCCCGTATTGGTCCCGCCTGAACCTGATAGGCCTCTCTTTCTATATCTTTCAATGACAGATAATTCCTTTGGGTGCGTTCTCGGTCAACACGATTGCACAGGCAGGAAGGAGCAAGCGATCTACTACTTGAGCAAGAAATTCACTAGTTATGAGGTCAAGTACACGCTCTTGGAAAGGACATGTTGCGCCCTAACTTGGGTAACTCAAAATTTAAGGCATTACCTTTTGTCCTACACAACTTACCTCATATCTAGGATGAATCTTTTGAAGTACATCTTTCAGAAGCCAATGCCAACTGGCAGACTCGCGAAATGACAAATCTTGCTCACTGAATTTGACATTATATATGTCACTCGAACTGCAATGAAAGCTCAAGCTCTGGCAGACCACTTGGCAGAGAATCCAGTCGAGGGCGACTACGAACCATTAGATACATATTTTCCAGATAAATAGATTAACTCAATTGAAGAAGTAGATCCAGATGAAAATCAAGCCTGGCAATTATACTTTAATGGAGCAATCAACAGAAAGGGCACAGAGATTGGGGCAATTCTCATATCTCCCACAGGGCATCATTACCCTGCAACAGCTCGACTTCGTTTCTTCTATACAAATAACACAACAGAGTATGAAGCTTGCATCATGGGTCTAAATATGGCAATAGATTTGGGTGTGCAAAAATTGATTGTGTTGGGAGATTCTGATTTGCTTATTCGGCAAGCTCAAGGTGAATGGAAAACTCGAGACCTCAAGCTTCTTCCATACAAACAATGTGTGGAAGATCTTAGCAAAAGGTTTAGGACCATCGAGTTTAGATACATCCCCAGGTTTCATAATGAATTGGCAGATGCCTTGGCTACTTTGGCCTCAATGCTTCCATATCCTGGAAACACTTGTATTACTCCCTTGGAGATTCAACTTCGGGACCAACATGGCTATTGTAACACTGTGGAAGCAAAATCAGATGGTGAGCCGTGGTACCTAGACATCAAGAATTTCTTGCAAACAGGGAAAGGTCCCGAACATGCCAATGGAAGCCAAAAAAGAACTATTAGACGTCTGGCTAGTGGTTTGTTTTTAGCGGGAAAGTTTTATATAAACGCACCCCGGATCTGAACTTATTGAGATGTGTGGATGTTGAAGAAGCTGAGAAGATCATGAATGAAGTACATGCTGGGGTATGTGGACCATACATGAATGGATATGTCTTTGCGAAAAAGATACTCCGAGCAGGATATTACTGGTTTACCATGGAACGGGATTGCTTTCGCTTTGTGAAAAAATGCATCAGTGTCAAATTCATGGTGATCTCATTCATTCACCTCCTTCAGAGTTGCACCCCATGGCCGCTCCTTGGCACTTTGTTGCATGGGGAATGGATGTCATCGGACCAATTGAGCCAAAAGCTTCTAATGGACATCAATTTATTTTGCCACAATTGATTACTTTACTAAATGGGTGGAGGCAATCACTAAGAAGGCGGTCGTGGATTTTGTCCATTCAAACATCATTTGTCGTTTTGGTATCCCAAGAACTATCATCACAGATAATGCTGCAAACCTTAATAACAATTTGATGAAGGAGATATGTGAGCAGTTCAAAATTGTGCATCACAATTCTACTCCATACCGACCAAAGGCCAACGGAGCTGTGGAGGCGGCCAACAAGAATAACAAAAAGATTCTCAGGAAAATGGTTCAAGGCACTAGACAATGGCATGAGAAGCTTTCAAGGCACTAGACAATGGCATGAGAAGCTGCCTTATGCACTTTTAGGATATTGCACAACAATGCGCACCTCGATTGGTGCAACTCCTTATTTGCTGGTGTATGAGACTGAGGCTGTGATACCAGCGGAAGTCGAAATTCCATCTCTTCGAATTATTGTCGAGGCTGAAATTGAAGATACTGAATAGGTCAAAACCCGACTAGAGCAGCTCACATTAATAGATGAGAAGCGATTGACGGCCGTTTGTTTTGGTCAGCTTGGATGGCTCGTGCATATAACAAAAAAGTGTCAAGATACTTTGAAGTAGGTCAACTGGTCTTAAAGCGCATTCTCCCGTACCAAGAAGAGGCCAAGGCAAAGTTTGCCCCAAATTGTCAAGGTCTATATCTTATCAAAGAAGTGTTGTCCAAAGGAGCCTTGCACCTTACTGATGTGGAGGGAAAAATCACAGGTATACTTGTTAATGCGGACGCAGTCAAAAGATACTACATCTAATGCGTTCTAAGATACTGTGACAAGTTGTGGCTGAGAGAACAAAGGCATCACTTTCAAAAAAAAAACCAAAAAAAAAATAATCCAAAAATCCTCTCTTTGAAAATTTGAACTACGTTTGACCTGATTCTGAAAGGATACATAGGCAACCCTTTGTGGTCCGGTCATACAAAAAAGAAAAAATAATTAATATTCCAGTATCTATAGAAAACTGGGGCATTTTTTTTATTTTGATAGAATAGAGTCAAATTGTAATTTCGTTTATGATTTTATTCTAGCAACTGACATTTTGATCAACTCTAAGAACGATAGATTTAATGTGTCTTGCACGGACAATTGATCATCAAAGACAACATTGTCGAGTAAAAAAAAAGAGTCTTATCGATGAAAACCTTTATAGGCATCATAAGATGACATGAGAGAAAATCTTATCGGTTAAAACCCTTGCGGGGCACCCTAAGATAAAAGAAGAAAACATCATGAAATTGACTAATTGGGAGAAATCTGCAAAGATCACCATTTCTCGATACCTCTACATGAAGAATACATAGATCAATTATAAATTGATAATGGTTCAAATTTTGAGAATTAGACAACTCAAACGGATCCGGGGTCAAGTCCAAAGTGCATATCATGGTTCACTCAAAGTCAACATATGCCTCCAAATAAGTTCTCTTTCTCATTTTTCTTAAAAAAGGGAATGTCTTTCCTTAAGTTTATAGTCTTTCTTGATCTAATTTTTCACACTCTTAAGTTTGATATTTTTTTTAGTCTTTTCGGTATAATATCTTGACAAAATAAGGTAAAAGATTGTAAAGCTTACTACGGGTTCCCAAAAGTAAAATTGAGTATCCAAGTTGACATGCCATCGAGCAAGCACTAAAAATGCCTCAAATCTTCACTGAAAACTCATGAACGAATGCGATATAGTCTCTTAAGTCATGAAAAATATTCAACAGGAAAATTCAACCTTTGGGACATCAGTCGCATCATGATATTTGGTAGTACCAAAAAGATCAAGGACCCTGTATCGACAAAGAGAAAGCTTCAAAGGTTGTTCAACCAAGAATTTGGAGTAGAGTTGGACAAATTGGTCAGGAGTAAGGTCAAGTCATCGGAGCATCAAGACCACAAACCAACCACCACTTAAAACTAACAATTTTTTTTTGCTCAACACAGGAACAAAAGAAAATGTGGGATTACAAGTAAAAAATGAAACATCACAAAAAGGAAGTTCTCCAAAGTCTTCAGATGTTTGTTGTTTCATCTCATGCTATTCGCAATCTTGCCTCTCAATCCGAGAGCTTCAGGCAATACACACCAATCTAAATTCTGTGTAAAATGCACACGTCCTTTATTCATGTGCAATACGCACCATCCTTTAGTCATGTGCAATACGCACCAGTCTGAACTTCGCGCAATATGCACTAATCTGAATTTCGTGCAAATACACACTCGTCCTTTATTCACGTGCGAAATGTACCAGTCTTTCTTTCATAAGCAAGACGTACCAATCCAAATCCCATGCAATACACATCGATATTGCATTCATGTGCAATACATACTAGTCTTCTTTCATGTGCAATACGCACCAGTCCTTATTCACATGCAGTACGCATCATGGGCAATACACATCATATGCATATCTTGGGCAATATGCATTAGCATTCATGGGTTATACAAACCATATTCACATTTTTGGGGATACACCCAATCTTAGGACAATCCATAAAGACAATACGTCTTATTTGAAACTCTCAGGGCAACACACCCCACTTCTCATTTTCTTTCTAGGGTTATACGTCCTAGTTCAAGATTCTCATTTTTTTCTTCCCTAAAAGAAGCACATCCTTTTTGGGTTCTTCATTTTGTGATCTTGAGTTTTGAGTTTCAACCGCCAACTCAATTTAAAACATGCACCTAAGAATGATCCACAAGCCGTCAAGAGAGCATAAAGATCAATCTCAATGACAACGCACAGAGCAAGTCAAAGATCAAGACGAGACCCTAAGAAAAAATATCAAGTAGGGATCTTGTAACTTTTATAATGTAGATAGGCATAGTTCTCTAGCTCTTTTTTTTTGTAATTATAGACAATAGATTATGACAAGCAATACGAAGCAATCTTTTGACCGCAATTTCTGATAGTTTCAGCTATCAAAGTTTCTCGAATAACACTGACCTAATTTCCTTTTAATCAAGGATATGTAGGCAACTTCTGAAGCAAGGTTCGGTCATCTTTTTCAAAATGGCTTCAACGGAGTTTGAAACAGTAAAAAATTAGCCATTTTGTTCACTTTCTTCGCTTGAAAACTCTTTATGTTTCCAAACAAAGAGAGACATACTGTGAACACCTAATTTTTGACGTGTTTGTTTTACTCCTACAATATATAGTAATGTCTTTTCTTATATTTTTGTCGTGTATTTTGGATTGTTTGTCTTTGTTTATATTATTTTTTTAAAATTATTGGCCCAAATAACCTAATTTTTTTGGAATTGGGTTGATTTAGACCAAATTATGATGGCCCAATCAATTTTGACCCGGTCCAAAAGAGATGGTCAAGATTAAATCTCAATCATCCATGATATTTTGATCTAAGGGCTCTTATGGACCTTACCCAAAAAATACAAAACTCCAAAAACCAAATTTTTTATTTGCATTTTTTATTTACTTCTCCCCTTTGCTTCCACCTGCCGCCAGCCGGCCACCGCCACCACTGCCGTCGCCGGCCACCACCCCTTGGCCGAAAAAATCTCCAAAATTTTGTCATTTCTTCCTTTCACCCTCCTCTACACAAATCCGCAAACCATTCGTTCATATCCATAGCCAAACTCCGTAGATCTAAGAAAAACCAAACATAAATCTTCACATTTTTCTTTAGATTTACAAAGTTACGATCATCCCCGTCGTATATCATTTACATAAAAGTGTAGAGCTCTTCAAGGGCTATCCTTTGATGTAAAGTTTATGTCCAAAACCCGTCAACAAATTTTCCGGCGGAGTTTTCCGGCGACCTCCATTCATCCAAAAATTTATGTCAATCATTTCCCCCTCTCATCCTCTATCCAAATTCGTCATTATCACTTTTTTTTAAAACCATTTAAGTCGTTATGGTGCCGAATTTTATTGTTTTGTTAGTATTCTTCAAGTTCTATCATGTTGAAGTTGTTGCTTGAGTTTTTTTTTTTTTTTTTTTTGAATTGAGTTTTTTTTTTTCTACCTTATTTGTGGTGTTTTGATTTTTAAAATAGTTTATATGTTTAGATTTTGTGTTAGTGGGGTGATTTTCTTTTGATTTTTGGGTCTTGATCAAATGGGTCTACATTTTGGGCCTATTTTAAATTTTCAAATGGCCTATTTAGCTATTATTCAATTAATAAATAAAAGAAATGGGTCATCTAAATTGGCATTTTGGGCCTATTCTAAATTTTCAGATGACCCATTTAGCTATTATTCAATTAATGAATAAAAGAAATGAGTCATCTAAAAGGGCAATGCAGTCTTTTAATTAATTTTATCTTGGAAAAAGAAAAAGAAAAAAGAAAATAGGAAATTTCATTAGTCATCTTGGGTGGCACCTTGGGAAAACAAAGAGTTCAATGCATGTATTGGAGTGTATTTTTTCTCAAAAAAATGGAATTGTGTGCGGTTACGCTCTTAGGCCAATCAATTTTTTTTATTAATTTTTTTTAGTAACTAACTGATATACTGTGAGTTTACGATATTTCTAATACATTTCACCTACAAGTTATGTGTGTCTAGGGCCTTTTTGTATTGGTTTTTTTGTGTTTTTATCATATTTTGCAGGAAAGATGTTCAGGCGCGAGAGTAAAGAGACAGCTGAAAGAAATGTAGAAAAGGGCATCTACGTACCGTAGGTCCATTGACGCTCCGTAGATGGTGGTCGTAGATCAGCAGGCAAGGCATGGAAGGCAAATCAGGGAAATCTGACCAAGTGTAGGACCACAGTGACCATTGACGGTTCGTAGATTTATCTACGAATCGTACTGTTGATCCGTAGATTAATACTGCGACGGTTCCAGTACCTGATTTTTGAAGATTCTAAGTATGGAGCTACGGAGAGGGATTGACGGACCGTAGATCGATCTACGGTCCGTGCTGTAGTTCCGTCGTTTGCTTCAAAGAAGCTGATTTTTGGAAGCTGAAATATTTTCTAAGTCCTGGCTGACGGAAGGGACTCACAGACCGTAGATCCATTGACGGTTCGTGAGTCAGTCTCGTGGAATGAAGACGCGTGCCTGAACAAACTTTCCTTATTTTGTTTCCCTTTTAATTTAGGACTTGTTTTCTATAAATAGGGTATGTAAACCTCGTTTTTGGGGGGTTGGAGATTATTACTTTTGTTCTAGTTCTTGGCTTGGGAGATTAATTTGTAACTTTAGCAATTCTTAATTTCCTAAGTTCGTTTTGAAGATTTTGGTGGTGCAATTCAAGTTGAATTTCTAGGTTTATTATTCTTATTACGTAAGTTCATAATTCTTTCATCTAAAACATTGAATTGTGTTCATATGATTATGGGTAACTAAACCCACAACTAGGGTTGTGGGAACCATGAGCGATTAACAAATTATGAATAGTAAATAAGCAATTCTTGAATAGTGTTTTACATGCATTGATAATTCTTTCGTTTAGAAGTCTTTTTAACGAGTGTACGCGTTAGAACTCGCTTTGTTGCTACTTGCCGGACCAAGGAGGTAATCAACATAAAAAGAATTATCAACATAGATTTAGTGTGATACTATCTAATAGGCTAGTGTCGATTGGTGCGAAGTAATAACTAAGCCAAACATCGATTATGATGTCTAATATGAGGTAAAGGTAAGGGTTAGTAAATTATACACACGTAGCCAGACCAAGATACGAGGTGAAATTCTCTAGATGCCGGACCAAGGATTTAGAGATACCTAACTTATCACTTTGCATGTAGTACACTAGAAAATGATTGCTATTACTAGGATTACTGCGTTATGAGCTTGTTGGGAACAGATACACCCTAGTTATTTCTCTCATCTTGATAACAACCAAAATTGACTTTTGATTACTGATTACTTATTGAATTCTTTCAATTTGTTTCACAAAAAAAATCCCTTTAATTACTTATTTCTGGAAGTAATTTGACTAATTGAATATAATTGTTGGTTAAAGTAAAGTCTAAACTATTTTCCTCGTAGGATCGACCCCAACCAACAAGTTGGGTTCTTTACTTGATAACGATCGCTTATGCTTCTTTAGGTAGGTGTAATTTGAGTGTATCAAATAAGCAAACCATAGATCCATCTATGCCATCTGTGGTGGATGTTGAGATTAGAAAAGAAGATGATGCGGTAGAGGTTACGGAAGAATCTGAGAATGCAACAGAGAAAGAAGATGAGATATCTCAGAAAGTCCCTATACCTAGACCTCCACCACCGTTTCCACTGAGGTTAGTGAAGAAGACTGAAGATGGTAAATATCGCAGGTTTATTACTATGTTGAAGCAGCTTTCCATCAATGTTCCTTTGATAGAGGCTTTGGAGCAAATGCCTGGGTATGCAAAGTTTATGAAAGATATGGTGACAAAGAAAAGGTCTGTGAGTTTTGAAAATAATGATTGATTGCAGCATTGTAGCGTTATTGCTACAAGATCTCTTGTCTAAAAGAAGGAAGACCCTGGTGCTTTCACGATCCCATGTACTATAGGGTTGTTACACTTTGCTAAGGCATTGTGTGATCTTGGTGCTAACATCAACCTCATGTCATTGTCTATTTATAAGAAGTTGGGTCTGGCGGATCCAAGGCCTACTACGATGCGGCTACTTATGGCCGATCGTACCGTGAAAAGGCCCATTGGTGTACTCCATGATGTGCTAGTAAAACTGGAGTCGTTCATCTTTCCAGCGGATTTTGTGATTCTTGACTGTGAGGTTGATTTTGATGTTCCCATCATCCTTGGGAGACCATTCCTTGCCACAGGTCGTGCATTAATTGATATGGAGAAGGGACAGATGAAGTTTAGACTAAACAACGAAGAAGCAACTTTCAATATTTGTAGGTCCATGAAGCAGAGTGGTGAGCTACAAACGGTATCTGCTATAACTTATAGAGTTGAGAGTGGAACAGAAGTGCAAATTGAAGAGTGATGTGGTGTTGAGGCACTATCAGCAGTTATGATACATTTCGATAGTGATGGTATTGAAGAGTACGATGAGTTGGTAGCTGCACTAAATAGGTGTGAATATCGGTCAAAACAAAAGAAGTATGAATTAGATATGAAGAATCGTAAGTCTCCACCAGCGAGACCATCTATTGTGGAAGCACCGAAATTGGAGCTTAAGGCTCTACCACCACATTTAAGGTATGTATTCCTGGGCAGAGATAACATTTTGCCGGTCATCATTGTGGCAGATCTAAATGCGTGACAAGTAGAGTGCTTGGTGACTGTGTTCAAGAGGTTCAAGCGATCTATTGGGTGGACTATTGTAGATATTATTGGGATTCCTCCTGGTATTTGTTCCCACAAAATCCAACTCATGCCAGATCACAAACCTAGTATTGAGCACCAAAGAAGATTAAATCCACATATACAAGAAGTAGTTAAAAAGGAGATCATTAAGTGGTTAGATGTTGGAGTTATCTATCCCATTACAGATAGTAGTTGGGTATACCCTGTTCAATGTGCGCCCAAGAAAGGTGGATTATTGTGGTGCCTAATGAGAGAAACAAGATTGTTCTGATGCGGCCCGTGACTGGATGGAGAGTCTGCATGGACTATCGGAAGCTAAATGCTTGGACAGAAAAGAACCATTTCCCTATGTCATTCATAGATCAGATGTTAGATAGGCTTGCTGGTAAGGGTTGGTATTTTTTTCTTGATGGTTATTCGGGCTACAATCAGATTTCTATAGCTCCGGAGGACCAAGAGAAGACCACCTTAACTTGCCCTTATAGAACTTTCGCCTTCAAACGGATACCCTTTGGGTTGTTTAATGCTCCAGCGACCTTCCAGCTGTATAATGTCAATATTCTCTGATATGGTGGTGGACACTATTGAGGTATTTATGGATGATTTCTCTATGGTAGGTGACTCTTTTGATCGATGTCTGAATCATTTGGCTGAGGTACTGAAAAGATGTGAAGATTGCAATCTGGTGCTGAATTGGGAGAAGTGCCACTTTATGGTGAAGGAAGGGATAGTTCTAGGTCATTGGATTTCTTAGAAGGGCATTGAGGTAGATAAAGCAAAAGTTGAGGTAATTGAAAAGCTTCCACCACATATCTCTGTAAAAGGTGTACGAAGTTTTCTTGGGCATGCAGGTTTTTATTGGAGGTTCATCAAAGATTTCTCTAAAATTGCACATCAATTGTGCAAACTACTCGAAAAGGAGTATAAGTTTGATTTTGATGATGCTTGTCTGAGAGCATTTGGAGAGTTGAAGAAGAAGTTGGTTACTGCATCTATTATTATTTCACCGGATTGGGGATAACCGTTTGAGGTAATGTGCGATGCGAGTGGAGTGGCGTTTGGTGTAGTATTGGGACAGAGGCGATAGAAAATTCTCCATCCTATTTACTATGCTAGCAAAGCTCTAAATGTGGCCCAGAAGAATTATACTGTGACTGAACAAGAGCTTCTTGCAGTGGTTTTCGCATTTGAAAAATTTCGATCCTACTTTGCTTGGTACTAAGGTCATAGTGCATACTGACCATTCTGCATTGAGGTATTTGATGGCGAAGAAGGATGCAAAACCGATGCTGATTAGATGGGTATTGTTGCTGCAACAATTTGATTTTGTGATAAAGGATAGAAAAGGGACCGAAAATCAAGTTGCCGATCACTTGTCCAGATTGGAGGAAGAGGCTATGCTAAAGCTTGGTGATGGGGCTGAAATTAATGATGCTTTTCCAGACTAACATGTATTGGCTGCTTCTCATGATATGATTCCTTGGTTTGCAGACTTTGCTAATTATTTGGTAAGCGATATAGTGCCCCCGGATTTCTCTTTTCACCAAAGGAAAAAGTTTATGCATGATGTGAAGAAATTCTTTTGAGATGAGCCTTACTTGTATCGTAGTTGTACTGATGGAATTATTCGTCGTTGTGTGCTCGAGATTGAGATGTTAAGTGTACTTGAAGCATGTCATTCATCACCTATTGATGGGCACCACAGTGGTATTCGAACTGCACATAAGATTTTGCAGTGCGGGTACTACTGGCCTACTACCCATCAAGAAGCTCATGATTTTGCCAAGTCTTGTGATTGTTGCCAAAGAGAAAGAGGGATTTCGAAAAGGCATGAGCTTCCTATGAATCCTATATTGGTGATAGAGTTGTTTGATGTATGGGGCATTGATTTTATGGGTCCATTTGTGAGTTCACACGGGATGAAGTCTATTCTTGTTGCGGTTGATTATGTATCGAAGTGGGTGGAAGCAGTTGCGCTCCCCAACATTGAAGGTAAAAGTGTCACCCCATTCTTGAAAAAGAATATCATCTCCAGATTTGGTACACCGAGGGCGATTATCAGCGATGGAGGTTCCCACTTTTGTAATAAGTTGTTCAAAGCGCTACTTGAGAAATATAGTGTCCACCACAATGTAGTCACTCCTTACCATCCGCAGACTAGTGGGCAAGTTGAAGTGTCCAACAGAGAGATCAAACAGATTTTGGCGAAGACTGTGAGTGCTAATATAACGGATTGGTCAAGGACGCTTGATGATGCTCTGTGGGCCTATTGCACTGCATACAAGACTCCCATAGGTATGTCTCTTTACCAACTCGTATATGGGAAATCTTGCCATTTACCGGTAGAGTTAGAGCATAAGGCTTTGTGGGCGATAAATAAGCTAAATTTAGATTGGGGCGCCACATCTAATCAAAGAATGAATAACTTGAATATGCTTGATGAGTTTCGCCTAAAATCTTATGAAAGTTCAGCCTTGTACAAAGAGAAGATGAAGAGGTATCATGATCAAAGAATTGAAAAGTGGGAATTTGTTGTGGGTGATCTTGTGCTTCTATTCAACTCTAGGTTGTGCTTGTTTTCGGGAAAACTCAAATCCAAATGGACCGGGCCATTTTTGCTCACAAAAGTTCTTCCCCATAGAGGGGTTGAGCTTGAGAACATTGACGAAACAAGGTTCATGGTTAACGAGCAAAGGATCAAGATTTATTTGGGAAACGCAGAAAGTGTGCAAGAGGTTGTGGAGGCCTATCATCTTAATGAAGTCGGAGTAATCAAGAGGCCTACGTCATACCGTGACGTTAAATTAAGCGTTGCTTGGGAGGCAACCCAAAATGTACAATCTAGCCAACGATAGGTTTTTGTTTTCCATCTAGCAGTCTCTGTGTCTAGTTGATTCTCTGTATTAATTTAGATAAGTGTTTTAGTTTTTTTGTTTGCTAGAATTAGCATAGGGTCCGTGTCTTAAAAAGTGTCCAGAAAATGTAAAAAGAATAGCCTAATGGTTGCTACATGTGCAGGTACGCTGTAAAAATTCTGTAGAAAATGGTCCAATGCAGAGGTCTACGGACCCCATCGACCGTCCGTCGATCTATCCACGGACCGTGGATGGTGTCCATAGATCCCAGGTAAGCCCCTAAACTTTTCCAAGTATAAGAGTGATCTACGGTTCCAATCTACGAACCGTAGATCGACCCACGGATCGTAGATGGGGTCTCGTGGGTCCAAAACCCTAATTTTGTCCGACC
The DNA here is from genome assembly GCA_036553675.1 of Solanum okadae. Lineage (NCBI taxonomy): Eukaryota > Viridiplantae > Streptophyta > Magnoliopsida > Solanales > Solanaceae > Solanum > Solanum okadae. The sequence goes on from CM071680.1 coordinate 6,631,681, forward strand.
CAAACCCCCTTATTTAAAATTTCCCTAATTTGAAATCATTTGCACTTCCCTTCATTCACTCTCCAACCGTTTCAAACACTTTAACTTCCTAAATCACTCCATACCTCCCCCATAAAATCATCTCTTCCATTCCTCCATAATTCCCACGATTCCTTTTCATTCTGAATACTACTCATTCCATATTCCACAAAAGGGTCCGGTGTTTGGTCTGGTAACGAAGAGGTGGTTTTTGGCCTTGAAAGCATATGTCATCACACAATCACCCCATTCCCGTTGCTGTAAGGTAATAGACTATCTCCTCAATTTGAATTTTGATTCATTGATAGATTATATCAAGTCAGGGATTGGGTCTTGACCTTGGGTAATTGTTAGATGAAATTGCATGATAAAATTGGAAGTTACAATACCCTTGGAATGATAGATAGTGATTGTGTTGCCTTGTTGTATGTGATTATAAGTTGAAATGTAAGTTTCGACTTAGGGTTCCAAAGTTTGTCTTAAGCACTTGTTAACATGATTAATCGGGACCCTGAGAATGACAAACTAGCATGATTAAGTGTTGAAATGCATGGTTAGACTAGGTATTGTTGATAATGGTCTGAGATGTGGGCTTGAAAAATAAGAATGGGCTGAAACCTGGCACATGCCACATCCACGATACCCCGTCTACGGACCGTAGATTAGGTTCGTGGGTGGATGCACTTGAAAATTTTAGAAAGTGTGAAACCATGGATGTGGACTACGGTCCGTAGATTGATCTACGGACCGTTCTATACATCAGTGGTTTCCATCTGCGACCAATATTGTTGGTCCTGTGATCCACGAAAGGGTTCCACAGACCGTAGATCAGGCTACGGACCGTAGGTCCCCTCCGTGGATGACCACTGTAGACACTGTCCAAATTTTTTTTGGATCTTTGTTACTGTTCATTTTTAGTTCTAAATTTTTTTCGAGTGTGTGTACAGTTAGTTTTGGCACTAATATCGCTTCCACAGGTACGATGGCACCCAAGAAGCTAGTCACCTACTAAAAATAGGGAAAGTCAAAATCTGTTGCTCCTAGCTTCAGGTTAATAGATGAGGACACGGACACAGAAAATGATCTAGCATACGTTCCTCCCAACACAAGGACTTCTCCTACTGCACCCCGAGCCACCAGAGGCACCCCCGGAAGGTAATGCCCGACGTAGTCACTGTCTCCCAGTCTGATGAGGAGCACACATTGATCGGGTCACCAACTGGGGTTGCTTCTAGTTCAGCTACTAGGTCTATGTCTGGCTCCGAGTCTGCCCATGCTTCGGGCTCTGAGTCTAGCCATGCTTTAGGGTCCGAGTCTGCCTATGCTTCGGGGTCCAATGCCAAATCAGCCATAGGGTCCAGCCAGAATGAACAAGCAGCCTCATCTGATGAGGCCACTAGCTCAGAGTCAGTACCCGTACCAAGGAGTGAGGACCCTACTCCAGTGCCCGGTGAGCCAAACATATGGTGTGTTGAAGGCCAATGGCAAATCTATCGGGATGCCAAGATGATTAATGACAAAGAGAAGATGGCCCGACTTATTACAGAGGAGCATAGAGTCCTCACAGGAAGCTTGCACACTGTCCCCGCCATCCACCGGCTTTTTAACCTTCACAAGTATGATTGGATGGTTCGAGACCCAGGTACTTATAGTGAGGAGATTGTATGGGAGTTCTACGCCTCCTATGTCGCCATTCTCCGTGGATCGATCTCCAAGCGGTCAAAGCTCATAGCCCAAGACCCTCTCACTTCCACTATAATCTGAGGTTGTCCGGTGGACATATCATATGCCACCATTAGCCGCTTTCTCTATAGTCCTACCACGGGTCACTCTTGGTCACTAAACACAGCGGAGTTTAATTACAGATGGGACATCGTGCCGAGCGACGCTTTTCAGAGAAATGCTGAGCAGGGAGAGGCTGTTATACTGTGGTTAGCTAAATACATTGTTGTAGATGGCGAGCATGCGAAGTGGGTCGCCACACCACGGTTGGGTATCCGAAAGGCCACATTAAATTTTGTGGCCAAGTTCTTCTGGTTGTTGGTGCGTAACATGGTGTCGCCTACAAAAGCTGACAACTAACTCACATAGGACAGAGCGGTCATGGTTGCAGCATTGGTCGCAGGATTGTAGATTGACTTTGCCCACATGCTGCTGGCAGAGTTTAACGAGAGGGCATTCAAGACCTCCACGACTTACCCCTTTCCATGTTTGATTTTCCAATTGTGCAGGAACTCTGGAGTGCCGATCTGGCATTGTGATAGGTTGATCCACCCTATAGGGACTTTGGATATAGGCCTCAGTCGAAATGAGGCAAATGTGGCAACACCTCGCAGAGAGCCCCAGGTTGAGGTACCTCCCTTGGGTGCAGATTTTGCAGACACGGTGGGGCAGGCACAAGGCGGTAACCCCACTATGCCCGATCACACCAATACTGTCCCGGCCTCCTCTTCCCAGGATGCTAGTAGGGCTCCTAGCTCATCCTGGTCCTCACCACCATTAGGAGCTTTTGTTGTCCCGTTGGCTAGAGTATAGAAATTAGAGGCTCAGATAGCCACACTGCTGCATCACATCCAGCCTTGGATGCAAAAGTTGATAGTTAAGTCCGAGGCCAGAATGGAGCGAAAGATGGAGGGTATGATAGACCGATAGATACAGGTCGTTAATAAGCGTCTTGATGCCTTTGAATTGAGAGTCCTTGAGCGACCAGCCCCAACCATGGATCTATCCTCCTTTCAGTCTGAGTTAGCTAGTCTCCGGGCCGACGTTGATGCCATTCTTACCACCCCTACAGTTGAGCCTCAGGCTGCACCTACTGCGTTGACTGATGAAACGGTGTTGGATGCTTTATTCAGTAGAACCGCCGAGAAGGGGCCTGAGCCTAAACATACCAAAGGTAAGAGGCACCGTTCTAGTCGCACTGAGGAGGAGAAATCCCAAAAGAGACAGTGTAGGCAGGAGAAGGAGGCTAGGAAGGCTTCGATTTTAGATGAAGAGTTGCGCTAACAAAGAGTGCGTGAGAGTATTGCAGGGGCATCGAGTTCTGCCCCAGTTGTAGAGGTCCCGCCTGTCGTGAGGGACTTTGTGAGCACCACTGATGGTGCGGTTAGAGTGACCGAGAGCACTACTGAGGGTGTTATGATGGATGATGTGGGCACTACTGAGGTTGACCCAAGTATGGTTCCAGCGGGCTCCGGGAAACCGGACCCACTCGCTTGTTGATGCTTCTTCGGCACTATGCGGCATAGGTTTTCTTCACCCAATCCATTATCTTTTATTGTATTTATATGCATTGGGGACAATCGCATCTATTTTTGTTGGGGGTGGGGTAAATGGATTGTGAGTGATAGGGTGAATTCTGAGTAACCCAACTCATAAATCCTCTTTTGGGGTTTCTTGCCTGTGTTCTTTTTCCCCAATAGACTATTTAATTTATGTTGAACCGGCATGTGTTAGGATCGTATGTATAGAAGTATGAAAAAGAATGAAGCATGATGGCTTATAAAAACAATTGACACCCGTCCAAATTCTGTTATGTGTGCTAGAATTTGTAGGCTAAGATAAGTGGAATGTGTTGGCTCTGAGTATGACATGATAATGAATCAACTTGATGGTATGACTTAAGCTAAAACTTGGACTGGGTAATCTGATAATCTGATAATGAAACTATGTGCCAAGAGTGTGTGAGAATAGTTGATTGTTCAAGTAGTTTTTGTGCACAACTAGAACTTGTCCGGTTAGTCTTGCTAAGACAATTCACTCTAGAGGCTAGGAGGTGATCATAGGCCCTTGTTCTGATATGTCCACAAATTGCCTAAATGAAAGGTCCAACCTAATGAAATAAATGCTCCCTTTGATCCAAATGTTTTGAGCCTAAAATTAGACCATTTCATTCTAAACCTCGAACTCACCTTCCCATAATCTACTATGTTGGCCCCGGTCCCTCCTTGGACATAAGCACCTCGACTTAGGCCAAAAGCCTAAGTTGAGGGTGGCTAATGTAAAAAGTAACTTCAATCTTGGCCCTGACCCGATATCGGGTATTATGCACCTCAACCAATGGAAAATCCATAAGTGAGGGTGGCTATGAAAGAGGAAACCGAAAGAAAAATGGGTATGAAAAGAGTTTGATGTTGAAAAAAAAGAAAAGAAAAAAAAGAGAGGAATGGATGTGACTTGTTGAAAGCTAAAGAAAAAGAATAAAACGCAAGAAAGAGATAAAAGTGAAAAATAAAAAGATCTACATAGTCTAAAGTCACATCCATGATTGAAGAAAATCAAGGGAAAGAAGGTAAAATGGTAGGATGACAAAAATAGGGCATAAAGAGGTTGAAAGCCTAGTGTAATGTCAAGGAGGGCAGAAAGTCACTAAGAAGTACCCAAATGTACCACACCTGACCCTAAGCCTACGTTACAAGCCAATAAAGTCCTATAGTGATCCTAGAGTCTAGTTTAGAGAGTCTAAGCAGTGAAAATAAGGGCAGGCCTATGGTACTGAGCACTAACTGTACTTGAAGTTATTTCTAAGTGTGAGTGTTGAATGAATCCTTGTACTCAAAGTCATAGTCATTATGTGAAAGAAAAGGGATTTCGTTTGAAGTAAGGGCACTAGTTGCATTGTCGGAAAGTTGGTACTTTGGTGATAGTAAAACAGTGTATGTCGTGTGTTGGTTGGTCGATCATTGTCATGGTTTGATCCGCATGAATTAGCTTGTCGAGTCTAAGAGAACAAATTTTGCACCCGAAAAGTGAGTGGGATAGAGAGCCATGTGATTGCTTGTGCTTGAAATGTGTGTTTCTATACAAGTGTCGTTTAGAGTCTTAGTGCGTCGCTTGAGGACAAACAATGAATTTAAGTTGAGGGTGTTGATATACTGTGAGTTTACGGTATTTCTAATACATTTCACTTACAAGTTGTGTGTGTCTAGGGCCTTTTTGTATAGGTTTTTATGTGTTTTTATCATATTTTGCAGGAAAGATGTTCAAGAGCGGAAGTAAAGAGACAACAGAAAGAAATGCAGAAAAGGGCATCTACGGAGGTGATCTACGGACCGTAGGTCCATTGACGCTCCGTAGATAGTGGTCGTAGATCAGCAGACAAGGCATGAAAGGCAAATCAAAGAAATCAGACCAAGTATGGCGGTCCGTAGATCAATCTACGGACCATACTGTTGACCCGTAGATTAATACTACGAGGGTTCCAGTACCTGATTTTTGAAGATTCTGAGTATGGAGCTACGGAGAGGGATTGACGGATCGTAGATCGATCTACGGTCCATACTGCAGTTCCGTCGTTTACTTCAAAGAAGCTGATTTTTGGAAGCTGAAATATTTTCTAAGTCCTGGCTGACGGAAGGGACTCACAGACCGTAGATCCATTGACGGTCCGTGAGTCAGTCTCGTGGAATGAAGACGCGTGCCTGAACAAACTTTCCTTATTTTGTTTCCCTTTTAATTTAGGACTTGTTTTCTATAAATAGGGTATGTAAACCTCGTTTTTGGGGGGTTGGAGATTATTACTTTTGTTCTAGTTCTTGGCTTGGGAGATTAACTTGTAACTTTAGCAATTCTTAATTTCCTAAGTTCGTTTTGAAGATTTTGGTGGTGCAATTCAAGTTGAATTTCTAGGTTTATTATTCTTATTACGTAAGTTCATAATTCTTTCATCTAAAACATTGAATTGTGTTCATATGATTATGGGTAACTAAACCCCACAACTAGGGTTGTGGGAACCATGAACGATTAACAAAGTATGAATAGTAAATAAGCAATTCTTGAATAGTGTTTTACATGCATTGATAATTCTTTCGTTTAGAAGTCTTTTTAACGAGTGTACGCGTTAGAACTCGCTTTGTTGCTACTTGTCGGACCAAGGAGGTAATCAACATAAAAAGAATTATCAACATAGATTTAGTGTGATACTATCTAATAGGCTAGTATCGATTGGTGCGAAGTAATAACTAAGCCAAACATCGATTATGATGTCTAATATGAGGTAAAGGTAAGGGTTAGTAAATTATACACACGTAGCCGAACCAAGGTGCGGGGTGAAATTCTCTAGATGCCGAACCAAGGATTTAGAGATACCTAACTTATCACTTTGCATGTAGTACACTAGAAAAGGATTGCTATTACTAGGATTACTGCGTTATGAGCTTGTTGGGAACAGATATACCCTAGTTATTTCTCTCATCTTGATAACAACCAAAATTGACTTTTGATTACTGATTACTTATTGAATTCTTTCAATTTGTTTCACAAAAAAAACCCCTTTAATTACTTGTTTCTGGAAGTAATTTGACTAATTGAATATAATTGTTGGTTAAAGTAAAGTCTAAACCATTTTCCTCGTGGGATCGACCCCAACCTACAAGCTGGGTTCTTTACTTGATAACGATCGTTTATGCTTCTTTAGGGAAGTGTAATTTGAGCATATCACTAACACAAAATTACTTTTTATCCAAAAATTATTTTAGCCAAACATGAGTTAATAAAGCGACCGTGCTAGAACCACGGGACTCGGGGGGTGCCTTACACCTTCCCTCTGGTCAATAGAATTCCTTACCCAATCTCTATTTTCGTAGACTAAAAATATTGTTTTTCTCTTTTAAATTAGGAATTACCATGTGACTTGAAACACCTAAAAAATCCAATTTCAAGTGGCGACTCAAAAACAAAAATAAAATATTTTTAAAAAAAAAGCCGTCATATTCCTAACAATTGTAAAAAAGGAAAGTGGTGTGACTGGTTGAATGTGTTGATCCATACAATAGTATTGAAGCTCCAGCTGCAGATTTTAGATCTGCTAGTGGCAATGAGGAACAAGTTGCACTTACAGGTCCAGACAATGAGCATCATCAAACAACTACTTTAGTTGATGTACCTGTTGACCATCAATCAATCTGACAATGCTACACTCCAGTCAACTACTTTGGTTGATGTACCAGTTGAGGTACTTCCTGCACCACAAGGGCGTCATATGATCACTAGCATAAGGCGAAGGAACACCACTTATCACTTGTTGCTCGCAGTAGCAAAGACATTCTGAGGGAACCAATTACTACTAAAGAAGCACTTAAGTCACCTCATTGGCTTGCAATAATGCAGGAGGAAATCAATGCTTTACACACTAACAAGGCATGGATATTGGTGCCCAAATCTCCTGGTATAAATTTGGTTGGCTCAAAATGGGTGTTCAAGACCAAATTAAAAGTTGATAGAACAATAGATAGATACAAGGCTAGACTTGTGGCCAGGGGATTCACTCAGCTTTAAGGCATAGACTTTGATGAAACTTTTAGCCCTGTGGTTAAAGCCACAACTATTAAAGTAGTTCTATCCATTGCCATCAGCTCAAGGTGGAAAATTCGACAACTCGATGTCAAAAATGTTTTTCTCCATGGGTTCCTACAAGAAGAGGTGTACATGAGTCAACCTCCTGGATTTATTGATCCCAAGTATCCTCAGCATGTGTGTTTACTTAAAAAGGCATTATATGGATTTAAACAAGCACCAAGAGCCTGGTTTGATAGGTTTAGCATGCATCTCTTACCTCTTGGTTTCATCTGTAGTAAGGCAGATTCTTCATTATTTACATTGCAAGCTCACAAAGGCACCATATTTCGCTTGTTATATGTGGATGATATTATTATCACATGTAGTAATCCATCACATGTTTCTGAGTTAGTTCGCCAACTTGGGAAAGAATTTTCCATGAAAGATCTTGGTCCTTTACACTTCTTTCTAGGAGTAGAGGTTAAGTATTTTGATGGGGGTATCCACTTTAGTCAGAGTAAGTATGCTGCTGAGCTGCTGGACAAAACTGAAATGACTTTGGCAAAGGTTGTAGCCACTCATTTGGCTCAAAATCATGGTTTACATAAAGCTGTGGGAATCATGATTGATGCATCTTTTTACAGAATGATAGTAGGGAGTCTTCAATACTTGACACTCACAAGACCGGATATTACTCATGCTGTGAATTTACCAAGCTAATTTATGCAAAATCCAAACAGTGAACATCTTCAAGGGGTGAAAAGGATTCTCAGGTACATCAAAGGTACTTTACACTTTGGATTCAGAATTATTTCACAATCACCATGTAGGTTGTATGGATACTCAGATGTTGATTGGGGAGATTGTACCACCACTAGGAGATCAACTACAGGTTATAGCATCTACCTAGGTGCAAATTGTATTTCTTGGACTTCCAAGAAATAGTCCACAGTTGCCCGATCGAGTGCTGAAGCTGAGTATAGAGCACTAGCCTCTATTGCAGCAGAGATGTCATGGATCATATATCTTCTTCATGACCTTGGGGTGTTTCTTCGATCTGTACCTACATTGTATTATGATAACATGAGTGCCTTGTACATGACAGTTAATCCAGTTATGTATGCTAGAACCAAACAGTTGAAATGGACTATCATTTTGTTCGTGAGAAGGTGGCTAGAGGACAACTTCTTACTCAGTTTGTGAGGTCTAAGGATCAGCTAGCTAATATTCATAAAAAAGCATTGACCAAACAGGTTTTTGCTGAGTTTCGTAGCAAGCTAGGAGTTACAGTCCCTCCACTCACTAGCTTGAGGGGAAGTGTTAAAGGAAGCTGATGGAACATGTCAAAGGAACATGTTTGACGAATCTGACTGACGAGTTAGAGTTAAAGTTACACCAGGACTAGACTATTAAATCCTAATTTATGTACAAGTCTATATTTTGTACGACTAAAGCTGATGTAGTTGACTAGGATATGTAAATAATATATTTGTGTTGTATTAGGATTCCTAGTGTAGCTAGTATAGGACTCTTCTCCTATATAAGGAGTATGTAACTCAACCATTCAATTATCAATACAATCCTTGATTTCTCTAATCTTAGACGTGAGATTTCTACAAAAACCTCTTATTTTCTACAACCTCGTTCTTGGAATTGAGAAGGGCTATTTATGGCAATTTCTTCAGCTTTTCCACCAACTTCTTTAGTAAAGGTAAGTTAATTACTTCCCAACTTGTATTTTGATTCTTAAAAGCCTTAGAATCTAGGTGGTTAATCATGGGGAAGGGTTTTAACCTACATTAATGGTGGAAAGAACCCTTATTGGATATAATGATCATGGGAATGACTTGGAATTTAATTTATTGATTAGTATAGGGTTGTTTAAAATCAAACCGAAACCGATAACCCGAACCGATAAAAAGTTATTGGTTTATCAGTATTGGGTTATTGGTTTAGCGGTTTTGATAACGGTTTTGATTTATTTTTTTTGTTATCAGGTTATCGATTCTTAACGGTTTGATATTTTTTCTTAACCGGTTAACTGATAACCCGATAGTAAATTAGATAATTATATTTATACCGTTTTGTATATAAAGTCCTTGACTTAGAGTTTGGTTTCCTACTTTTATTTTTGGTTGTCTCAAACACTTGGTTATTCTACAATGTAAAAGTGTTTGCTTTTGAGCAAGACTCATTTGCATGGTTTATTTGGTTTGTTACCTTGTTTCTAAGTGATATTCAATGTTTTTTTTTGTGTCAAATCTTAACGGTTAAACCGATAATGATCAAAAACCGATAAACAAATAACCGATAAGTCAATATCTTAATGGTTCTATAACGGTTTAGCATCTCTGCAAACCGATAACCAATAAGCCAAATCGATAAACTTCAAAACCGAACCGATCGATACGCAGCCCTATATTAGTATTTGTAATCTTAACATGTGGAATTACATAAGTGTTTAATGAGGAATTTCAAAAGATAAATAGAGGGGTACAATTACAAATTTCTAGTGGAATAATTTGTAATTTATTATAGTAAGAATAATCAAATTAATTTTTGGAGTTATTTTCATAATAGGAAGCTTCAGTAATTAATTATGTGGTCCCTACGATGTTCATATTTAACTAGAACTTAGAATCCTATTTCTTAGGGGAAAGGGAAGAAAAGAGCGTATATTTCTTGTTCAAGAAAACGTGTCTTTTGGCTTCTCCTTTCTGGACTGAGAAGAAATATCTATAAGTATGGGTCTTCTAACCTAGGAAGGATGATAAGTTTTCTATGTGATACTTGTCCACCCAAGTATTGAGATAGTTCAATTGTGAACTTGGGATTACTCTAGAAGATCGCAGAACTATTGTATAATTTGTGAATTTGCTTGAAGTTATCTACTCAAGCTTTAAGAGATAATTCTTGAATCAAAATTCAGAAAGTTTATGTGTTCTAGCATATGATCGTGTGTTCTAGCATATGATCGTGTGTTCTAGCATAAACATATGGTATTATCTATTATTCATGTAAGTAGTATAAGTCTAATATGCTTCTGTTATGTATGTAATTTCAAACACTCATGGGCAACAAAACTTAAGACTTAAGTAGGTTCTATTTCTATTACTGGACCAAAATGTTACTTAGTTACTAGGTTCACGACACATAATAGAATTCTTAATATAAATACTAAATCTGCCTCTAATCCTCTCACCTCATTCCATTCCGTAGTGATTTTCTATATTACATATAAATACACCTAAATTAATTTTAAAAAAAAAATTCAAATACAAATATTTTCCAAGAAAACATGTTGGATGAAACACTTAAATACCAACCAGACAAGAATCAGGTTATGAGAAACAATGAAGATTGCAACAATTTCTAGAAAGAACAATAAGCCTTCGTTTTAACATGGCTCCCCATACCTAGTTGTCTCAAATCAACATAAATGTATGTAGGTGTGCTTGTTGTCAACTGTAAATTACGAGGTAATGTTTTCATATGTTTCACTAAAATAAAAACATTAATCCACAGAATTATATTATTCCTTCATGAATGAGAGTTCTATACAATTTGACTTATATATATTTGTCTTTTGAATAACTTAATGTTGTAATAAAATATTTTTTTATCATCAATGTATAGTTTAAAATTTAAATTTAGTCATGAGGTAAATCGTCTTTGTTTAAACGGTGTCAATTGATATATTTTTGTTGAAAAATTAGGCAAGGTTGTTATGTAATTATTATTGTATTTTAATCTCTTTAATTTCTTCGTATATTTATATCTTTATATATTTATGTTAATAGATGTATTGATAAGTAATAACTTGAGTTTGTTGCGTTTTTCGCCCTTAACGTATGTCGTCTTTTTTGTGATTTGTATTTTATTTTTATTTTTTCATGATTCATATCCTAACCTCTTTTATTTTCTTGAAAAATAATAAAACGGCACTTTATTAAAATTTATAATTTTTAGAAGGGGGCATGCATGTTTGAAAACCTTAAACATTTTTAACCGCTTGGACTAATAAATATTCTTAACTTGATAACGTAAGAAAAATTGTATAATATAGAAATTAAACTTACGTAGTACTTCACCTAAATTTAATTTCACTAAAACTTCGCATTTCACAACAGTTCTATTTTTCAATATTAAGATTTAAAAAAAAAAGTGATCAATAAACATTACATTTATTATAATACGGCACTATAAGAAATTGAGGAATTATATTTGTCGTCAAATAACAAAAAATTTATACTAATTTCATTCAGCTACAAAGTAGCGATGGATTATAAGAAAATTCAATCAGCTAGAAGCGTTTTAGAGATGAATTAGCTAGAAATTTTTCATAAATTTCACAATTAATTTCATATTTTCTTGTAGTGTGTGTAACTAGAGGGTCCTACCCAACTACTTCCTCCGTCCCATATTAGTTGATCATTTGACAAAAAATAGTTGTTTCATATTAGTTGTTCAACTTACTAACTCAAGAAAGTATTAGTTAAATCTTTTTTATATTGCCCCTGCAATTAATTCTTTTCGAAAGTGATCATATTTATTTATAAAATTCCCAAAAAATATTTTAAGACGTGAACTAATAAAAATATCTTTTTATTTATGATTTTTCAAGAACTATGTATCTATGCCTGGGCCATGCATGTCTCCTAGGAAGTCATCTAATTGGGAATGGGAGGAGTAGGGCCAAAATGTGATTTAACATGTTACTTGTCACAAAGAGTAGGCTACCAATTGTTACACATATTAGACTCCAATGGGGACCCCTTTAACTCCATTTTTATTTACATATATAGAAATTTTATATGGTTTTGTGGGGGGCATTAAACAACAATATTGATTTCACATGCTCTAATCACCTATTTACCCTTCCTCATAAATCACATGGTCCCTTCTCAATGATTTCATACTTTCTTCTTTACTACTTTTTATCCAAATTAAATCAAATCTATATGATAGAAAAAGTAATCGCGGAATCAAAATTTTTATCAAAATTAATTAAGGATTCAACTATTATAAAATATGTTATATTAAGATTCTGTTTCAAGTCGAGGAAATTCAATATTTATATCTAGCATATATTTTTATTATTTTGAACTTATTAATAAGTAAAAACTGAGGCATTATATGAACCCGTCTGCATCAATGTGGCTCTATCGATGAGCTAAAGAGGTATATTTGTTTCTTCTGAATTTAAAAGAAGAAGATCAAAAAGGGTAAATTTATAAATAATCACTTTTAGTACCAATAATGCAAAAAAAAAAGTATTGTTATGAAATTTCAAATTATAAGATTAAAGTCCAGAAAATTATCATTTAATTTCACATGTGTAAATTCACCTATCGTAACAATGTAAATTTTTTATATCATAAGACTAAAATGTGTATAAAAGTCAAAAGTCAAAACTAACTTGGATACATGTGAGTAATTAGCTCATCATAATAGAGAATATATATTTTATTAAAGAAATATACATATCTTTCTTATATTAATTATCTACATTTCTTGTTTAGGATTGATCTTAGTACAATAACAATATTCCTCTTACTATATATATGTAATATAATCTATGTACATTAAAATATCGTTACATACATAATGAGAAACACTAAGATTATTTTTAAAAAAAAATAAAGTTATTCCAAAATGAGTAATCCATGTTAGGACAATCTTAGTCAATCTTAGGAATTAAGCAGAATCACCGCCTAGTTTAGTGCTGTGTTTTATGTCATTAATTAATTAGTCTTAAAAGCAAAGATTGAGTCAAAATGAATGGAGACTTATCACATAATGTTAACTAATTAAAATTATGAATTATGATCTCTCTAATAATTTATATTTTTAAATGAAACGATTCAAACTTCAAGTTAATATCATGTGCATCTAATTCTAACCAATCATTTTAGTCAATAATATTCAAAATTTCAAATTGAACTCATTAAAAGAGATATGCGTATCCATTATGATTTTTGTCGCAAGAGAATATATATCGACTTGTGCTTAATAGGGATGGCAATTGGATAAGGTGGGATAACGTAGCGTAGGGAACGACTCAGTGATGGAGCCAAAACTTCGACTAAGGAGTGTCAAAATATAAAGAAGTAAAATCGCATAGAAGTCAAGGAATGTCAATATGTAATACATATATATACATAAAAAAATATTTTTACTCTAGCTACACAGTGTAATTTTTTGACGAAGGAGTATCGGTCGACACCCCTCAACTACATGAGGCTCCACCGCCGCATGGCAAACTCTTACTAATAATAGAGAAGGACCAAGGAAGACTTAAGCGGGGTGAGACTAAATTAAATTTATTTTAAAAAATGCTTATTTTTAAAGGTAAAGTGTTTGATCAAACTTTTGAGAGAAAATTAAAAAAAATTGGAGATCAGCTTCTTCAGAAGCTAAAAAGATAAGTTTTTTTCCAAAATTTCTTTTTTGGAAAATATTATTGAGAAACATATATTTAGAAGCAGTTTGAACTTGGTCAAAGTACACTAATTGTTGTTCAAAAATACTTTTAAAATTTATTGGTTAAACACGAACTGCTTCTCGATAAAAGTATTTTTTAGAAAAAAATAATTTTCAAAATAAACTAATTTTAAAAGTCTGGCCAAATAACTATTAGTCGGGAATCAAATAAACCACTATAATTCAATAGAGTAATATGGAATCTTAATCTTTTCTCAAAGTCCCCGTTCACTTATTGACCGGTGAACTAAATTCTAAGATCATTAACTCAATCACGAATATTAAATTAAAGTATTATTTAATCATCTTAATATAAGAAAATTTGTGACTAGTAGTCCTTTGACCATTTATAGATTATAGAATAATTTTGTTTTTTTTTTTTGTTTTTTATTCGCTGTTCGATATCCACATTAGAGCTCGACTATTTCGAATTCGCTTTAGGTAGGCCTTTATTTGGGGACAGCGCTCCCTACGAAAGATTTTTCCATACCCAGGACTCGAACTTGTAATCTCTGATTAAGAAAGAAACAACATAATCACTGATTAGACACAAACACAGGCAAGACCCACCCAACCACCCCCGCGGCGTGATGCCACTAAAAGATAAAAAGAAAAGAACAAAACAAGAAACTATTAATAATTAATTAACTAGGATGTTTAAATCTTAAATTAACAACGTTGTCTAAGGTACTTCAAAGTGGTATTTTCAGTGAAAGGGATTTTAGATAGTACCATATTACTAATCACACTTGGATTTTTGGAAAAAGAGATCAAATTTGTCCATGTATAATAATAATAATAATAACAACAACAACAACTTTGCCCCTTCATAATTTTTTTGCTGAATATGTACCTTGTTATTACCATTTTTTTTTAAGAATTAAAATTTTATTTACCAAGTAAACTTTACAAATCAGAAAAACCAGTAGATATGGACACAAGCCTCATCCTTGTTGTACTTAGTAACCATATGTATTCGTCGATCTTGTGATTATCTTTTGTGAAAGGTAACGTTTTCTGTTTTTGTTTTTGTGATTATTTTTTTATTTGACTCTTAATAGAGTTTTAATTTGAGAGTAATTTCAAAATAGTCAACAATTGAGGATAAATTTATGACATTTTTCTCAAAATATTTAGACACGTGAAGTTCATCCATTTCATATTGGAACTCCATTAATAACAAAGCAAATATGAGACGATTTGCTAATATTAAGGGTATAAAAAGCCTAAAAGTATAACGAAAGACAAAACAAAACAGTTTCAGATAATATAGAACCAACATTAAACCTTTTTCCTCTTCAAAATAAACAAGCACAATATAATTTCCTAAGTTGGTATTTTCACCATTAAAAAAAATAAGAATTAGTAACAAATAAGTTATACTAAACAGTAAAATTAGTCAATAATCTCACTTAATAATATATTAGCGACTGATTATCACAAAATTTTATTAGGTATGAACAATTTAATTAACCTAATTATTCAAGTTCTTTTGTAGTGTTTAAAACCACTTTCATGATCAAGATACAGACAGCCAACAGATATCAATGTCCTTTCCACAATATATAATTTTATAGTTATATGTATATTGGGACGTATGGATCATGAGTTGTCCCATATTTTTTTATACATGTATTATATGTCCAAAAAGAGATGGGAAGTTCCACAAATCTGGTAGGAACTATAAATGTTCCAATAACTATAAACTTATAGTATTTTTTAAAATTCAAATTTTAAAATATTAAATTAATTTAATTTTAAAAATTAATTAAATTAAATCTCATAAAGTCACACATGATAGGTAAAATTGTATGGAGAAGTATTATTTTAAAATTAAAACATAAATTAGAGATCATGACGTTTGCTCTTTATTTTTTGTAACCAAACACCAAATTGTGACTATGACATTTTTTTTTAATCAAAACAATTGGCTAATACTAGCGGCTATGTTGATTGGTTTGCTAAACGCAATAAGGAAGACATTAACATCTTCATTGTTTATGTAATAATTTACGAAGTTATTTAATATTCAGGATAGTAGGAAAGAAAGTAATAAAAAATTCTAATTTGTTAAAATAAATCAGTAAAAAAAAAATAAAATTATATGAAAGCAAAATGCAACTTGGAGAGTATGTTTAAAGATCCCATTTTTGTATTATATTTTTGGGAAAACTACACAAAAGACTTGATTATGTAACTATTTATCTAAATTGGACCAAGCCCAAATTATTTATTTATTTTTAATGGACCAATGACCCAAACTATTTATCGGTTTACCTCACTTTCTTCTTTCTTTTTTCATGCAAGATGTCAGCATGACATCAACATCACCACTATGAATTAATCCTCTGTGATACTTTGTCGGTATATTGATACCATATCGATATCATATAAGACTGAGCTAATCCTCTGTGATACTTCATCGATATGCTAATACCCTATCAAAATCATATAGGATTGAACTCTCTCTTCTTAAGAAATAAATAAGAAACAATTAAGAGAAAATTATTAAAGTCACGATCTGATTTATTAAACTCTAAATTAGTAGAAAATATATTCTTTGTCATACCCCTCGGTATATTGATACCATATCGGTATCATATAGGACTGAACTTAATACTCTATGATACTCCGTTGGTATATTGATATACTATCGATATCATATAGGATTGAACTCCTTTTTAGAAATAAATAAGAAACAATTAAGAGAAAATTATTAAAATCATAATCTTATTTATTAAACTCTAAATTAGTAGAAAATATATATTTATAATTTCTTTTCTCTCTTTGCAAATTTAAAAAAAAATTGCTTATAAATTACGACTCTTTTTAAAATTATTTTTAAATTAAAATATTGAAGAATTGAAACATACTTCAATGATATCACAACAATATGTATATATAGTGTAATAGTATTGATTGAGTAGTCTCATCGAAAGACTGAAGCAAACCTCAATGAAAACATTGTTCAGTTACTCATTGATACCACCCGATTATATTCTACTTTGATGTTATCAAAGACGAAGAAACGGTCCTTCAATGAAAACACTGTTCAGTTACTCTTTGATACCATCATAGTATATTCATATACTGTAACATACTGTGATAGTATCATATAGGAAAAAATGGTGGGCACTGACGTTAGCATGATGTCAGCATGCGAATAAAAATAGATATATGTCATTTTGAAATAAGAAACGAGTATGAAAATAATGAGGCATTTAAAAGTAAATATTTTACTTTTCTGGGGTATAAATATTCTTTTTTCTATTTTTTTTTTTGTTTTCTGTTCGGTGTTGGAGTAAAGAACTTCCTAACAAAGGTAGTCCTATACTTAGAGGGACTCAAATTCAAACTCAAACCAATTTATATATTTTTTTATGTCTAAGAAGAAGAAGAAATTCCAACAACATAACACTTGGGAAATGGTGTTTGGGCTTTGTTGGCCCACCTGTATGGAGAGAGATCAAGTGGCAGACACACAGTAGCTTGTGGGCCAATGGGAAGGGAACAGATGGACCACTTATGGATGGGCATTTTTCTATTTCTAACTGAAAAAACAGCCAACAAATTTACTTCAACATACAGTTGGGTGACAACGGGAACTAATTGAATTAAATTTGAACATAATTAGAGTATATTTATATGATATGTTTGAATTGTAAGATTAAAGAATATTTTGTTATATTTAACATATTTTTAATTTATAATCATAAATTTTCATTATTTTTATCAAGTCATCATTTAAATAAAGAAAATAATATAAAAAATCAATAAATAAAATATATACAATATCTTTTGTCTATTCAAACTTTCAAATCAAAATTAACAATTCAAAATTACTACTTAATTATAGTGGAAATACACACTAGAAACCATCTCCCATGTCAAAGATGAATTTCGGAATTTTATGTTATGGAGTATAGCTTTTTTTTTTTTTTTTACTAATTAGTTATGTGCAAATTATTTATGCATATAATTTTTTTCCTTTTTGATATAAATACAAAATTTGTCTCAAGCAATTAAGTTCTAGTAACTTCACGTATAAATCCTCTGTTATCTTATGCCCACTTACCATATTAAAAAGAAGAAAAATACCATATAAGTTAGAAAAATATCTACTATGTTATTTTTGCAAATTTTTAGAGAATAATGATGGAGATGTATTGTAATTTTCTCGTGTTCATTAACTTGAACCTTATTCTTTTGTAGTTGATGTTATGGATTAGCCAAATTCTTCAGGAAAATAACTTTGCTCAGTATTTTTTTGATAAATTCAATTGATTTCAGAGGATTATTGTCACACGATATAATATATTTATCCTCGATGATAATTACAACCTCTTTTTCAGGATCAAGCTATTTTAGAAAATCAACCGTTTAGTCCAATTATTTTTCTTCCAATCACTTTCAGTTATATATAACTAAAATAACACTTATATCGTATTCAAAAAATATTTCGAATTTTCAACCATTTGGAGCAAATAAAATTATAGATGTCAACATTAACACCACTGTGCTAGTCCCAAGAGACTCCAAGTGAGTGTGAGAGCCACTTGCAAGCTTTCTTTTCAGTACGCTTAGATTACAAGCCACAAAAGGTGTGTTTGACATTAGAGATCCAATTTTTTATGTTTGGGTTATAAAAATGTTTTGGAGAATAACTTTGTTGTAAAGTTTCTTAAATATGAGAAACTTTTCTAAAAGAAATAAAAAAAATTAAGTTTTATAAGTAACATTTTAAATTTATCGTCTATTTCCACCCTTGACCGGAGACCTCGCCACTCCCCTCCTCCCCCCCCCCCCCTCCTCCTCCTCCTCACCTTATAATGTTATGTTAGATTACATATAAATATTTTTTAGAATTATATTATCTTACTAACTAATTAAACAATAGAAGATAATAGTTTGTTTGACCAAGCTTTTGAAAGGTTGAAAATGTTTTTTTTTTCCTTCAAAAAGTGAGGTATTTGAGCAAACATTTGTGAGAAAATAAGTAATTGTGGGGAGTAATGGAAAATATAAAAAAATAGAAAAGCACTTCTTTGAAAAATTACTTTTGAGAAAAATACGCTTAGAAATACTTCAAATTTTTTTGTCAAAAACTAATTCGCCCAAAATGTGCCTTTTAAATTTATCGGTAGAAAACAGGTTGTTTTTTCTCAAAAAATAATATTTTTTCTTCAAAATAAGCTGATTTTAAAAGTTTGATCAAATAGAGTATAAATAGAAAACTCACATTATTGTTATTATTATTGATTTTCCACATCGACTAATTCAGATTAGAGGAAATCCCACCTTAGGTGGTGAAACACTCTCTAACAAATGTGGCTTTGTATCCTAGAGACGAACTCAAGACTTCTGATTAAGAATAAATGAATAATTATCCGTTATCACTCCACCATAGTCCACAACCCTGATTGGTCTCACATTATTATTATTATTCAAGAAAACATAAATATCTTTCTTATTACCAAAACACACCCAAAATAAAAGCTATAATTGTGCTAAAATTGCTATATATTAGTGAAAAACTTATCAAATGAAATATAGCAAAAGCGCGTTAAATTAGCAATACATCTCGGCAACACCACATAATCAAATAATTATTATTATTATTTTTTTATAAAAAAAACAACAACAAAAAAATCTTTCATAATTGTACTAAAATCCCTATATATAGCTATCTTATTTGCCAGCAAATACCAACAAACTATCTATACTCAATATCATTCATCATTATTCTCACAATATTTATTTTTTTCATTTTCATTCAACAACTTCAATCAACATCTGTTATTATTTCTTCCCAGATTATTTTTAAAAAAAATATAAACATCGATAAGTCGATAACTATGAAACTCTTATCGGAGATGGCTACGTGTGATTCACACGGACAAAATTCGTCGTATTTCCTAGGGTGGCAAGAGTACGAGAAAAACCCGTACGATGAAATTCAGAATCCAAAAGGAATAATACAAATGGGTCTCGCAGAAAATCAGGTAAACAATTTTTCTGATTTTATTATATATATTCTTCTCTCTTTTTTTTTTTTTTTTTACGATACATATCGTATAATTTTTTTTATTTTATTTTTCGCGTTACACAGCTTTCTTTCGATTTATTGGAGTCTTGGCTTGCCCAAAACCCAGACGCAGCTGGATTTAAGAGAAATGGAGAGTCTATATTTAGAGAACTTGCTTTATTTCAAGATTACCATGGCCTTCCTGACTTCAAAAATGTACGTTACATATCCACTTTAATTTTTTTTTGAATAATAATATTTTTACGTATTGAGTACTTGTCAATTAGTTATAGAGTAATGTATGCGAATACCGTGATCTTTTCAGACTCTACTTATAAAATTATAGAGAAAAGTACTGAAAACACTCCTAAACTCGACGTGAATTATTAGTTTCATTCCTCGAACTATTGACAACCTTAAAAATACCCCTTTACTTGTAACATGAGTGAAATACATCCCTTAATTCTCGCCAAGTTTAGGGGTGTGCTTTTTCAACACTTTTCTCAGCTTTTTATTAAGAGTTTCATGCTCCTACGAGAGTTTGAGACCACTTGTTATATGTCTTGTGGGGGATGTATCTAACTTCAGTTAGTTAAGTAGCTGAGTGTTTTTTAAGGCTGTCAATAATTTAGAAAACGAAACTAATAAATTACTTTCAAGTTCAAAATCAAAAGTGTTTTCAGTACTTTTCTCCTAATTAAATTATATAGAATTTGTTGTTGTTAGTAGTTGTTAAGTTATCTTAATCTCACATTTTTATGTTTAAAAAATGTAGGCATTGGTTCAATTTATGTCTGAAATTAGAGGAAATAAAGTTACCTTTAATCCAAACAAGCTTGTCCTTACGGCTGGCGCTACTTCCGCAAATGAGACGCTCATGTTTTGCCTCGCCAACCCGGGCGACGCTTTTCTCCTTCCTACCCCTTACTACCCCGGGTACGTTACATTTTTTTTTATATTGTCAGTGTATATAAGTTAAATTATTTTGATTACATTACTTATGTTACATTTGTACGTATGCAGATTTGATCGAGACTTAAAATGGAGGACCGGGGCTGAAATAGTTCCAATACAATGTACAAGTTCAAATGGTTTTCGAATTACACAATCCGCTCTTGAAGAATCTTATAAATTAGCGAAAACTCGCAACCTTAGAGTTAAAGGGGTGCTAGTGACTAACCCATCGAACCCATTGGGCACGGCATTAACACGTAACGAGCTCGAGCTACTTGTTAGCTTCGTTGCAGAAAAGGGGATTCATCTTATTAGCGATGAAATATATTCAGGCACGGTTTTTAACTCGCCTAAATTCGTTAGTGTTATGGAAGTATTAATCGAAAATAATTACATGTATACTGAAGTTTGGGACCGAGTTCATATTGTCTATAGCCTTTCGAAAGATTTAGGCCTTCCCGGTTTCCGAATTGGGGCGATTTACACGAACGACGCAGTTATTGTCTCCGCGGCTACAAAAATGTCGAGTTTTGGGTTAATTTCTTCGCAAACTCAATATCTTTTATCGGCTATGTTAGCCGATAAAAAGTTTACGAAGAAATACATCTCCGAAAATCAAAAGAGGCTCAAGAAAAGACATGCAATGCTAGTGAAAGGACTTGAGAGTACTGGAATTAGTTGTCTTGAGAGCAATGCTGGCTTATTTTGTTGGGTAGATATGAGACATTTATTAAAGACCAATACATTTGAGGCAGAAATTGAGCTATGGAAGAAAATAGTTTATGAAGTTAAGCTTAATATTTCGCCCGGATCGTCATGCCATTGTACTGAACCGGGTTGGTTTCGTGCATGTTTTGCGAACATGTCAGAAGATACATTGAATCTCGCGATTCAACGTATTAAAAATTTTGTTGATTCCTCTGATGTGATTGGTACCAATGTTGACCAAACTAATCAGACTAATCAGAATACAAGTACAAGTCCAAAGAAGAAGTTATTTGCCAAGTGGGGTTTTCGGCTATCATTCAACGACAGAGAACGATAGTCTGTGTGAACAGAAGGCCGATTCAAAATTCAAATTTGATATCGCCGATGTGAACATTCCCTTGTCCATGGTGATTTTTTATAACTCAATATTTTTAGAAATTGAGTTTTCAATTATTTTTATTTTTTTTATCAAAACTATACTCTTTTTTTTGTGTGTTTTTAATGTAGAGAATGCACTCGGTCCATGTGATGGACGAGAAGTGTTTTTTCATTTTCATTATTTGTAAATGCACTCGGTCCATGTGATGGATGAGAAAGTGTTTATTTCATATTTCATCATTATTTGTAAAAAAAAAACGTACCACAAAATATATATGTGTGAAATCTTATTGAATTGTTCAAACTATAGCATTATTTCACAAGTTTTCTTGAATTATTCGTCATTTGCATCATATGATATTGGTCCTATTTGATATATAAAACACTACATGGTTATATGATACACATTATTTATTTAGATTTCAGTTATCATTCTAAAATTAAAAGGGCATAAAATAATATTAAAAAATTATATGGCAAGTATACGAATTAATGGGAATAACATGCTACAATATGGATGCGGCGAAATTAACGGCAACACACCATGTCTTTTATTTATTTATATATATATATATATATATAGATTTGAATATTTTTTTAATATATATAATAGGAGGGGGAGAAAAGAAAAAGATCATATGGCTCAAGTTAAGACTTGTTCAACACAAAGAAACTCAAATCATAGTCGGATTTAAGACTGGTTCTGTGAATTAAACAAAAGTCATTGTCATTGGCTCGAGTTATAAACTATGTAAGAAAAAAAAAATTAAAATATAAATATAGCAAGATCACGTCATTTTGAATTCAATGATTCTAAAGGTGTGTTTGTGTAGAGGATTTTTTTTCATGTTTGATTAGTTAATTTTGAAAAATACATTCATTATATTTTTGAAAGTGACTTTTTATGTACTATTTATTACCATTTTAGCAAATTTTTACTTATAAAATTATCTTTAGCAGGGAAAATACTAAGTTCAAATAAATCCATACCCTACATTCCCCTCTGGATTCATACGAAGCATATATAATTAAAAAAAATCTATTAAATAAATATAAATAATAAATTTCGAATGACTAATAAAACATTGACTCATTGAACTCATGAATATCACTATTTGTTCATTCTCACATATGATAACGTGATTCTCTAGTTCTAAACTTCTAGGCATTCCCATACTTGGCAAATTGAGGAATAAGTTAATAATTTGCTTATGCTAGATAACTTCACCAACTACGTAAGTGGGTAAAGTTGGTTGCAAGTAATCTCAACTTTTTAATGCATTTGACTTTGTACCATTTCTAAATTTGGGCCTTCACTTGATAAAATCAGACTCGTACCCACGATTTCGGAAGGATGATGCACTATTACGAAAAGATATATTTAAAATATAAATTTAATCGGTTTGACCTTTTCGTTTTTAATGTTGAACTGTTAAATTTTAAAAATTATAAGTCCAACATAAATAATACTACTAGTTTTAAATTTTGACATGCACATTTGATTTAATTATATAAAATATTTACGGTGCTAATTTTTTTTTTAGGAATTTCCAATATTGTAACACACTTGTAATTTTTCAAAGATTAAAGCAAAAAAACAAAAGAAAAATTGATTGAAATGTCAAAAGTGTTACCGATAACCACTTGGAGGGGTGTTACTAAAAAAAAAGAAGATAGATATAAAATTTAAATTTTTATCTTTGCTTAGAGGTACACCCAATCATCATCATATTATTATATGTTACTTTTAATGTGGGTTCACACCTCTATATTTAAATATTTTAAAAAAATATAACATTACTATATATGATTTAGAAAGAGGAGCATAAGTTTACGTGAACACACGGAACCCCCTCTAGATATGCCCTCTGGATATGATAATATATTTGAGCGTTCATTAATTTGTATTTTTAAATTTTTTTATTCTTTATTCAAATTTCAGTGTTAAGTAATTTTTATTGAAATTGGTCGAAATTTGATTAAATCTCAATTCGTATTGAGAAGGAGACTTTTGAGTACTTATTGAATGAGTTTTACTAGTATTATTTTTAGTGATTAGTCCATAGTTCAGCTTAGCTAGCTTACTTTACGTTGAGGTCAATTTTTTATAATTAATTATTATTATTTTTCTTATTACGGTATTATAACGAACCATGTTATTTTTCATTATTTATCATATTTAAATAAATATTAGACAGAACTAAAGACAAAGTTGACTTTTACTTCACAAACATGAGTTATTGTTTGTTTGAATAAAATTTTAAAATTTACTGATTTAAAAAGGTTTTTTTTTTAATTTGTTATTTGGTGATAAAATATGAGTTTTTTTTTGTTAAAAATAATAATCTTTCTATCATTGTAACTATGTGTTGCCAAACCGTTTTAATAGGTTGGTGCAATAATTAAGCATGAAAACAACTAATTTTCCCCGAATATAAATTAAATATTCGAGATCAGGAAATATTTTATACATATTCTTCAATATAATTATGATCCCAATTCAGAATTCTAACAAAATAAATCCCATTATGGGCAACATCAAAATGTATCATATTGATATTTAATATGAAGATATTTAACATATAAAATATAATTTTCGTCATTTTAATTTGTGTGTCTTAATTTGACTATACATAAAATTTTAAAAGTAAAAAAACTTTTAATTTTAAATTAAAAACGTATATAATATATCAAAATACCTTTTGATCTTATGGTCTTAAATATACCACGTGAAGTGTTTAAAATTAAGAATTGTTGATCAAGAAAAAAAGTATTGTATTTTTTTTATTATAATCGATGAGGGTTGGTAGTAATTATAAAATTATTGAAATAATAAGATATAATGCAAGTAGGAATTTTAAAACTATTTACTTGATTATGTTGTCTCTATGCATGTGCCAAACGAAATAAATTAAAATGCTTATTATTGAGCACCATATGATATGCTTTCCGTTATAATTATAACCAACCAAACATATAGTTCGTTACAATTTATTTATTTATTATTCAAATTATTTTAGTTGTGATTCATTTAGCTTATCTGATTCTAGACGGTTGTTAAATTCATAATTTAACATATAGTGATCACCATATAATATATGTGATGTTGTTTCTTTCTCTGAAAAATTAGATAATTAAGGTGTGCTCGGTACGTAGAAAAATATATTTTCCATGAAAAATGCTCTTCAGAAAAATTAATGAATTTCTTACATAGTTTATTATATTATGTACAAAAAATATTATTTTAAAAATCATTTGTACATGATATAGATAAATACTATGGAAGGCAGGAGATGTGAGTCACAAGAGTGGGGTGAAGATGAATTGTACTGGAGAGCAGGGAAGATACAATTAACGTGTAATATGTAATTGGTTGATATTGTTTTTTCTACTTCCACTTGAAAAATACTCATTTTTCTTACTTTTAAGGAATTTGTTTTCTCGAAGAATGTATTTCAAAATTTTTGACCAATCGAACGTGAGAAAATTTAAAAACATTCCATACCAAACACATCCTAATTATCCCTTACTAGTTGACTAATCAAATTTAGTGTTTAATTAAATCATCTAATATAACGATAATTAACGATCGAGATCTCCCTGCTTTAACCTTTAATTTATAGTCAAATAATGTTTCATTTTTGGTTAGCAAAAGATATAGGCCTAAGACAAACTATTAATCAACAAAGATACTGAGAGTAATAGATTGAATTCACATGAAGACATAATGTTTAAACATTTTGGGACATGAATAACTTTAATTAGTACAATGTTGTTTCCAGTCAAAACATGGATTTCCAGCACCAGATTTGACACTTAAATATTTTAATTAGGCTGATAAAATGAATACCAAGATTAAAATTAGGTGACTCAGGCCACAAAAAAGACAAAGTTAATTGTTTGTGTCCCTCACTAATGGGAAAAATGAGTTACATTATTGTTGTCTCTTACTTATACGGTCTTGAGAAATCTTCACCTGATCATAAATAGTTTTTAAAGTTAAATTAGGTTCAATGTTAATTTTCTTATCATAACATTATTAGGGGTCGTTTGGTAGGCCGCATTAAAATAAATAGTCCATGTATTATGTGTGGTATTATTTAGTACTATGTTTGGTAGGAATTTGGGCCTATGTAGTATGTATAACTAATCCATGGATTAGTTATACCTCCTACATGGTATTATAGGATGTATTACTAATACCTTCCATTTGGAGGTATTAGTAATACATGGGATATAATACCACGGGATAAGTCTATGTAAAGACAAAAATATCCCTCAAATCATTTTAATTTTTATTTTTATTTTATGTTTTATATTTGTACTAGTAAATTTATTTAAATAAATTAGCTTGCAAATTATTTAGAGAGAGTTGTTTGTTACTAAATAAATCCAATACAAATTAATACAATATATAAAATTTCATACATATTAAAACTACAACTTGCAATTTTTATGTATAAATGTAGATGGTTTATTCAATTTTACTATTGTTTACCGCCTTTTCAATTTTAAAAGTGATATATAATTTATCTTTTTTAAATTGAAAAT
This sequence comes from Solanum okadae, assembly GCA_036553675.1. Lineage (NCBI taxonomy): Eukaryota > Viridiplantae > Streptophyta > Magnoliopsida > Solanales > Solanaceae > Solanum > Solanum okadae. The sequence goes on from CM071680.1 coordinate 6,658,073, forward strand.
TGACATTTTGTAAGTGAACAATTTACTATGATAATTATTTATCCTCAAATAATTTAAGTGGAAAAAAAGGCAAACATGGCAACAAAATTGTTCTTCTCATAGCTAGTTAGAAGGCCATAAAAAAATAATATTGTCTGGCAATTATTTACCTTAACTCAATTACATAATAATTCAAGGGTAAAATTGGAAAGAAGTTTTTTATAAAGTTTTAATCCAAACACAAGATGAGGTGGAAATAATGAACCAAACACTTGATAAAAATAAACTCTGCATTACTAATCCCTGCACTATTAATCCTTGCATTACTAATCCCTGCATTATTAGTCTTTGTACCAAACAACCCCTATTCTTGATTTACAAAATATAATGTTGGGTCAGTATGTTAAATATTGTATTAATTGTTCACACTCCCTATGTCTAGTCCTCAGCTACGGGGTGAGGTTGGATGTTAAATGTCTCAATTGGTTGATCGGTAATAGACTGTTGTCTTATTTGATCTTGGACAAATCTCACCTTATGAACAAACTTTTAAGGTTAAGTTAGGTCTTAGAATTTTTCTTTTTTAAGGAATACAAACTAGCCTAATATTGTTACAAAATCATCCTATATACTACAAACGAAGCTACTCTTTGTAAGACTATTTGTGCAATAACTCAAACTCTCAAAGTTTGGTGTGCGAACAAAAGTTTCACATTAGTAACTGAAAAACAAAAATATAATTAAACTATAAGTAAGGTGTAAGAATACTCTTAACAATGTGATACTTTTTAAGAAAAAAAAACCAGATGATATCGTCACACTAGCTATATTAAAATTATCTTTAGACTGACTGAACCCAACATCGAGAAGGCAATCCATAACAAAGATTTGATTGAAATTGAATGGTATGGGGAGTCATATGGGTTTCACATGAGTAGGTCATGCAAGAACATGCAAAAGAACATAGAAACACTACTAGCACAATAATTCTCCTAACTATTGTTAAGCAGGTTGGGTATTAGGGTTTCATTCAAGGATTAATAACCTACTATATATGTCTTTTTGTAGTTCATCCTAGACAATGTTGGTCATTTCAGATTAATGAACATGACACTTTGTCTCACCAATTATAAATTACATATTTCCCTACTTCCCTTACCTCTACATTTAATTCTCTTAGGACAAGAATAGGTTATCATACAATATATTCACCCATCAATTAATTCATTAATTTATATGACGTAATTTGATTGTGTAGAAAATTCCTTTTAAAATATGTGGCAATCTTAAACATGTCATGAGAGCTATTAAGTTTTAAAGTAAAAATGTTCTCAAATATAGTGTCCAATAAAATAGGACAAAGACACTAGCATTTATTTCAGATTGTTCTTGTCTAAAGTGTCTGGACTATGGTCCATAAATTTTGTTGATATTTTATTGGAAAAAAATATCTAATTAAACAAATATTTCTATCATATTTACGGATTCTCCTTATAGTTTGAAATAATTACATATGGTTTCACTAATTAGTTTTCATACCAAATTTCAAGTCAGATACAACTAGATACACATATTTTTGCTACTAGATACACCAAAATAGGTCGGAGAGAGGCGAGCGAGAGAAGGAGTCTATGTATTCCAGATACATGTGAATCACACTAGAAGCATGTATTTGAGATATCAGATACGTTCTAAAATACAGACACATAGGTGAGAGGCGAGCGAGATAGGGAGAGAGGCGAGTGAGATAGGAGAGAGGTGAGCGAGAGAGTCAAATACACTTGAATATAGTGTATTTGGAATAGATTGCACCTAATTTTGACCCTTGTATCTAACATACATGTATTTGGACGCGCTAGATACATATATCTAAAGTTCAAATTCTGGTAAGGAACGAAGTATTACAAATTAGCGTAAATCTAAGTAATTAACTTCTAAAATAGTGAGATTTGTGTTATTTACCCCTTTTTTGAAAGATGGTGAAGAAACAAAATTATTAAATCCCAATAAAAGAAGACCATTTCTTTTTGAGATAATCACAGAACAAATACAGTTAAGATACGATATTACAATATATAAAGATACTTTTTATTATTTACCAAACATAATTTTATATTACAATACCTAGCAGATATGTGGTTTTCTAAATTTTGGATAACAATCACAAATTTTTAGGTTTATTTACGGAATATGAATGTGGATCTTCTTCTTATTGTGTCAAATTTGTTTCACTATGTATTGTATGGAATGGATATATAATATGATACATTCATCTTTTTTGACATTCACTATAGAAATATATGTATTGAATGGGTATACAAATTTGGTTACTCAAATCTTTTTTATACATGTTTAAGTTTAAGTAATATGTATACTAACTATGAAAATTGGTATAAAAGCTAGAGCTCACCAAATTTTATATTTATTGACTGTTTGAGTTTATGAAATGGATATAGAAACTGATATCTATAGATTGTGATATTCAATTTTAGGCGATATATATATATATATCTAAGTTGGTATGCAAATTGGCACTCACCAAATTTTATATATTGTTAATTATTGGGATACTTTCACAATATAGTCACTCAAAATAAAATAATTGTGCTACATAGCTATAGTTTGATAATTACAAGCTATAACAATAGTTAAATGACAATATTTGTATATTCGGTAATATATCTGTATTTATACAAAATCTGAAAATTTGTATTTTTAAAAAAAAAAAAGGAAAGGGCGGTAATTTCAGTTGTAGAAAGGAAAACAATCACTTAATTGACGCGATTATATCTCTTTACCAAATAGGACTCATTCATACGAACAACACTAGGAATTCATGCTATCATTACCCTTCTGCATTTCAAACAATTTTATCATTATACAAGCAAAGATGTAATACAATGGATTCAACTCATTTGTATGTATGTTGAATTTTCGTGGAGAAACCTATATTTGATTTGCATTGATTTGTGTTTTTGATTTGCATTAACCTAGATGAAGAACTTGAAAAGGCAAAGCAATTGAACTGATTTGTATATGTATTTGTATAAATTTTCCATTAATAATTGGAGTTTCATTCGAACAACTGTTTGCAATTGTATTCTAATAGATTGAGAATTAACTAATTGGGAAAAAGGATAAATATATCCCCAAACTATCATAAATGGTATGTGTATATGTATTTACCCTTGCCGTCAATTTTTTAGGATGTGTATACCCTCAACCCAGACGGAGTGACACGTGACATTATCCTAGCATTCATCCGATTTTAATTTATTTACCTAAAAATAAAATTACTCACTCAACTATCCATTTCTAAGATCCAATTAAGACCCGAATTAAAAATATGTTCCCAAAATTGCCAGATAGCAGCCTCCAAATTTGTCAATATGCCAGAATTTGAGATTATTATTCTACTGTGTGATTCAACTGAGGATTTTAACCTCAAATTCATTGTTCTCCACCCTTCAAAACATCTTGTCCTCCACCTCTAATCTATTCATTATTTTCCGTTGTTGCAATTTTGTGGAAATTGTTTTTGTTCTCCAGTATTGCAATTTGTGGGACATACAATTTCTTATGGATCGTTCTCCACCCTCTAATCTAAGTTTTCCAAAAGAAAATTGAATCAATGGAATCGTTCATTAATCTCTTTTGATAGCCGGCGACGGAGCTCTGACATGTTGACGGAGCTCTGACATGTTGACGGAGCTCTGATATGTCAACGGAGCTAATGCAAAAAGAGGTGTCACCCCATCGCTAGCCTAGCTCGTCAAAAAGACCTAAAAGACATAGAAGAAGAACACCAAATTGTATTTGAAGGCAGCGCCACCCTAGATGGTTCTCATTCACGACATCGATGCCGCATCATGCCACCAAAATGATAATTGACAATGCAATTATGTGGGAAATCATCTCAGCAACACTATACGTTAAAAGCCTCAATTGAATCACAACAGGGCTCAACGAATTTGGAAATTAGGATTTGATGTTTAAGTTGGGTTTGGTCTTTAATTCGGGTCTTAATTGGATCTTAGAAATGGCTAGTTGAGTGGGTAATTTTATTTTTAGGTAAATAAATTAAAATCGGATGAATGCCTAGGATGATGCCACGTGTCCCTCTGTTTGGGTTGAGGGTATACACAACCTAAAAAATTGACGGCAAGGGTATATACATACGTAAAGTATAATGAAGGGTATACACATACCATTTATGATAGTTTGGGGGTATATTTGTCCTTTTTTCCTAGATAATTTTTATCCATGATTGTATATTTACTCCATTGATAATTGGAGTTTTGATTGAAGAATCGGTTTTCAATTGTATTTGAATTGAGCAAGAGAGACAACTTGATATCTGCAATTTGAGTACGTAAATGTATATAAGTATAAATCAATTGTATAATCTACTGTACTTTAATTTATGTCAAATTGTATACGTCCATAATCGTATAAATATATTCATCAAAGATTTGTATATGTATAATTTTACATTATTTGTAGAATAATATAAGTTAGTGTTTGTATGTGTACAATTGATTGTTGGGTGTAAATTATGTGGAAAAATTGTCTGTATAAGTTAACTAATTACGTTTGTAGTTGTGTAATTGACATAAATTTGATTTGTGGACTTGTATAATTTGATTGTTGACTTGTATATTTTGTATATGTATACTTTTACATTATTTGTTTTGTGAAAAAGTTGTTTGTTGAAAGTGTGTTTGTATATTTTTGAATTCCTGTTTGTATATGTACACATGAGCTATTTCTGCTAAAAAATGGGATGATGCAAACTGTTACATTGACTACGTTATCGAGGGGATAGTTTTTAGAGAAAATGTGTCTTACACAGAGTTGTATAATACATAAATTGTATATGCATAAAAAGTTGTAACTCAGTTGAATACGTATAAATAGTTGTAACACTTCAGAGATAAACACTTCATATACAAAATCAGTTGAATACGTATAACACTTTAAATACAAACACTTCAAATACAAATACGTCATATACAAAATTATTTGAATACGTATAACACTTCAAATACAAACACTTCATATACAAAATCAGTTGAATACGTATAACACTTCAAGTTCAAATACTTCATATACAAAATCAGTTGAATACGTATAACACTTCAAATACAAACATCATATACAAAATCAGTTGAATACGTATAACACTTCAAATACAAACACTTCATATACAAAATCAGTTGAATATATATAACACTTCAAATACAAACACTTCATAGGCAAAATCAGTTGAATACGTATAATACTTCAAATACAAACACCTAATATACAAAATCAGTTGAATACGTATAAACAGTTTTATACAAAAACTGTTGGTTGTATATGTATAAAACATGTATTTTTTTTTGGAAAATCATCCATTTTTGTTTGATTCAATTATACACCTCTCGTGACTCTCCTAGAGGATGTATCATCATCCATTATCCAACTGTAAATCTGAAAAATCAAAAGAAATTTCAATGATATACAAATACAAATCGAAAAATGATGAAGTCCCAAAAAAAATGTAAAGAGAATTTAAATGTAAAACAGTTACCTATAAATCAGGAATCACAATTGGGAGGGAATGAGTGAAAATTTCAAAATTTTATATCAATTTTAATTGAGAGAATAAAGGAGAAAATAAGAGAAAGTGATTGAAGAGAGAATGGGTCCATTTGTATATAAGGAAAATAGTGTTGTACATGATTATACAAATAAGACGAATTGAAAAACATAATTACCGAGATTAAATGACTGTGAATGGTAATATAAACAAACATTAGCTATGGTAGATAATTAAGTAGCATAAGTTTGCTTAGCTATGTAATTTTCCCAAAATTATTTTAGTATATGAAATGGCTATACAAACTGATATCTATGAATTGTGATATTCAATTTAGGTGATATTAGTTTCTATATCAATTTCATTCATTATGTGCTTATTTTTTTAATTAAGATTTCATTACATCTACCTCCATGTTGAATCAAGATCGAATAAACATTACCATCTTTCATTCTAAAAAAGATTGTATTGTTATACAATAATATATATGCAATGCACTTTTGTCAATAATAACAAAACAAGGGTGATGTATACTGCTATTGACAAGTATATCTGAATCATCATTTGATACATAATTTTCTAAATGATAAATGTACATTATATATTTGCTATACAATTTATGATATACATATAATGCACATTGATTTTCACGGTTTTTTTATTTTTTTCGTTCAGTATTTGATATATGTATTGGAGTACGACTAGTTTAGATTCATCTCGAATGGGACCCCATTCAGAGGACAACGCTCTTGGTGGATATTTTCATACCTAGGGCTCGAATATGAGACATTTTGTTAAGAAAATAGCATCCCCAACCACTGCACTATACCCTTTGGTTGCTGATTTACACGATTGAAAGCATATAATAATGTGTATTTATTTTTTTACAATAGTGTACACAAAGATAGTTTAATTTTGAACAACTTTCATATTTAGCAAACATAAAAATCATATTTCTATACTATAACTATAGTTTGCATAATTGCGCTCCATAGCAAACTTCATTAGATTGTATAAATCGCTAGGGGCATCAGATTTGTATAAAATCGCTGGCAGCCTCTCATTTGTATAAATCGTTGGCAGCCTTTCATTTGTGTAAATTGCTGGCAGCCTCTCAATTCAATTTTATGTGTTTGTATATCTGCATAAAATTTGAATTTGTATACAATTCAATCGAAATAAAACGTTTGTATATCAAATCTCTCGCTCATTTTATACAAACACAAATTATACATTGTATTTTGTATAATCTGTGTTTGTATAAAACGAGAAAGAGAGAAAGGCAAAAGAGAACCGGGTAGGGGAAGATTTGTATTGTATAATTATAAGTGTATAGGACGAAGATATATGTATTTGCATGTTTACATACAATTTTCTCTTGCTTTATACAAACAGAAACACAATTTATACATTTGTGTTTGTATAAAGTGAGAGAGGTGGGGGAGAGACTGGCGAGCGTGAGAAGGAGAGTGGCGAGCGAGAATTTCAGGGAGAGAGGCGAATGGTAACAGTTCTACGAGTTACAATTAAATCAAACATTGGTTATAACATTTAATTTGAATTAATAGTTTGCTATTATATATATACAATTTTCCCTTTAATTTTAGATACACTATAATTGTATTGTATAAGAAAAAAATTACATGTATATTTCTAAAAACAAGTAAAAGATTAATGGGCAAAGATTGTCAAACACAATCGACAAATCAATTATTTTTTAAAATTAAAAATTAATGAACCTCTTTATTATTTTATTTTTTAAAAAAAGAAATCAATGAAATTTATTCGGTTATTTTTTCGTAAAAAAATACAATTATTTTCAAGAAAAATCGATGGATATTTGTTGTTTTTTAAAATTTTCTTTTCAAGAAAAATCGAGTGATTTGGTCGATTTTTATTGTGGAAAACTGCAATTGACGAGTGTAAATAAAAATAACTTAAGTATTTAGTAAAAAAATCATCAATAGTCTAATGATAAATTAATTTTGTGCCATGAAATAGATCTTGATTTGATTCTAGTCGTTGCTATTAAAATTTTTTTAGAACTTATTAAAAATTTTGGTCGTTGCCATAAAAGATTATTTTTTTAAAAAAAAATTACCTTTATTTTAAGAAATAATTCGAAAAAAATATTCAGTAAAAATTCTTTATCCAAAATAATTCTATTATCACTTAATATTTACAAGGAAAAACTACATAACTATACATACATCACTACCATATATATTATATTTACCTCTAGTTTAAAACAATTACATAAACTATCACTTTTAATATTTATATCATATATTTTAAAAGATTTAATTACATACACAAATCCCTTAAATATGATATTGGATAATTATCTTAAATTTAAACTCCTTAATTAATGGTCCGCATTAACAACTCAAATTTTTTATCACATAAATCACATATGCCGTTCCCACCCACGTCCACTAACCCTCATTCTTCCTCAATCTTCTCCCTTTTTCTTCCTTCATCCTCTCAATACATATTTGCATGTTCAAATTAACATTATACAGATATGTTTGTTTCTATTATTTTATTATTCTCATGTATCTTGGTTTTGTATCTAAGTTAAAGTTCATAATGTTCAGACATTCTGTCACGACCCAACTCACCGGGCCATGTGGGAACCTATATACTACCACCTAAGTAGGAGAACCCTCATATCCCAATTAGTTTAAAACATGTAGAAAATTAAATAAGCGGAAATAACACATACTAACGGAATTTTATAAATAAGAACCTTTAACACAATTTGGTTAAGACTTGTAAAGTAATTAACACCCCTAAGGATCTAGTCTAAACAGGTACAAGAGCTACTAAGAGTACAACTGGACATGATAAATAAAAGACACAGCTCCCACCATGGGGAAGGAAAATTTGAAGCTGCTAGAGATTTTCTTCGTCTTCACCTAATGAAACAACACCGATCCTGCAACCAGACTATGTCAAAAGACATAGCAAGAGTAGTATCAGTACAAAACACACATACTGGTAGGAATCATCGATCAACCCGACTCCCACCGCACAATATAAGAAACCAACTAGTAAGATCATGAATTAAAACCACTCGCGTCTCCACCTTCTCCTCTCTCAAGTTACCGACGGATCACACTAGCACTCTAACTACTAACCCCTTTCCGGTCAACCTACTCACTAGGTTCTTGATCAAAGCCTAACCATTCTAACACATAGGAAAACCCCCAAGTACAACTACAAGCATTCTAACTAACCGATCATGTCCTCCCTTACTCCTTCTACACATTACCCGGTCATGGCTTCATGGTACATTACGCCACGCTTCCTAACCCCTAATACAATCCCTTTCTCCAGGGTGAAATCCCCCTAAGCACTTACATCACGTACACTAACCCCACTCCTTGACATTACAACACACGACTCCCTCACTTGGACATTAACAATTCTCGAGACGCTGACTCCCCACCTCCGTTTCACCTTCCATCAATATAATCATCAAGTCTACTCAGCATAAACAAACAATCAAGCATAAGACCTCACAACCATAACACAACTAAGAGAAATACAACATCAATCTCATTACGAAACCATGATGAAACTCACATTATCCTGGTACACAATTATGACAAGTCATTGATCCTATCACGGAACCCAAACCCAAACTGTTAGCATACCAGAACGTGGTACCCGATCCAAAGATTATGCCGGAACGTGGCAACCGATCCCATAATTATGTCGAAACGTGGCAACCGATCCCAATTAGTTAGTGTGTCGAAACGCAACACCCTATCCACAATCACAATCACAATGCATATCATCACAAATCATGCAACAAGAAGTGATTCATAACATATAGTTCTTCGTTCATACTTATTCCCATTAGGTGTGATTAACAGCCTTCATTCATATACATGCACAATTTACAATAATGCAAGAACAAATATACCACCCTCAATGATAGAACATAACCATAACCACCAAACTATTTAACCACGTATATCATGCAACCATTAATTCAACCATACCTAACCCTAGAACATCATCTAAGGCTTCTTCCAAGGATTTAACCATATTTTGTTCGGTGCACGAGGGCCTACGCATAATTCTACCGTTGATTTACATATATTACGTACTGAACACAGATTTATAACTACGCAATTCATAAAACCTAGGCTACTTGGGCTCCAAGCAGCTACATGGAGGAATTGCAGATAATTTTCTAGGTTTTTGGACGACATGACGATGAATTTGGCCAAGAATCCGCAAGATATCGCCATCCCCACGCTAAAATTCTCCTTCTCCTTCCTTCCCAAACTTAGAGCAGCTTTCTGAGGATTTCTAGGGTGTTTTATGACTAATTTAGGTATTTTAGGGAGAAGGGGAAAATATAATTTTACATTATTTACATTTTGTCTCGCCTATCCCGCTCTGGCACCAACTTACCCCGCCCTAGCGGCATCTGGCCCGCTCTGGCGGGATAATGGCCCAGAATTTTCCCAGATTTTTGTTTCTCCTAAATAACGACGGTTTGGGTCGTTATAATAGATACCAATTTACCCCTCATTCGTTCCCGAGCGACTAATACACAGATCGTCACACGCCCTAACTCGGTTACTCGGAGTACTCCTAAACTATGAATTGGTCCACTACGAGATCGCTACGAACGGTGACTATTCGGACAATCGGCACATGAAAGGTTTTGTACTCAAGGCCAAGAAGAAAATGAGGCAACTTACAACGAAAAACGCATCCAAATTTCCTGATCCCGCCAGAGCGACATGCCTTCCGCTAAGGCAGAGCCGCTGTGGTGGGAAATCTCCCGCTGTAGCGAGGGAATTGTAAATAGTAAAGGGGGAAATGGGGAATGGTTTCCTCATTTCCTCCTTTTCTAACTCAAAATTCCCAAAACTTTCTCAACCTTTTTGTTCTGAACGTCCAGATTAAAGTAATGCTCTTGTTCTTTATTCTCTTTACTTCGTTACTTGCTTAACTACGCTTGCATGACCTTAAACAATTGATTAGAATAGGTTTTGGGGGTCATTTTTTGAACTTGAACATAGGTGCTTGATTGGATAGAAAAACGTAGCATAAGTACTTCTGTTGCGTCCCCAACGTTCCCACAACTTCCTGGGCGTAAGGATTTCATAAGAAATACAGTTAAATCGATACATATACGGGTGGGGGAAGTTGAAGGTTCTCTTGGTGTGAAACTCCAATTTAGGCCTCATTTAGTATTTATTTTGACAAAATAATTGCTTATTTAGGTACTAGGGTAGTTTATATACTCTGATCTACTTAAATTATGTCGAAAAAGAAGGTTTTGGGACGAATAGGCGCCATTATCGCGCCTGGTGTTCGTCCTGGATGAAGGCCGCCTTTTGGCGGCCTTCATCCCACTATGGCGGCCTTAATAATCCCGCGAGGGCGGGAATATTGCCTCTGTGGCGGGATACTCCAGACCAATGGCCTGCACCCTTAACCCAGAAATTTCCCTCTTCTTGTTTTAGCTTTAAATCGACTATCCTATCGTGCTCTAACTCATATTCAACTTATTGCAGGCTCTCTAAATGGCAGGTCAAAATGAAGAAAACTTACCCTTCATCCGGTTCCTCGATACCGCGAGTCGGGAAAGGCATCAAGACAACCGCAACACGGGGTTCTGTTGCGAGAGAGGGTTCATGTTGCAGAAGCTAGAGGAGAAGGCGCCTGCATTTTATGCTCGCCTGATGAAGTTCGGATGGGCTCCACTAACTGAGGCTCCCCCAGATGCATGTTCCACTTGGGTGAGGGAGTTCTACGCCATCCTGCCTACTGTACGATGGGATGACTCTCACCCCGTCATCCGTATCCTGGGAGTTGACATTCCCTTGAATGCCACTGCCATAAATGAGGCTTTATAGGTGCAAGGAGGTCTCGAACGCAGAGTATGAGGCCAAGTTGAGGGAGATAGATCTGGAGTGGCTGAGAGACACTTTGGTTGAGCCTGCGCGCCGGGATCAGGTCTATTGGGCTACGACAGAGGGTATTACTAGCACGAATTGGTCAACTTATTCTAAGAGGTGGCTAGACGTGTTGACTAGGAGGATCCGCCTGTCGGGCAATCGCATCGACGTGACCTTTCCTCGGGATTTAGTGGTGGTGTGCGCCATACAAGGTATAGAACTGAATGTGAGGGCGCAGATCATTTCGGAGTGAAAGATGTTCTATCGAGGTAACAAGAAGGCTTTCTTCCTATCGGGACTTATTACTGCGCTGTGCAAGCAGGCAAGAGTGCCACTTTTTGATGCCGATGAGGTACTTCATATGGATCCCCCCCTTCACTCTCTTTTGGTTAGGGCAGGTTTTACTTCCAGGAGCAAGAGGAGGAGAACGGGCAGGGCTAGTAGCAGCAGACGGCCGCGGGTTCGGACGACGAGACACCACTCTCAGGTGCACTAGTCGAGGAGGATTTTGCGGCTGTCCGGAAGAGGTTGGAGAGTGCCTTTGCTGACTTCACTCCGGTTCCACCCAACAGTGCCCTAGAGGTCGAGATGGTCCGCTAGGAGCTAAGCTTGGAGAGGATGAAAGGTCTGGAGAGGGATCGTTTGATGGTTCAGATATGGAAAACCGTGAGGACCATATTCACTTGCGTTGCCCTGGTCAGGAGCTTCCTTGAGTCGAATAAAGAGATTTCTAGCACTTTACCTTCCTGGACGAGGCCGTGACAGGCCTTGTGCCTCCGGAGGATCTGTACTCAGATATTGACACCTCCTAGTCCCAGAGTCCCTGATTTGGTTTTTCGCCTGTCTTGGGATTGTAAATTCTAGAACAACTCCATTTTTATCTTTTGCTTTCCTAAGTTTTTGTAGCACATGGATGCTGGTTTTCTAGCTGTTTTATGCAGCTACTGATTAATTACTGAGTTTTATCATTTATTCTTGATTTGTTGAACACTGAAGGGATTGCAGGGATTTGTTTGGATCCCATTCGGGGTTGAAAAAATTGAATTTAGGACAGACAGGGGAGGCAGGACTTAGGTTTTGTCTCACCCTGTCCCTCTCTGGTGGTCTCGCTATGACGGGAATAATCCCGCCTAGCGGCTCAGACGGAACCAGAACCCAGGCCAATAATTTCTGGGTTCTTTACGTTTCTCTAAAAATTTTCCCATGGTTCCAGCTTAACCGAACAATCTAAGATAAATCTCCAAGCTAGGAAAATCATTAGCTACTCCTAGTCAATCTTAACGATACAACATCCAACTTGTTCCCACTAATTCAACGTTATTCCCATACATTCACACGATTATTTGTTGTTTGCGACGCATGTCCAGATTTTCGTCTTACGAATCACCTCGTAGTTTATCTAGACCCTCGCACCCAAACTTAGTTATAACTTCTTCCCTCAACGGATTTCACGATACTCAAGTAGTTACACTTGAATAATTTCGACAACTCAGCCAATGTTTTGCACATATCAATCCAGACACGCAACACTGTGTCCTTAATCATGTCACACACATCTGCCATAATACTTTCATATTATCAATAAATTCAGACACCCAAGAAGACTTTCACATACACAGTTATTTCAAATGACAAGAAGCACGCATTCACATTTACCTACTACACACCACAACAATTTCTCCTTATTAATTCGTTCGTCCCATATATGGCCATTAATGATCATCTATGCCTTATACAACCCCTAAGGCCAAATACCAATTGAAACCTTCTCAGTTCCAATTAACTTTACTTGTGTCCCTTAAGTCGTAACCACGACGTCTAGTTCACTTCGTTGAGATATCAATTGGAATCGGGAGATACCAATTGGGCTCAACTCATACCACAAGCGACACTTGCACGAAAGGAGACAAAAGATGAGACAACTTCCTATAATGCTTCATAGCTTCCTGAAGATTAGGTGTGGACGTCAACATACCAATCCACAAGAGTCTATTCCATATTTTGCTCTTGTACTGGTAGACCGGTAACCTAGGTTCTGATATCAATTTGTCACGACCCAACCCACCGGGTCGTGCGAGCACCTACATACTACCACCTAAGTAGGAGAACCCTCATATCCCAATTAATTTAAAACATGCAAAAAATTAAATAAGCGGAAATAACATCTACTAAAAGAATTTTATAAATAAGAACCTTTAATGCAATTTGGTTAAGACTTGTAAAGTAATTAACACCCCCAATGATCTATTCTAAACAGGTACAAGAGCTACTAAGAGTACAACTGGACATGATAAATAAAAGACACAACTTCCACCATGCGGAAGGAAATTAGAAGCTGCTCGAGATTTTCTTCGTCTTCACCTAATGAAACATCACGGATCCTGCAACTAGACTATGTCAAAAGACATAGCAAGAATAGTATCAGTACAAAACACACGTACTGGTAGGCATCATCGGTCAACCCGACTCCCACCGCACAATATAAGAAACCAACTAGTAAGATCATGAATTTAAACCACTCACTTCTCCACCTTCCCCTATTTCAAATTACCGACAGATCACACTAGCACTCTAACTACTAACTCCTTTTCGGTCAACCTACTCACTAGGTTCTTAATCATAGCCTAACCATTCTAACGCATTGGAAAACCCCCAAGTACAACTACAAGCATTCTAACTAACCGATCATGTCCTCCCTTACTCCCTCTACATATTACCTGGTCATTGCCACATGGTACATTACGCTACGCTTCCTAACCCCTAAACACAATCCATTTCTCCAGGGTGAAATCCCCATAAGCACTTACATCACGTACACTAACCCCACTCCTTGCCATTACAACACATGACTCCCTCACTTGGACATTAACAATTCTCGAGACGTTGACTCCCCAACTTCGTTTCACCTTCCATCAATATAATTACCAAGTCTACTCAGCATAAACGAACAATCAAGCATAAGACCTCACAACCATAACACAACTAAGAGAAATACAACATCAATCTCATTACGAAACCATTATCAAACTCACATTATCCAGGTACACAATTATGACAACTCATTGCTCCTCTCACAGAACTCAAACCCAAACTGTTAGCATACCGGAACGTTGTAACCGATCCCAATTAGTTAGTGTGTTGGAACGCAACACCCGATCCACAATCACAATCATATTGTATATCATCACAAATCATGCAACAAAAGGTGATTCATAGCATATAGTTCTTCATTCATACTTATTCCCATTAGGTGTGATCAACAAGCTTCGTTCACATACATGCATAATTTACAATAACTCAAGAACAAATATACCACCATCAATGACAGAACACAACCATCACCACTGAACTACTTAACCACGTATATCCTGTAAGCATTAATTCAACCATACCTAACCCTAGATCATCATCTAAGGCTTCTTCCTAGGATTTAACCATATTTCGTTCAGTGCACAATGGCCTACACATAATTCTACCATTGATTTACATATATTTCGCAGTGATAATTTTTTGGATTTCTAGACGACCTGACGGTGAATTTGGCCAAGAATCCGCAAGATATCGTCATCCCCACACTAGAAATCTCCTTCTCCTCCCTTCCCAAGCTTAGAGAAACTTTCTGAGGGTTTCTAGGGTGTTTTACGCCTAATTTAGGTATTTTAGGGAGAAGGAGAAAATAGGATTTCACGTTATTTACATTCTGTCTTGCCTATCTCGCTTTGGCGCCAACTTACCCCGCCCTGGCACTGCCGCCCTAGCGGCATCTGGCCCGCTCTGGCCGGTCAATGGCCCAGAATTTTTCTCGGATTTTCGTTTCTCCTAAATAACGACAGTTCGGGTAGTTACACATTCAATTTTAAAAAGTTTTACAAATTAGGTTTTATATTTTTTAATTTTGTTGTTTCTCAAATATTTTAATGGTTGGTCATTCTCAAAATCAGACGATTCTTGTTAAAGGTACTACACATTAACAATATTATACTAAATCAAACAACTTCTATTTGCTATTTTCACTCATGAGTTTCTCATTGTAGGGACTAACTCTTCATCCGCTAACATTCAAGCCGAGAATAGATCTAAGTATTGGAACGACTCAATCAAGAGGGAAGAATTACGCCAAGCTTTACTTAACATAATAAATACACCATTAGATATGCAACAATGTTGGATACACATCAGGTGTACACGTGTCTATTTAAGAGTTGATGTATCTAAGTTAAGATTTTATGTATTTGTGAGAAAAAAAATTAAGATGCTAAAAAGAAGGAAGAATATTGAAATTTTTTACTTTTTTTTTTGGATTAGTGATAAGATAGATACTCTAACATCGTGAGTTGTTCCTAAATTCGATTGTTTCAATTACATTCCATATTTAGATACACATAATTTATGTATATGCTTACAACTTACTATGTATCTGAGATACACATTTTTTAATATAATGTATGAAATTGATACTTGATACATCAAATTAATACTAGATACATATGAAAAAAAAACATGAAATTAAAATTAGATCATATAAATAGATACATATAATAGACACATATAACAAATACACAAAATTAATACTAGATACTTCTATGATACATATGAATGTACTTGTATGATACTCATGTATCTAAGTGTTTAGTTTGTAGGATACATCATCTATTGATAATAGATACATCAAATTAATGAATTTATTATTTTAAGAGTAATAAAATGAAATTAATCAAATTACATGACCAAGATATACATGTTTATGTTTTTTATTAGGGAAAATTATGCGGTTAAGCAAACTTATACTACTTAATTACTCATCATAGCTATAGTTTGCTATAATTACCACTCACGACTAACATTATACATTAATTACGTGGGCTGACTTCGAGTTTGTATAATTAGCCACGTTTGTATATGTATAATTCGCCAGAATATACAAATACATATGTATAATATACAATTATCTAACCTATATACATATACAATTCACCTCTCTCCCACTCTCTGCCCTCTCTCACTCGCCTCTCCCCTCCTTTTCCCAATCTCGCTCGCCTCTCTCCTCCCTCTCCCAATCTCGCTTGCCATATATACAAATGCATATGTATAATATACAATTATCTAACCTATATACATATACAATTCACCTCTCTCCCACTCTCTGCCCTCTCTCGCTCGCCTCTATCCTCTCTCTCCCAATCTCGCTTGCCATATATACAAATACATATGTATAATATACAATTATCTAACCTATATACATATACAATTCACCTTTGTCCCACTCTTTGCCCCCTCTCTCTCGCCTCTCTCTCCTCTCTCCCAGTCTTGCTCACCCTCTCCTCCATATAACATGTAGCTATGAATTGTAATTATCAAACTATAGCTATGGAGAGTAATTAGGCTATTTTTGAGTGGCTATATGTGGAAGTTCCCCTTTTTATTAATAATAATATTAATGAATTTATTATTTCAAAGAATAATAAATGAAATTAATTAAACATTAATACACTCCTTGATTTGCCCTATATTAAGAGATTTGATTAATTTAATTTCCAGATGCCCATATATTCTAAAAATCATCAATTACTCCTATAATTAAGGAAATTAGTTACAACCAACTAATTTAAACAAATAAAATATGTATCTCGATTTCAAAATTTGGCAGATACATGTATCTCGCGGATACAAACTCATGTATCCTAAGTATGAACTATGGTAGAGGAAATAATATTTGAAACTATCGATAATCTGAGTAATTAGGACCTAAACTAGTGGGATTTATGTAGTTGACCCTATTTACTGTAACATCTCGCACCTAGAAACGACTATAAAGAGTTTAAAATATGAAAATATTGATTTTTTGGAAAGAATAAGGAAATCTGGAAATTTTGTATAAGTTAAGAAAGTGAGTTTTGGCCATTTTCAAACGGCCATAACTCCTAGATCAAGAGGAGTTAGGAGCAGATCTTGATATGGTTGGAAATCCCTTGGGGATATCTTTCCAATGCCGCTGAGATTGCACGATTTCGACATCGTATGAGTGAGATATGCCTTTCGGAAGTTGGAATGTTGGATTGAGGAAAGTCCCAATCCGGATTTAGGGAAGGGCAAAATAGTCTTTTCTCTAATTAATTTCCTAATTTGACTTTAGGAATTTATTGGGCTAAAAACATGACTTAGTCAATTTGGACAATTGAGAAATACGCTTAAGGCTTGGAGAAGAGCGAAAAGAAGAAAGAAAGGGAGAAAAAGGCAAGAATTCGTCAAGATCATCCAAGCTTGCGAGTGGAATTTGTCGGGGGTGATCCTTATTAAGGTATGTGAGATATTTTAGTGATGGCTTAGTTCACCCACACACCAACTTGTTTCAATTCAGCAAATTTGGAGTTGTTCGAATGTTAAGAAAGTAAAGTTCTTGAAGAACATTGTTGGATTCTTGTTGGTTGATTGTTGAACGCCTAATGTTGATTTGATTCGCGGTTCAGGGTCGTTTTTCGAGTTAAATCTATTGGGTACTGAGGGTACTAATGATCCTAAGTTTTTGGGGAAAGAACCATGGAAGTAAGGAGGGTTTAGAGATGAAAAACGGAGAAGAAAAATCGTCAAAAACATGGGGAAGGGGGTGGGGCGTCGCGCCAGCCAGCGCCCCCCAAAAGGGGCTCTGAAGTTCACCCCTTGGGGCGATGCACCAGCCAATGCACCCCAGCAGGTCCTCTGACATTTGTGGGCTGGCGCCCCGCGCCTCTGAGAGCGCCAGGGACGCCAGTTCTCCCTATTTTTCCCCCACCTTTTCGTACTAGTTCCTAAATGATGTACCTATGTTTCCTAGTTGATTCTAACACTCTAAGGTACATCTAAACATCATCAAATCATCCATAAACATGAGAACATAAACCTTGAATCTATAATCCAATTCAAGGAAAGTTAAGATTAAAGTCAAAGAAGTTAAGAGTCAAGTCTAGAAGTTAAGAAGCAAGTCAAAGCAAAGTTACTTAAAGATTTCAAGAGTCTTTAACCATGTTTTAACTTCCTTTTAAGACTCAAGTTTTCAAGTTAAGCAAAGAGTAAAGAGTTGAGTTCATTTCTCAAAAGTTATAAGGGAACTAAGTATTCCCTAAGAGTTTATAAATGTTTTTACACATTTGAACAAGAAAAAGGAACATCGATTCCAAGAGAGCTTTTAAGCTAAGTTTTGAGTAATTATCTCAATTCAAAGAACGAGTGTTGTTTTTACAAACATATGAGCTAAGTTTATTTTAGGAGTAGTATTGAGCACCGATATGGGGATGCGAGTTCATATTAACTCAAGTCTCTATAAACAATGTAGCCATCATGGGTAGTAAATGATCATACTTTTTAGATGAATCCTTAAGATGGTTTTAGCATAGACTAATGGATCCACTAAGTTAAGCATTCTATATGATGGCAAAGTATAAGACAGTTTTGGCAGCGTGGGCAAGACGTTGTATCACCACTTAAGCTCATAGTGGTGGTTGTCGGTTAGAGAATCTCCCACAAAAGTTATATTACTTTTATATTTAAGTAAAGTTGAGTTGTTATTGTTTTACCTTTAACAAACTAAGTTGTTTACACTGTTTTATAAGCTTTATATATATTGCAGATGTCTTATTGCTTTATATTGAGTTCAGTTGTTCATGAGTTAAACAGAGCCAATGTAAGTGTTCCTTTGTACTCCTTTCAAGCTTAAGTTGTTGTTTAACTTTCTAACTCGCATACTCGTACATTCAATGTACTGATGCCAGTTGACCTGCATCTTATTATGATGCAGACACAGGTAACTAGGATCAACATCCAGCACGCCGTTGATCCAGTTGAGCACTCCAGAGTCAGTGGTGAGCCTCCTTGCATTATGGAGGACTCTGTTATTTCGTTTTCCTAGTTTTGCTTTATTAGGATGTTATAGGGTCTGTCCCAACATCCATCTCAGTATTATAGAGGCTTCATAGATAGTCAGACAGTTAGTATTGAGTCTCTCATCTATGTATTTGCAGATACTTTGTTTTGAGACATAAGTTGCCATTTTGGCTAAGATATTATTATTTAAACTATTGCATTGAGTTTATTCTATTGAGTTAAGTCTTCCGCTGAGTTAGGTAAACTAGGTCAAGGGTCCGCTTGGGGCCAGCAATGGTCTACGAGTGTCGGCCACGTCCAGGGTGTAGGTTCGGGGAGTGACAAACTTGGTATCAGAGCACAAAGTTTAAGAGTCCTAGGGAGTCTATGAGGTCGTGTCAGTAGAGTCCTAGTTATCAATGTGAAGCGTGCCACATCTATAATTAGAAGGCTACAACATTTAGGAAATTCTTCACTTCCTTCATATCCATCTCGTGCGTTAGAGTTTATCTCTAAAAGTTTCCCTCTAATTTATGCTTGTGCGTGTTACAGATAACCATGCCTCCAGGAAGAGCAGCACTAGGTCGTCCAGCTAGGAGAAATGTTGAACCACAAGAGAAAGGGGTACCTAGTGCACCAAATGTGCAACCTCAGGGCAAGGCCACTAATGTTGAATTCCGTGAGGCTATCCGGATACTTAGCCAAGCTGTGACTAACCAGGTTGGGCAGCCAAGAGGACCAAGACAAGATGAGGCTGACACTTCGAGGATTCGCGAATTCTTGAGAATGAATCCTCCTAGTTTCACTGGTTCGGTCACTACTGAGGATCTGGAAAATTTTATTGAGGAGCTGAAAAAAGTATTTGATGTGATGCATGTGGCAGATATTAAGCGAGTTGAACTAGCTGCATATCAACTCACTACAAGAAATCTGACTTATTGCAACGACCTTTAGTGGCGACATATGTTGTTGCCAGTAAAATTAGACTTTTTGTGGCGACTTAATAAGGTTGCCACAGAATATGCTAGTGTTAGTGACGACCCTAAAAGTCGCCATAAATAATGTCATTATTAGTAGCGACTATACTGAAGTCGCCACAAAATATATATTTATCTTTGTGATAGCATGCTATTGAAAAACTATTTGTGGCGACCAATAAACAATCGCTACTAATGTTCCTTTCGTAGCGACCAAGTCGCCACTAAATAGGAAGATAATTTTGTGGCAGCCTTTGATGTCGCTAAAAAATCGTTTGCTTGTTAGCTGTGTACGTAGTATATAAATTCGAATTTTATTAACTATTGTAAATAATTATTTTATTAATTTTGCTTGTTATATGAATTTTTAGTTTTGATTTGAAATCAACGTTTGTTTATGATGTCTACACAAAATTTTAAATTCAAACCATGATTTGAAATACCAAATATTTTAAAACGTATGATTTCAAATTTAGAATTTAGAATTGTGACACAATTTTCTAAAAATACTTGACCAATAAGTATATATTCCGTAAAAAAAAATCTATCATTTTAAGATTTACAAAATAAGAGATTGAACGTATCATGTGTTAACACCCAATTTTGACCCTCCATATTTTTAATTAATTGACCAAACTTCTTAAATTTCAAACATGGTAAAAATATTTATTTTACACAGTCAAAACTAAATATTTTAGTACTATTTTGTCATTTCATACGGCAAAATACCATAATATATATATATATATATATATATATATATATATTTTTTTTTTTTATTATTGTTAACTATTAATTTTTAAAAATCAATAGATATTGAAACAAATATTTTAGTCTATTTTAAATTGTCAATTTAAAGTTATTTGCAATTTAATTACGATAATTATTCCACATGTGCAAATAATGATTTTACAAAGCTTAATTAATTTATAGTAATATTTGAACGTCTTGATGTTTTCTTTGAATCAATTTAATTTATTGCAAAATAATTTTTAATTTAACTACGTTTTTACATTACAGAATAAAACCCTTTTTTAAAATACAATTTTAGCCCTCTTTTTAACCTCAATTGGGCCCAATAAACCGCCCAAACTCTTCTCTCCTTCGTTCTTCAACCAACACTCATTAACCAAAGAACCCTAACCCCCAAAGAATTGCGCAGCCATCCTTTACACAAAAATCGTACTCATAATTCCTTCATTGAGTTACTTTAGGATAAGAATCAGACGATTTGCGTCAATCACAGACCTTAATCGTCCACTAATGGTAATACTTTTTTTTTCATGTTTCTTTTCAAATTTCTTCACTCACTAGGACGAAACTAGTACAAATTTTATGAGGAAAGGATTTCGGGAATTTGAACAGAAGCATTTGAGGCTAAGGAGTTCTGATTTTAAGCTTACAAATTGTGGGTATGTTTTTGAATTCCTAAAAATCTAATTTTGTTCTTGTTCTTCTTTTGAGTGAGATTTCCGTCAACCGGTGGTGAAATCGTTCATCGACTCAATTTAGTACCAATCGCTGCTCTGCACAAGGTAACTTTTGCTTGTAGTCTTTAATTTCTTGTCTATATTGCTTAAATAAGCATAGATATTTTTGTTTACATTTTTTCATTTTTTTTTCTTATATGTTTAAATTTTGTCTTTCCTTAGTTTAAAGGTTTTGTTTTTGCTTTTAGATAAGTATGGTTAGCTCTCTTAGTTTCAATAAGTTCACATATACTGCTCTTGCTTGTACCATTTTCGATTATTTTTCTAGTTCTATTGTCTACTTGTTTAAATTTGACATGAGCTAGTTTAATTCAATTTTAGGAAATGGATGTTTATTCATTTTCAGTCTTACGTGTGTAAAATATATACCATTGCCTCTTTTACCTTAAAATTCTATTTCCATTCCAATCGTTAGTTAAGTGAAGCATAATTTTCTTCTAGCAATGTGTGTATATTCTTTTTGATACAGATCAATGTGTATATATTCTTGTTGAAGTGGCTGTACTCTTTTTAAATTTTAAGAGTATGTGTACTTCTGAAAATAATAAATGAATCTACCATGTTCAACATTTTGAGCCTTTCACCTAGTTGTTCCTTTCCATCATACATAAATCTCTCACATTACTAAGGGTTCACAAATGCTTCTAGCACCTCTGTTTTAGAAAATCGGTTTTGCTATCCTTCATGATGTTGAGTTTGAAAATGTTTGTTATTTGCATCACTTTTTACTGTGAAAATATGGATAAAGGCTAATGAGTCTCGACTTAGTTCAATCTTTCAAAATCATTTGGTTCAACTTTTCACTTTATGAGATTCAAAGTTGATTTTCCATTCATATGGTTGTCTTTTAAGATTAGTAATCTTGTCTCTATTTATTTTCTACATAAGTGTTTAATTTGCTTTAGTTCTAATTTCCTTAGTGTGTGAAATTTAATTCTTTTTCCTTGTATGATCATAATCACATACTTGACCATAATGAGTTCAACATGCTACCCTTCCTTTAGGTTGTCGACCCTAACAAATGATCAGCCAAAATAGATGATGAGTTCAACATGCTATCCTTCCTTTAATGAGACGAGGAATTGCATGTCCAATCAACTTCGAAAGTCGAAGTTTAGTGTTGCACATAAGTACCTTACCTAAATTCCTATATATATATATATATATATATATATATATATATATATATATATATAAAGTAGTTCATGTAGATTGTTATTTAACCAAATTAAACATATGTTGCCTTCGGTATTGTGCTTGCATTATATTAGGCAGAAGGACTTGAGGATTTGTAATTGTGAACTACTCCTTAGTTGGTGATTGTTAAAGTAGGAAAAAATATGAGGTCAACAATCAGGTTTTATGCAGAAATATATTGGTGAAGATTAAAAGTGAATACTTCTATTATATGATCACAGAGAAAATCACAAAGTGGAAGCAAGTAGTTTAAATATGCAACATGATAGATAATTTCGCTTAGGAACAGAAAGGGGATACAGGGGAAGGGGTAGGCAGCTACAATACTTGCACCTTGTGGTCGAAGAAAATACCTTTCTAATGATAAGACCAAAAATACATGGCTCGGAATTAAACTATGTAAGGCGTGCAATTTCTACATCATTCTCAAATGGAATGTATACTAAAAGTTGGTTCAAGCTTCCTAGATTAGATATCTCAATGAACTAGTCAATTAAAAAATCAAATGAAACATGATTAACACTTAAAGTCTTAAGCACTACAAATCAACAAATCCAACTCTTATAACACATGTAACAGTAGAGTAAATAATAACACACAAAGAAGAATGTTAAATCTTTTTTGCATCATTAGGAAAACGTTCTAAATCAACTATGTCACAGAAGATAAATTTGTGTTTCAGTATCTGTTCTGGATTGTCAAATCTTTCTTAACAATCTTTTCTTTTTCATAATCATCTCTATATTTGCTGTATTGTTCAGTTCTATTGTATAATTATTGATGAGTGCACTAGTTTTCTTTGCCTTTGCTACTATAACTAGCTGAATTGAAGGAATCTCGGGCTCAAAGTATGTGATATGGCTTCATTTCTTCTACATATTGGGTAAAATGGAACTTTGAAGGTGAATTGGAATTATTTTTCTTCCCCTATAAAAAGCATTTATTGCCTCAATATTAGTTTTATAGATTTGGGTATGAGTGTTGATCATAACTATTTACCAATTCACTTTTTATCATACAAAGAAATACTTTTGAAAACTTAAAAAATATTATTTGAGAAACTAAAACATTGCTCAGTAATTGGAAAATCAACCTAGTTCACAAATAGAAAAGCCAGATAGTTTGTTGAATTCCTTGAGGATATTTGTCCTTAGGTATATAGGTCCTTAACATCTGTTTGTGGAAGTTCTTTAGTAACTCTAGTATATGCATTGCTTAATGCAATAATTTTACTCTCTGAAATGTGTTTTTCATTCTTTTATTTCAATATTACTATGGTCACCCCTTTATCTATTAACATTAGATTATGAGAATGATCATATGTTTTTTTTCTTAATATCAGGGACAATCGCTAAGGAGGAGTGTGAAGATACAATATATTTTACTTTTTCTTGGTCATATGTAAATACATAAATGTACAATATTAGAAGTATATCTTTAATTTTCTGTGGAAGAACTATTATAATATTTAATTTGAGAAGTTATTTTGATGATTTCTATAATAATAATATTGTATGTTTCTGATATTTGATATGCAGCTGATGGAAAATATATCGGTATCTTGATTTTCAAAATTATGCCATAATTGAAAATATATTTTTGATTTTTTTTTGCTAAAAAAATAGGTTTTAGTGGCAATTTTATTTGCCACTAAATCTCAGGCATGTTATTGAAGGTACAATGTTTGTGGCGACAGTATATTTGCCACCTAAAAATTGCAGGCTATAGCAGCGTCAATAGTTGCTGCTGAAGGTATAATTGTTTCTGTAGCGACTATGATTGCCACTAAATCAGAGGATTTTGTCGCGACAGGAGTTGTTGCTGAAGGTATAATGGTTTCTGTAGCGACATCTGTCGCCACTAAAACTTAGTCTATAGTGGCGACCCTACCCATTATCAACTTCAGGGAACGGATTTTTATTTAGTTTTGGTGGCGATTCTTGTCGCCACAATATGCACTATTTGTGGCGACTCTCTTTTGTCGTCACAACTAACATTTAGTTATGGAAGTACTTGCCACGGCCATGTTACCGCCTCTAAAGGTCTTTAGTGGCGACTTTTGAGGTATCTGTGGCGACTTTCCTCGCCACTAAAAGTACAGTTTCTTGTAGTGACTGAAGGATATTGCTAGAACATGGTTCGATCATTGGAAAGGGGGTCGACCTGAGAATGCACCACCTGCTAGTTGGGCTTGTTTCGAGGAAGCTTTCTTGGGGAGTTTCTTTCTCCGAGAACTAAAGGAGGCTAAGGTACGAGAGTTTCTTACACTGAAACAAGATTTTTTGAGTGTGCATGAGTATGGTTTGAAGTTTACCCAGCTATCCCGCTATGCTTCTGAAATGGTTAAGGACATAAGGAGCAGAATGAGCTTATTTATTACTGGCTTGGGTCATCTGTCAAGCAAAGAGGGCTGGGCAACGATGTTGATATGTGACATGGACATATCAAGGTTGATGGTTTATCTGCAGCAGGTTGAGGAAGAGAAGTTGAGAGACAGGGAAGAGTTCAGAAGTGAGAAAACAAAGATAGGGAATGAGTCTGGGCAACAGAAAGGCAATGTGAATCGTTCGTCCTTTCAGCAGAAGCAAAAGGGGCCTGCTCCATCATCTACTAGTGCACCTGCACCTCGAAACAAAGGCGAATATTATGGTCAGAATTCGTAGAACTTCAGATCTAAACCAGCGCAGTCCCAGGGTAGTGTGGCACAAAGAGGTAGTTGGGCTCCTGCATGTGCTAAGTGTGGGAGAACCCACCCAGGTAAGTGTCGTGATGGCTTGACAGGCTGTTTCAAGTGTGGACAAGAGGGACACTTATTGAAAGAGTGTCCTAAGAATAAGCAAGGTAGTGGAAATCCAGGCAATAGATCTCAGTCTTCATCAGTTGCTCCACCAACAGGGCTGCACCTAGAGGAGCTACTTCTGGTACTGGTGGAGCAGCAAACCGCCTTTATGCAATCACCAGTCTCTAAGAGCAAGAGAACTCTCCAAATGTTGTCACTGGTATGATCAAAGTCTTTGTTTATGATGTTTATGCTTTGCTAGACCCAAGAGCAAATTTATATTTTATGAACCTTTCTGTGTTTTTACACCTGTTGGGGAGTCTATTCTAGCTGAGCGAGTTTATCGTGATTGTGTCATTTTCATCAATCACAAAGACAGCATGGCTGATTTAGTTGAATGAGACATGGTCGATTTCGATGTCATTCTAGGTATGGACTGGCTTCATGCCTGTTATGGATCAATAGATTCTAGAACTCGAGTTGTCAAGTTTCAGATTCCTAATGAGCCAGTCATAGAGTGGAGTAGTAGTTCAGTTGTGCCTAATGGTCATTTCATTTCGTAGCTTAAGGTGAGAATGTTAGTTTTGAAGGGTTGTATCTATCACTTAGTCCGAGTTAATGACTCAAGTGTTGAGGTACCTCCCATTCAGTCAGTTCTTATAGTAAGAGAGTTTCCAAAAGTCTTTCCTGATGATCTACCCGGAGTCCCTCCTGAGAGAGAAATAGACTTTGGTATAGACATCATTCCAGATACTCGTCCTATCTCTATTCCGCCATACAGAATGGCACCAACAGAGTTGAAAGAGCAGTTGAAAGATCTCCTAGATAAGGGTTCATT
Source organism: Solanum okadae (assembly GCA_036553675.1). Taxonomy (NCBI): domain Eukaryota; kingdom Viridiplantae; phylum Streptophyta; class Magnoliopsida; order Solanales; family Solanaceae; genus Solanum; species Solanum okadae. The sequence goes on from CM071680.1 coordinate 6,684,677, forward strand.
CGACCAAGTGTCTTACCTTGGGGCGCTCCGGTCTTATATGTGAGAAAGAAAGATGGTTCCCTTAGGATGTGTATAGATTACCGTCAATTAAATAAGGTTACCATCAAGAATAAGTATCCTCTTCCAAGGATAGATGATTTATTTGATCAACTTCAGGGTGCCACATGTTTTTCTAAAATTGACCTCAGATCAGGCTACCATTAGTTAAAAGTTAGGGAATGCGACATTCCAAAGACAGCATTCAGGACTAGATATGGTCACTATGAGTTATTGGTCATGTCATTTGGTTTGACCAATGCACCAGCATCATTCATGGATCTTATGAACAAAGTCTTCAAACCTTATTTAGATATGTTTGTTATCGTCTTCATTGATGACATACTAATCTATTCAAGGAATGAAGAAGATCATGCTAGTCATCTCAGAATAGTTCTTCAGACTTTAAAGATAAGGAGTTGTATGCCAAGTTCTTTAAGTGTGAATTTTGGCTTGAGTCTGTGGCATTCTTGGGCCATATTATTTCCAGTGATGGTATTAGAGTTGATACTCAGAAAATTGAGGCAGTGCAGAATTGGCCTAGACCCACATCTTCAACTGATATTAGGAGTTTCTTGGGCATGGCTAGCTATTATAGGAGATTTGTAGAGGGGTTCTCGTCTATTTCGTCTCCTTTGACCAAGTTGACTTAGAAAACAGTGAAATTTCAATGGTCTGAAGCTTATGAAAAGAGGTTTCAGGAATTGAAGAAGAGGTTGACTAGTGCCCCAGTTTTGACATTACCAGAGGGTACTCAAGGTTTTGTGGTGTATTGTGATGCATCCAGAGTTGGTTTGGGTTGTGTGTTAATGCAGAATGGAAAGGTGATAGCTTATGCCTCCAGATAGTTGAAGGTTCATGAGAAAAATTATCCAACCCATGACTTAGAGTTGGCTGATGTAGTTTTCGCCTTGAAGATTTGGCGACACTACTTGTATGGTGTTCATGTTGATATATTCACTGATCACAAGAGCTTGCAATATGTGTTCACTCAAAAGAAGCTCAATCTCAGACAGAGGAGGTGGTTGGAATTACTCAAGGATTATGACATGAGTATTCTTTACCACCCAGGTAAGGCTAATGTTGTTGTTGATGCTTGAAGCAGGTTATTTATGGGTAGTATCACCCATGTTGAGGAAGAAAAGAGGGAGTTAGCCAAAGATGTGCATATACTTGCATGCCTAGGAGTCAGACTTATGGATTCCACAGAAGGAGGAATAGTGGTGACAAACGGGGCTGAATCATTACTAGTGTCAGAAGTGAAGAAAAAGCAAGACCAAGACCCTATTTTGCTCGACTTGAAGGCAAGTGTTCAAAAGCAAAGAGTATTAGCTTTTGAACAAGGGGGAGATGGTGTATTGAGATATCAAGGTCATTTGTGTGTACCAATAGTGGATGAACTCCAAGAGAGGATCATGGATGAAACTCATAGCTCCAGATATTCCATTCATCCAGGTTCCATAAAGATGTATCGCGATTTGAGAGAAGTGTATTGGTGGAATGGCATGAAGAAGGGCATTGTAAAGTTTGTTGCTAAGTGTCCAAATTGCCAGCAAGTGAAAGTCGAGCACCAAAGGCCCGGTGGTTTGGCGCAGAATATAGAACTTCCAGAATGGAAGTGGGAGATGATTAATATGGATTTCATTACAGGTTTGCCAAGGTCTCACAGACAACATGATTCTATTTGGGTGATTGTCGACAGAATGACAAAATTAGCCCACTTTTTATCGGTAAAGACTACCCATTCAGTAGAAGATTATGCTAAGCTATATATTCAAGAAGTGGTAAGACTCCATGGAGTTCCGGTCTCCATTATTTCAGATAGAGGTGCACAATTTACTGCACAGTTTTGGAAATCTTTCCAGAAAGGTTTGGGTTCGAAGGTGAATTTAAGTACCGCCTTTCATCCTCAGATAGATGGGCAAGCAGAGCGCACTATTTAGACCTTAGAAGACATGCTGAGGGCTTGTGTGATTGATTTCAAGGGAAATTGGGATGATCACCTACCTCTCATCGAGTTTGCTTACAACAACAGTTTTCACTCTAGCATCCAAATGGCTCCATATGAAGCTCTTTATGGGAGAAGATGCAGATCTCCTATTGGATGGTTTGAAGTTGGTGAAGCAGGGTTGATAGGACCAGATTTTGTTCATTAAGCTATGAAGAAAGTGAAAGTAATTCAAGAAAGATTGAAAACAACACAGAGTCGTCAGAAATCCTACATTGATGTTAGTAGAAGGGCGTTAGAGTTCAAAGTAGATGATTGGGTATATTTGAAAGTTTCACCCATGAAGGGTGTTATGAGGTTTGGTAATAACGGGAAGCTTAGTCCCCGGTATATTGGACCTTATCGCATAGCCAAGAGGATTGACAGTGTAGCTTACGAGTTGGAGCTACCACAGGAATTAGCGGCGGTTCATCCGGTATTTCACATCTCTATGTTAAAGAAGTGCATGGGAGATCCTTCATTGATAGTGCAAACTGAAAATGTTAAGATTAAGGATAATTTATCTTATGAGGAGATTCCGGTCCAGGTTTTAGATCGCCAAGTTCACAAGTTGAGAACAAAGGAGGTCGCATTAGTCAAAGTCCTTTGGAGGAACCAATTTGTTGAAGAGGCTACTTGGAAAGCTGAAGAGGATATGAAGAAGAGATATCCACATCTCTTTGAATCCGGAGAAAATTCAGATCAAGGTACTAATCCTCTTCTGAGTACTAGCTAAATTATGAGTATGCAAGTTGTTATTTGATGTTGTTTGTTTAATGTTGAACTTGATGTTACTACCCTTAGCTTAGTGCAATAAAGCTCATTCGAGGACGAATGTTCCCAAAGGGGAGATATTGTAACATCTCGCACCTAGAAACGACTATAAAAAGTTAAAAATATGAAAATATTGATTTTTGGAAAGAATAAGGAAATCTGGAAATTTTGTCTAAGTTAAGAAAGTAGTTTTGGACATTTTAAAATGGCCATAACACCTAGCTCAGGAAGATTTAGGAGCAGATCTTGATATGGTTGGAAATTCCTTGGAGAGATATTTCCAATGCCACCGAGATTGCACGATTTTGACATCGTATGAGTGAAATATGCCTTTCGGAAGTTGGGCTGTTGGATTGAGGAAAGTCCCAATCCGGATTTAGGGAAAGGCAAAGTAGTCTTTTCTCTAATTAATTTCCTAATTTTATTTTAGGGATTTATTGGGGTAAAAACATGACTTAGTCAGTTTGGACAATTGAGAAATACGCTTAGGGCTTGGAGAAGAGAGAAAAGAAGAAAGAAAGGGAGAAAAAAGCAAGAATTTCTTCAAGATCATCCAAACTTGTGAGTGGAATTCGTCGGGGGTGATCCCTATTAAGGTATGTGAGATATTTTAGTGATGGCTTAGTTCACCCACACACCAACTTGTTTCAATTCAACAAATTTGGAGTTGTTTGAATGTTAAGAAAGTGAAGTTCTTGAAGAACATTATTGGATTCTTGTTGGTTGATTGTTGAATGCCTAGTGTTGATTTGATTTGTGGTTCCGGGTTGTTTTTTGAGTTAAATCTATTAGGTACTGAGGGTACTAATGATCCTAAGTGTTTAGGGAAAGAACCATGGAAGTTAGGAGGGTTTAGAGATGAAAAATGGAGAAGAAAAATCGTCAAAAACCTAGGAAAGGGGGTGGGGCGTCACGCCAGCCAGCGCGCCCCAAAAGGAGCTCTGAAGTTCACCCCTTGGGGCGACGTGCCATCCATCGCACCCCAGCAGCTCCTTTGACGTTTGAGGGCTGGCGCCCCGTGCCTCTCAGAGCACCAGGGATGCCAGTTCTCCCCATTCTTCCAGTCTCCATAAACAATGTAGCCATCATGGGTAGTAAATGATCATACTTTTTAGATGACTCCTTAAGATGGTTTTAGCATAGACTAATGGATCCACTAAGTTAAGTGTTCTATATGATGGCAAAGTATAGGACAGTTCTGGCAGCGTGGGCAAGACGTTGTATCACCACTTAGGCTCATAGTGGTGGTTGTCGGTTAGAGAATCTCCCACAAAAGTTATATTACTTTTATATTTAAGTAAAGTTGAGTTGTTATTGTTTTATCTTTAACAAACTAAGTTGTTTACACTGTTTTTCAAGCTTTATATATATTGCAGGTGTCTTATTGCTTTATATTGAGTTCAGTTGTTCATGAGTTAAACAGAGCCAATGCAAGTGTTCCTTTGTACTCCTTTCAAGCTTAAGTTGTTGTTTAACTTTCCAACTCGCATACTCGTACATTCAATGTACTGATGTCAGTTGGCCTGCATCTTATTATGATGCAGACACAGGTAACCAGGATCAACAACCAGCATGCCGTTGATCCAGTTGAGCACTCAAGAGTCAGTGGTGAGCCTCATTGCATTCTGGAGGACTCTGTTATTTCGCTTTCTTAGTTTTGCTTTACTAGGATGTTGTGGGGTCTGTCCCAACATCCATCTCAGTATTATAGAGGCTTCATAGACAGTCAGACAATTAGTATTGATTCTCTCATCTCTGTATTTGCAGATAATTTGTTTTGAGACATAAGTTGCCATTTTGGCTAAGATGTTATCATTTAAATTATTGCATTGAGTTTATTCTGTTGAGTTAAGTCTTTCGCTGAGTTAAGTAAGCCAGACCAAGGGTCCGCTTAGGGCCAGCAATGGTCTACGAGTGCCGGCCACGTCCAGGGTGTAGGCTCAGGGCGTGACATTTACAATAGTCATTCGACCGATACTATATATGTGAAGTGCATTTGAAACCTTCTTTCTTCTTCTTCCAACAATTAATGGTTGTTTCCATCTCCTCTTTCTCTTTCTTCTTCTTCCTTATTCATTTGATGCTTTCCTTCAAATTTCCTCCTCTTCCTCCTTGTTTTTCTTCTTTCATTTTCAAAGCTCAACTTTAAAAATTGATATGCTGAAAATATAAATCATTTTAAGTAAATAATATATCAAAAGAGTCGAAACGTTGAGAGGAGCTCATATCTAAATTTCTGGACCATTTATAGGAGATTTGAATTGGTTGGGATTGAAAAAATGTTTATCTGTAATGTATAAACATTGTATATAGATGTATTACATCTCTGATACATATATACATATTGGTAAGAAACCCTTACTTGAATCTAACTTACACGCTGCTGTCTTTATTCCAAAATTTCTGAAGATTTCATCGATTTTTATTTTCAATAGGTTTTTATTGGTAACCAACAATTTAGTAATATTAATGCATAAACAATATTAAAGAATTAAATGATGTGATAGCATCAATTACGGTCCAACTAGAGAAAGTAAAGTCCAATTTCTGGTATGTAATAATGAAATAGAAAACTTTTTTAAATTGAGTGCAATTGTATTCCAAAAATCTCATAAGCTTCGAAATGTCTTCACAAGTAGTCTCTATCTGTCATGTGACTACATTTTTTTAGTACCATATTCATCATTTTTCGCATTTGATAAGACTTGCACTTTTGATTATCCCATTTCCATAACATTTTTCAATGATGTATGAATTGCTATTGGTTCAACGGTGATGGCCTTCCCAACAAATTGAATTGGGCTGCCAAAGGTTTGTAGTAGGTTACCACAACTATCGAGTTGGTTATTGGTCAAAATGAAAATTAAACCAATTTAATTAGTTTTTAAATTATTAAAACTAAATTAAACCAAATATAATATATATTTATCGATTTGGTTGTTATCGATTTTTTGTTCAATTTAATTTAATCAGGCTCGAAAATAAAATCAAAAGACAGGGTGAAGGAATAGAAAAACATACATGTTCAAAATACTTTTTGTTTAGGGCCTTTTTGCTTTCATAAATGATAAATAAATTTTGATCAATATATATAAGATATTTTAAATTAGGGAAAATTGTATGAAATAGCAAACTATTAATTCAAATTAAATGATATAGTCATAGTTTATTTTAATTATAATTCGCAGCAAACATCCCTTTTTTGTCATCTGATTCGATATACAATTAGTCATTTTATACATTTCGGTATAAAATGTATAAAAATGAGTTTTTGTTTGTATAAAGCGAGAGAAAAGTGTATATACAAATACAAATATTTTCGTCCTATACACTTATAATTATACAAATATTGATCTTATTATACAAATTACAATGCATAAATGAATTTATACAAAACTGAACAATTTGTATAAAATTGGATGTTTGTAGCGAATTATACAAATCAAAAGCTCCATAGCAAACATAAAATTTGCTATGGAGCGCAATTATGCAAAATATAACTATAACATACAAATATGATTTTTATGTTTGCTATATGTGAAAGTTGCTCTTTAAATTATTCATAAAAAAAAAATTATGTATATATAGTTATAAAAAAAATACGCGTATAATTTGTCGGTTCTATTATGTTATTCTTTAGATTATTTTAACAAAATGAATCAAATGTTATTGTTTTCTAAAATGTAAACCAAATCAGACCAGACCAAATTCAAAGAAAATCAATTTATTTAATTAATTTGATTCATTTTTTTTTTAATTTGGATTGATTTTTATTCAAATCGTCAACATGTTCTTCTAATGTAATACCTTTTGACAAACAACGTAACTATCCGTCAGTTTTGTGTAGCCCATCAATTTATTTCTCAAAGTATGATGTTTTTTTTAGAGACTGTTTGGATTATCTTATGGCTTTTGACTTATAAGTCAAAAGGTATTAAGTGAAAAATTTTAACTTATGACTTTTGACTTATTTTGATAATTTTAGTTTAAAATTAAGTGCGTATAAACAAATTTTTAATTACCCAAACACTCAATAAATGCTTAAAACCTATTTTAACCTAAAACACTTAAAACAAGTCAATACAAATAGGCTTAGTAGTGATAACACGTTATTAAAGTTACCACCATTTGTTGAAGAAACGATTACTGCATGAAGATCTACACTATATATATATAATTTGCATACACACATGTTGTTAGGTTAAAATTTACTATACTTAAAACAAAGTAAAACATATTTGAAATATTGAAATGCATATATTCTGTTTTATACAAAATGACAAAATGTTCATTCATTTTTTGAATTACTAACTAACTCATCATTTGATATATAATTTATCTAATGAACATGATTTCGTGGTAAATAAAGAGAAATAAATTTCTTCATTGTTATACATAAGGAATGCATGCAAAGTTTTTGTCTCTTGTTGCTTCGGAATTACAATATCAAATCTTCAAAAAATAATGAGTAAATTTTAGGTTTAGCAAACATAAAAATCATATTTGTATGTTATAGCTATAGTTTGCATAATTGCGCTCCATAGCAAACTTTATATTTGCTATGGAGCATCAAATTGTATAACTCGCTGGCAGGAGCATCAGTTTTGTATAATTTAGCTGGCAGACCTCTCGTTCGTATAATTTCTCTCTCTCGCTTTATACAACACAAATTATACATTATAATTTGTATAATCTATGTTTGTATAAAGCAAGAAAGAGAGAAAGACAAAAGAGAACTGGGCAGGGGAAGATCAGTATTTGTATAATTATAAGTGTATAGGACGAAAATATATGTATTTGTATTTGTATATACAATTTTCTCTCACTTTATACAAACACAAACGCATTTTATACATTTGTGTTTGCATAAAAGAGAGAGAGGCGAGGGAGCCAGCGAGAAACGAGAGTGGCGAGCGAGAATTTCAGGGAGAGAGGCGAATGTCAACAATTTGCTACGGGTTACAATTAAATCAAACTGTGGTTCTAGCATTTAATTTGAATTAATAGTTTGATATTTTATACAATTTTCCCAAAAATGAATATATAGTACTTTTACCTAATTTTTGAATATATAACAAAATCTAATATTTTAAGTTGTTAATTATTATGATTTATAGTACTTTTATGTAATTTTCAAATATATAACCGAATATTTTAAGATGTTAATTATTGTGATTTATATTACTTTTACATATTTTTCAAATATATAAGTTATAACAGATTAAAAAGAAAAGTAAGACAAATAAATTGAAATAAATTAAAAAATTTAGACATACCCTTGGCTAGAAGCAAACAAGTCGACAAACAACTGTCTACTTCTAGCCGAAGTGGGCCACACACATTTCGAGCAAATCACCCTTAAACCCAAACACACATACCGTCCTAAGAGTTGTGTGCTTATAGCCACTTATGAGATAGTAAAATATGTACTCAGATATATCAATGTATACACTCATAGTTTTATAATGTATACACAATTAGCTATCTTGATGTTGCGTCAACAAATACACAATAGCTGTGAGAATGCAGCCTGTAACACATCTTTTAAGTTACTATTCTTCATTAAATAAACATAGTATATACATTAATATATATGAATATATACTACTCCATACATATTGATATACACATGTTGTCAGCTTATCTGTGGACCTGCAAATACAAATGTTGATATACTGATAAGTATATTTTGTAGCAACAATATACTCATATTCACAATTACATTATGAATTTCACAACGTAAAACGTATTTTGAAATATCATGTTTTAACCAAAATGGACAGTTTATTCACTTTTTGAACTGACATAATGTTTTACTCGAAAAAATAAATAAAAGAAATGACTAAGTTTCGAAAAATCGACTAAACTTATAGTTTGAAGAGAAATCAATTTTCCAAAAGAACAGTCGCCACTTAATCTTTTAGTAAAAATCAAGAAAAAAAACTTAAGGTTTTCAAAAGATCAAATAGATTTTAAGGGATAGATTGTAATTTTGTCTTAAAAGTATGTGATTTCTGTAATTTGCCCTAAAATCAATTGAAAAAGGGTTCGAGTTCAATGTACATTCCGAGAAGGTGTTAAGCCCTCGGAATGTCCGCCAACTTGCGATTGACCGGCGATTTGACTAAAAATGACTTTGACTCATTTTGAGAAAATATTAACTAAGAAAACTCATTTTTCATTATTATTTTTACTTATTATCATTATTTTTTATTATTATTGTCATTTTAATTATCTTAAGGGGAAATGAACTAAAGGGGAATAATTTAAGTGGCAAGACTAATAATAAAAATAGAGCTAAGTATAAAAATACAAATTTTTTAATTTGAATATGATGAAAAATGAAATGGCTATCTATGGGAATTTAATAAAATTAAACCATAAAATAAACAAAGTTAGTCAAATAATACAATATAAATAATAAGAGAGGGAAATGAAATAAGGACAAATTACTTAACTACACTCCTTTACTTACCTTAATATCCATTTATTCCTACTTATTTCAAAAATTTCAAAAATCCCTTATTTTACCTATGTATCCCGCATGTATCCCGTGCACAACGCTATGTATCCCGCTATGTGGAATGTATCAAACGCTATGTATCTTGTGCACAACGCTATGTATCCCGCTAGGTGGAATGTATCAAACCTAATGTATCCCGTGCACAATGCTATGTATCCCGTTATGTGGAATGTATCAAACCTAATGTATCCTGTGCACAACGCTATGTATCCTGCAAACATCATTTTTAAGAGATTTTTGGTAAATAGAAAACTAGAAGGGATAGGATGTTATTTAGTACTTATAATATGTGGTTCCTATAATTTATACATGAAATAATTACACTTGGGCTTTGGCCCAAATCCAATTAAATTGGCCCTTTGGCCCACCTATCCTAAGTCTACCACTTTGTCAATAATCATGGGTCAGCCCATTAACTCATTTGGACCTGCTAAAATTTCCTTGGGCCTTTAGCCCTTTTTCATTCTCACTTGTCATGATATACACCAAGTGTATACTCGATGTATACACCATGTATACAATTGATTCTTGAACTCCCAAACCTGTATTTTTATTCGGACTTTGTATTTTCTGCATTTTTTCAACTTGTACTTTCGCGTTTGAACCTGTATATTTTATTTTGACTGTATACCCGTGTATACAGTGGGTATATCAGTGTATACAGACCATTCTTTGGGCTTTCCGGACACCTAAAATTCAATGTTTCAGCCCATGTATCACTCTCTAGCCCTGTTTGTCGTTTCAAGACCCGGTTGACTCGATAAAAAATAGAATCGGGCCTCCATGGCCCAACAAGAAATGCAAATGGGTAAACCGAATCCAAATGGATTAGCTCGGGATATCACATGAAGCAAGAAGAAAGGAAAAAGATTAACACATGTTTATGATAAAGGAACTTAAAAAGGAAACGCCAAGCTAACTAACAGAGAAAACAAGCACACTGATGACCTAATTCCAACACATTCCCAACATTGACTATTTAATTGTACATAACCCACAGCCGTGCTTCCAGATTGAAAGTTAATGAGTTAAACTTCCCCTCAAAGATATAATTTCCAGAAAAATTGGGTACAAACAAGCCAATGAAAAATTAAGCCTTTGAAGTTCAACGATTTAAAGAAGGAAAAGGTATTTTAAAGAAGCGACAACTCCACATTAATGATTAATCTAAATCAATTAGAAACTCACATTATCATTATTTTTAGACAATACACACTGCTGGTCCAAGTAAAATTGCAAAAAAAAAAAAACATGCATCCTACATCCTAAACTAAGAGACTCCATCAGACCTCAACCAATGTGGCATTACCTCAAACACGTAAAAGGAAGGAAAATGAACCAGTGACCACCCAAAGCAAGTAAATAAATCATATTCCATTCTTGGCAACTGTAAGCACATACTGAAATTGAGTGAAAACACATACACTCTCAACCAATCGAGACTTAAATAAAAAAATAACGAGAAATGCTAAAATAAGTAAAAGAACAATTGACTAAATAATATCAGCCTAATCTAAAAATTCAACAAGGAATTTTATGACGTGTTGATTAAAATTTGCAAAAGTCATCACATTAAAGCTCATAGATAAGAAATAACCAGTACCAAGGCTAAGTATCAAATAAGTTCATGACAGATTTTCACATTAGACAAAGACAAGAAAATTTTTTTCTGGAAAGTAAAGGTGAACTTTAGGTAAGTCGATGCATTGCAATAGATGAGATACAAACTTAGTATCATGAATAGGAACCAAAGAGATATAGACATCACTCAAACTACTCACGAAAACAGGGGTGAATCATACAAGATTAGGCTAAACTTTATTGGAAAGCTACAATCATGAAGCGACACAATTAGAAAGGACATCCGGGAACACAAAGAAACAGTAAAAGATGATGGAACAGCACAGCCGACACAAACAGACATTCCTCAACTTGAACTAACTAACTTATCTACATTGAATAACATGGAATATACAACCGATTCTATTAAATAAAGAAAATTAACAATGCAGTAAGCAACAGATAAATCACACCTTTTAATTTGTAAATAATAAGTGTAGAAAACAACCTATATATCAGGTCATGTAATTCGAAATCACCTGTAGAAGATGATTTCGAGCTTTACGACTGAATCACAACTTTCACAGCTCACTAGCCGAGATAATAGCGAAATAAAAGATTCCAACAATGAGAACAAGAACTCGGGAGGGGGGAAACATCAGACTTTCAACGAAAACGAAAACAAACAACAACTACGGACTTTCAAACAAATCATATCACTGATTTGCAACCAACAGTAGTGAATCAAAGACATTCCAAATCCTAGCATGTAAGCAGCTCACACATTCGAAAGTCAACTAACAACACATTACGAGCAAAATGTACATGAAACGAAGTGAGTGTTACCTTTAAAGGTGCAGCAAAACCGAGACAGAACGAGTTGGAACGGACATCGACCTCTTACACCACTTCAAAACTTGAGCAAATAACCGGAATATCCGAAAACTCCCCACTTTTTCTCCAACCCTTTATAGTGAATAAAGGTAGAATATATATAGGCAAAATTAGGGTTCGGATTTGGGGGGAAAACGGATAGAATTCGAATAGGAATGAGACCCACCCCAAATTCAAACTTCAAAATCTTTCACCATTAAAGGAAGACATACTTTTTCCTGTAAATTCAACCCATTCCGGAAAAGGAAAGGGTGATATGGATGCCCAGGATCGATTCATTCATCCTTGGGCGCGACGTGGAGTAATCTCATGGCTACAAGGACTAAGACACGGCTTGGTGCTCTACTGCAGGTACAAATTGGAAAGGGACATTAAGGAAGAAGACAAGAAAAATGCAGAGTACTGCCTGCTTGCTACTGCTTTTCCGTCTGCCTTCGCTTGCTTTCGTGAATTAAATCGTTGGAATTTGATGCGTATTGTTGTTGATATGAACGTTGGGGCTGGGTATGTTAACACGAAGCTGGGTTTCTTTTCAGCAGCTGGAAGGGGCTGGGTCATGAGCGAAAGAGTGGGCTGAGGTTGGGGATATTGCTATTGTACGTATGGAATTGTGCTGATGGGTATGATGAATGTATTGTATTGATATTGGGTTGACAATTAGGAATGGGAATTGGGTTCTTAGTAGGCTGCTGGAATTTACAAATATTGCCCAAATTTAGTTTATCAGAAATGGGTTTGGGAGATTTGGCTAATAACTAAATAAGATGAATTAATATAAATTAATTAATGAGCTTCTTAATTTTAACGAAACAAAATAATCACCTTAATAAACTAATTAACTCAAAATATAAGTTATTAATTAATTAATTAAATAAACTAAATAACCAAATATTTAAATAAAACTAAAAAAAATTTGAGATAATTTTTGAACATTCATAAAATATACTAATTAGACACATAATTATATGAAATGTCATATTTATTAGTTTATCATTTATAAAAATGACAAAGCTATTTAAAATGACTTGAAAAATATTTTGAATTTTATAAAGTCAATTATTTCAAATCATTTAGAATTTAGGAAGCTCGGTGATTAATTTATATTGTGGAGGTCCAAAATTAGGTGTCAACAACTGTCTCTCATCTTATTTGGATCGATGCAAGAAATTCGAGGAAAATGAAATTGACTAATCCAATTTTGAACGACCACATCTTCATCTTTTTTTGAAAAAATGTTTTGGTACGGACTTTAGGAGTTATGGCCGAACCCCCGAAAATGGGTTTCCTGCATATCTCAGGTTATATGAGAATTCAGGTCACTTATAGTTCGGTACTCTTGATTTCACACACGATTTTGAAACAATTCAAAAGTCATTCTGATACCGAATTATGGAGGGACCGAAATGCTCGAGAATAATATTTAAGAGCGAATGATGAAATACAGCCGAGTTTCAACATCGATTATGCCTGCATATCCTTTAATTCAAGGAATCAGGCGGCTTGTAGTCAGACTTAATCGGTTGAAAAGGGAATCTATTATGCAAGATAACTTTTGGTTCTGGAAAAGTTACAAAGTAAGTCGAGTATGAAAAAGAAGCTTGCAATCTCTTAGCCATGAATGTGGCACGCTTCACACCTATAATTAAGAACTTACACAGACATAATTTCCAAAGCTCTTGGCGTATTGTCACTAGGATTGGAAAGATTCTTCTAGTGGAGACCAAAAATTTCCGGATGTGAAACTGAAACCAGGAAACCTTAAGAAAAACCCACATGCCTTCTGATAGGGGTGTGGTTTGATCGTGGTGGAAGCCGCTCTTCTGCTTGCGTATTAAGAGTTTGGCACTCCTCTTCGGACTATGTCCCAGTTCGCTGCTAAGAAAAAGTCCCACGTTGTGCTGCATCCTTTTTTATGTCGTCCGCACATGTGGTTTGCTTTGAGAATTCATCCTCTTGGGATTCTCTCGAAAAAAACTGAGATAAAACTCATTAGCATAAAATGCAATTCAAACGGGGAGATAGTGTCTTTACTGTGTTGACACTTAATTGTTCTCCTTGGACGTTTGACGTCAGCTTCCTCCAGTTTTTACGTATAGCATATAAATCTTGTATATTATATTTGCAATATAATCTTCAATGTGCTCTCATTTTGATGTCGAAGCAATAAAGTAGGCTGATGTAATATGTTGATAGTTTCTCCTGACGTCGTTGTTGATGGTTCTCTTGAGATATTCTTGCAAATGACAATGATGCAGTCGATGTTGATTTTCTCGCGATGCATGGTTTCCTTCTTTGCGGTGTATGAAATTTCTCTCGCGAAGCATGATTTCCCTCTCTTGCAATGTACGACTCTTTCTCTTGCTATGCATGATCTCCTTCTCTTGCTATGCATGATCTCCTTCTCTTGCAATGCATGATTTTCTTCTCTTGCTATGCATGACTTCCTCATCTTGCTATGCATGACTTCCTCATCTTGCTATGCATGACTTCCTTTGTCACGACCCAAGCCTAGGGCCTAGACGTGACATGGCGAATGAGGAACCCGAAGGAACCCCAAACAAGCCTCTCAAACTTGTCATCACACTTCATCGGTCGCGGAAGTACATTCAACATTAATTAACGGGAAATAGGGACTAAGGGCAAACCATTTCAAAATGACATCATAGAACAAGAGTCAAGCTCATTTACAAAATACTTGTCCAACGCACACCTCTACATACATAGATAGGACGGGGGCCATGACATACTACCGGCTCCCCTCATAGTCAAAATACAATTGCAAGCTAAAGTCTCAAAACATAGGAGTAGGAAACATAACATAGCCCTCGAATCATTGAAGACTCACTAACAAACTCGGATAAGCACCGTACTAGCCACGTGAATGGAGAGAAGGATCAAGAGTAGCTCCGGTCCCTACATGGTGACATCATGTAGGCAAAATATGCGTTAGTACTTGGAATGTACTAAGTATGCGGGGTGCAACACAACAATAGACAAGGACACAATCGAAATACAAGAAATAGTTTCATAGGCATTATGAATAACAATATGAGGATGCACGATCAAAGTGAAGTCAAAACATGTTTAAGTAAATCTATACTAATAGTAGATATCATATGTGTATGCATGATCCAACCAATCTATAACCCCAACTTAGGATGGGGGATGCCGTTCACACCCGGACACCCTGGTGGCAAGGTATAAACCCCTCACATGGTTGATGTTGGTCACACCCCAAGCATCCTAGGTGGTGAGATATAAACCTCTCACATGGTTGATGTTGGTCACACCCCAAGCATCCTAGGTGTTGATATATAAACCTGTCACATGGTTGTCCGGTTCTTTTCCCCCGGACCGGGCATGGTCATGCAACACTTTATATAGGAAATTTCCATTAGGCTCTAATGCAATCTCACGTATGGAATGAACGTATACACAATCTTAGTTTGTCATCAACACATCTCTGGATTGCCATACATCTCATAACTCAAGCTTTAAAGCATCGATTCATCAATTCTCCATAGTTGGACATTTTGTCAAATACCTTGAAGGCATGTAATGGAATCAAAGAGCATGGAAAATAGGGTAGTAATTATGCAGCCAAACCAGTGAACAACCTACAACAACACCTTTTAACACCCACAATACCACATGAAAATCTCCACATCCATTCCAAATTTAGATTCAAGTTCTAGAGTCACAACATGCTCAAAACAATCACTTTTCATGTTTAAAATTCAATGTGCAGGAGATTATTACAAAGAACAAGACTAATTTATGAATCTTAACTTAAACTATGAATTAGTTAGTAGAATAGAGTCTTGGCACTATGGGTGGAAGGACCCATGAGTTCAACACCACATACCTTGAGTTCTTATGAAGGTCTTGAGAGTGTCTTCAATGGAAGCTTGGAACTTGGAGCAAGAGTCTCTTCAATCTTGAGGAAGGTTTTGGATTAGGGTTCTTGAGAGAACTTGAGAGAAAATGTGTCTAAGTATGGGAGAGGTGTTTTGGGAAATGTTTTAGAGATGAGAATTGAACTAATGGTATATAGGAAATAACATATGCCCTTTGGAAAAATGGTCCAACACTTGGAAAAAAAATGAGGAGGGTGAATAGTAAAAACGCTCACTGGAAATTGCATTTTCTGCCGGACAGATTTTTACGAAAATGGGCATAACTTCTTCGTCCGAACTCTGAATGAGGTGAAACGAAGTGCGTTAGGTAGCTAACTCAAAGGTATTTCCATGGATATATTATGGGCCACCCAATTATTTGTGTGCTAGGAGATATGACCCTCCAAAGTAGACCCTCGAAAAAGGCTTCACTTGGAAATTTCGGATTTTGATACGGTTGCTCTAAAATTTGGGTTAGACCCATTTCCCACTCAATTTGACTCCCTAAACAAGAATATGAAGTCGGATTTTTGAAAAACGAAATGGATTTTTTTTTTGATATAGCTAAAGAAGTTTCCGGTAACTTCCGAAGCACATTTTTAAGAACTTTTTGGGTCATTTCATCCTTCTCTTGCTATGCATGACTTCTTTCCCTTGCTATGCATGACTTCCTTCTCTTGCTATGCATGACTTCTTTCTCTGGCTATGCATGATGTTCTTCTCTGGCTATGCATGATTTTCTTCTCTTGCTATGCATGACTTTTTTCTCTTGCTATGCATGACTTCTTTTTATGGCTATGCATGATTTCCTTCTCTTTCAACTCTTGCGATGCATAAATCTCTTTCCCGTGATGCATGATTTTATTTTTTCGCAATACATGAATTCTTTATCTTGCAATGCATGAATCTTTTGATGATGCCTCTTTGGTACCAAACGAAGATAATGCTTTACTAAGCAAGATAGGTGATATTCTAGGTATCTTCTGGGCGGAGATATCGTCTCAATTGGCAATACAATTAAAATGACCCTCAGAGTAGTGGTATCATCTCATTCGACAATACGACATAAATAACTCTCCGGGTAGTAATATCATTAGGTCTGATAATATGATGCAGATAAAAGTCCACTAGGTATCTTTAGTTGATGGAAAATAATAAAATTTCTCTCTTCGAGGTTTTCATTTGTTCCATCTCTGAACATAGTTGCATGTTCATTATGGACTTTGCCTTGTTGAGAATTGAATGAGATAATGTTATTCATATCCCCCCAATCTTTGACATAAACAGCATAAAATATTTCCTGCATCCACAGAAAAATTGTCAATCTTGGGGAGATCTTCTCCCTTTTGACTTCTCTATATTCATTGAATGGAGGAATATGTTGATTTTGAGGTAAACCTATAGACCTGCATCCACAGAAAAATTGTTAGTTTGAAAATGAACTGATCTGTGTTGATCTTTTCAGTTGTCTGCTCCTTGTCATGCTATCTCTTGTTCATTTCTCTGATCTCCCGCCTCTTGATAGATAAGATAATATTTTTATGCAAAAAATAATTGAAACATGGAGGAAAAGTTTTAAGGAAAATAGATTTTCAAAAAGTAATGTTTGGAAAAGGTCATTGCCAAGTGTTATGTCACGTTAGGCTTAATGAACGCCTTTGAAGTTGGTGCCTCGAGGTGTATCTGATTACTTGATGGGAAACGTTCAAAGTTGCTCTAAATTTTCGATGAACCTTATTGAAATTTTTGAGGTCATCCTAAAAAATTTCTATCCCAGTTAACTGTCTCAGCGTATCTTGAACTGTTGATGAGCTAGTCATGAAATTTTGAGATCCTCTAAAAAATTCTATCCCAGTTACAATTCTCAATGTGACTTCAGTCTTGACTTTGTTGGAGAGGTCTTCTTCTTGAGAATTTTGAGTCCCTATCAAAAGTTCTGCCCCAGTTTCTATCGTAAAAAAAATTAGAAATCTTATGGGAGATATGACCGAGCTGTTGTGGCGCCTACGTATCCCGTTGAGGCAGGAATCAGGTCAAACGTAGTTCCCCCTCAAGGATTAACAAAAAATAAGAACTTTACAAAGAAATCGACCGAGGCCGACATAGGCCGCCTACGTATCTCATTCTTGAGAATTCAGGTCAAACATAATTCAAATACAAGGAAAATTATTAAAAGGGGATAAATGAGTGACCGAGGATGACATAGGCCGCCTACGTATCTCATTTTTGAAAAATTCAGGTCAGACGTAGTTCATTACAAGAGGGATAAAATTCTAAACAAAGCGATTACAAGCAAATGGAACGGTTACGAGGAAATGACAGGAATACAAACTGAAACTTCACACATAATATCTCTTGACAACATCTGAGTTGATCGGTTTTGGCCATTCGGTGTCATCCATCTCCGACAGGACTAAGGCACCTCCAGATAACACTTTGCGAACCACAGGTCCTTGCCAATTTGGTGCAAATTTCCCTTTGTACTCATCCTGATGAGGGGAAATGCGTTTAAGGACCAACTGGCCGATTTAAAATATTATGGCTCTTACTTTCTTATGGAAAGCACGAATCATTCTTTGTGGATACAGTTGACCATGATAAACAACAACCATTCTCTTCTCATCAATCAATGTTAATTGATTGATCCGTTTGCTAACCCAATCAGCATCACTCAATTCAGCTTCTTGGATGATTCTCAATAAAGGTAACTCAACTTTGACAGGTATAACTGCTTTTGTTCCATATACTAACAAGTATGGAGTAGCTCCAATTGACGTTCTGACGGTCGTTCTATAACCCAATAAAGCATATGACAACATCTCATGCCAACCTCTATGATTGTCAATCATCTTCCTCAGAATCTTCTTTAAATTCTTGTTGGCGGCTTCTGCAGTTCCATTCATTTGGGGACGATAAGCGGTCGAATTTCGGTGAGTTCACATATCTCTCTCATCAAGTGGTTGTTGAGATTCGCTCCATTATAAGTAATGAAGGATTCTGGCACTCCAAACCTACATATCAAATTGTTGCGAACAAAATCAGCTACAACCTTCTTGGTCACCGATTTATACGAAGCTCGTTCTACCCACTTGGTAAAATAGTCAATGGCAACTATAATGAATCTGTGTCCGTTAGAGGCGACTAGTGATGAGTCCACAAATTGGACTTATTTAGGGCTTTATTTTGATAGAAATAGTGTCCTCGAATGCTTATTTTGTCTCAATATCTGATGAAAACTATTAAGTTTCAGGTATTTGAAATTTTAGTGGAAGCATGGACACTTAGGCGTAAAAAGGAACAAAAGGCTGAAAAGAACGAAGAAGCTGAAGCATGAGCATTGCCAAGAACCTTTGGCGATTCGCCGAAGGGATTTACTCCGCCCTTTTGTTCCAGTACGTGAAACCCTGAAGGAGAAGGATTAAAAAGGCGATGGAAGGAGTAGTCGGCGCTTCGCTGAATAGTTCTGCGAAGCAGTACTATACCGCCCAATGGTCCAGAACGTGAAGGTGTTGAAGGCAAGCATGAATCGGCGATGAAATAGAAGAAGGGCGAGTCGCCTAGTCATTCGGCGACATCGACTAACTTCGCCTAAAGATCTGCTAGCGCTATTTTCTGAAGTCTATAAATACTAAACTTGTTATTAATTATTAGGGAGTCGAACCTTTATTTTAATTTTTCAAAATAGAATAGTACTTTTTGGATATTTTTCTCTTAAATTTGGAAAGGGTTTTTGGGAGACTTGAAAAAAGAAGGATTTCATCTTCCCCAAAGTGGAAGTGGGTCTTATCCATTCTTCTTCCTTTGCTTAGATCAAGGTTTAATTTCTTAAACCCATTTGATTTTACTATCATTTTAGGTGTATTTTGTTATTTCTTGATGTGTGGCTAAAATCCTCATTCTTGGGGTGTGATTTAGCCAATATG
Organism: Solanum okadae; assembly: GCA_036553675.1. NCBI lineage: Eukaryota > Viridiplantae > Streptophyta > Magnoliopsida > Solanales > Solanaceae > Solanum > Solanum okadae. The sequence continues at coordinate 6,704,270 of CM071680.1, forward strand.
TGTTGATATTATTGTTGGGTCTTGTTTGTTGATAGGTTAGATGTAGTTTAATGGTGATTTCACCTAGTGATTGTGGTTTAATCTAAAGGGTTTGTAGTTGCAAATACAAAGCCACCCATGTGTTTTCGGCTTGCCCGAGAGGGAGGTCGCGAAACCAAGACCACTAGACTGATGGCCTAAGGAGTGGATCGACATGAGGTTCAGCCCGAGAGGGTGATCCCTAGTCTCATATCCTAACACTCAGCTCGAGAGAGTGAGTGGGGTAAGGCGTAGGCTGGTCTTCATGCAGCAAATGGGTGTTTGAGAGGAACACATTTGAAACGGGATAGGTTGCCCAAAAGGGAACTTATTTCCATTTAAAGCTTAGTCTAGTCACTATTATCTTACAAATTTCATTTCAAAAGCATGTACCCAACTACTTATTTCAACTTGTATTGCGGTCACACTCCATGAACATTTCCCCATACTTGATTTTCTTGTTAATTTTTGTTATTTTTACTAATTGTGACAAAACCCCCAAATCGTTATTTGACACTTTTGTGTCACCCCCCTTTTATTCATTAAATTTTTATTCGTTAATATCTTTAGCTACGACTAGTTAGAGCTTAATTTTATTTTTCTATCAATTCTCAAAACTACTCCCTAGGGACACAACCCCAACCTTTAGTTGGGTTACTATACTATCGACGATCGTAGACACTCATACCATAGGTTAGTGTCGTTGGTCACGATAAGCATCAAAATGGTGCCGATGCCGGGGAGTGGTGTTATTTGAGAATTTTTAGATTAGGAGAATTTTTGTTCTTCGTAGTTGTAATTTACTAACTTAACTTGTAGTTTTGTTATCTTGTCTATATTAAAGCAGAGGAAGTGAGTATGGCGAGCAGCACTCGGGAGCTAATGGAGTTTCTACAGGTCTGCGAGCCTGACTGGAATTGCCGTTTGGCTAAATACGAGAGTCATATAGAGCTTGTAAAACTCGGTAGACTCGAAAAGCAACTCGGCGCATCGCTAACAAGTTTGGCGATCTCAATGCAGACCGCCGAATTCACCCACTGAAAATTAAAGATTTCTGAAGAAAGGGCTGGATAAATGACCACTCGGCGAATCGCCGAGTATGTTGGCGAGTGCGACTAACGTCCCCGAATGGACACAAATTGAACAATATATATGGCCAATAGTCACACTTCTTCATTCTTTCTCACTTTCAAACTCTATAACTTCACACTCAGGTAGTAATTTACATTTTCTTACTTTAAATTAGTCTTTTAGTAGCGAATTAGTGCTTGGAACTCGGATTTTCATTGCCGCCTAGCATTACAACTTTGTTTACTCAGCGAAAAGGTTAGTTTCTAAAAATTGTTCGTCCGCTATCGAAAAGATAGACCTCATCTGCAACCTATGAGTCCACTAATGCATGTTAGATCTCCCTGATATGAGTAGACATTTTCGAGTACCTACTTCTGTTTTGTAAGTTGGGGCCTAGTTGTTTTTACTGTTCGACTTCCTTTTTCACTCTACTTACTTTGAATCTAAATATGGAAAACTATGCATAATGGGTGTTGACCCTAAATGGGTGCTATGGTTCTGGGCTAAATATCATTAATGCTTGGTTTAATTTTGCTTTTGAGATTTGTGCGACCGATTTTGAAAAGTAAGTTGAATCTCAGGCACGTTAAGTCAGTCGGTGAGGTGAGTTGAGCTCGCCGAATCATTCAGCGGTTCGCCCCCTAGACCTAAATAACCTTTAAATTCTTATGTCAAGTGTTGTGGGTTCTGTAACTTTCGGCGGACATACCTACAATCGCCAAAGAGGTTTGGCGATTCGCTGATTAGATCGGCGAGTCTGTCTGAAATTTTATGCTACAATATAATTACTCACTATTCTCTTTCTGATGTTTTGCAGATATGGCCAAACAACCGACTAGAGGAAGGGAAAAAGGAATTGTGATCATAGAAAATACACATCCACCCAGGGGCAAGGCTACCACAACTTCAAAAAGCAAGGGAAAGAGCAAAGCCCTCGAATTATTTGATGCAAGCTCTGACAGCACAAACTACTACACTACCGAGCCACCCACATATAACAGTGGGAGTACAGAGTTTGACGAAGATTACTAGACAGAGGCAAGGAGGGCTGAGTTACAATCCAAAAGGATACATGATCCATATCGAATCAGAGATAGTCAATCCACCACTCCAACTCCTCTAGCTCCAAGGAAAGCATTAGTGCTGGCACATCCAGTACAAGGCCCTAAACATGGATCAATGAATAGATCGAAAGCGGATGGTCTGAGGACGAACATTGAGGAGAAACTACTTTCAATAGATGGGGTTATTGGTAGGTATCCAGAAGTGATGGAGTACCTGAAATACCAAAAATTCCAAATCTTCACAAGACATCGCGGCTCGTATACACCAAGTTGGGTTAGAGAGTTCTACGAGGCATACAGTGCATTAGTACCTCAATGGAAAAGGCTAGTCTCATCTTTTAAAGCAGTTGACCACGTGGTTGTCAGAGGAAAAAAGGTAGCCTGTGACAGTGAAACTATTAACATAGCTTTGGAATGTCCGATAAGATTAATGACCACTGCCAGCACTTGATCAGGACACAGAAGCTGGATGCAATGAAAAAGTGGTTAGCCCCGCTAGTCTCAGATGTTAATGATCCAACATGGTTAGCAGAAGGAGTTCCAATTGAGAAGAAAAATTTGAACATAGTTGCACGATACTGGTTCGAATTCATTAGCAACACAGTTATACCATCATAGAATGAATCAATTCTTCGTCATGCTAAGGCAACTTGTCTTGGATGCATCATGGAAAAAACCAGGATAAATCTTGGGAAGATCATTTCCTCTGAAATCCATATACGTGCAAAGCAGGGCCAAACATCTCTCCATTTGCTGATATTAATCACTGAATTATGCAACAGAGCTCGGGTGCCTGGAAATGCAACGAATGATGTGGAAATGGCTGCCACTGCCTCCACCAGTATCAAAAAGATCGAAGCCAAATATCTTAAGGACCAGGCAAAAAAGAAACAGAAGGAAGCTGTGACCACTAGATCTATACCTACAGAGGCATCTTTGCCTACTCCGGCCCCTAGGCCTTCAGGTATATCTGACGTCATTACTACTCCTTTTGACTCTACAGGTTTCTCTGGTACTTCATTACTACCCAAACCTTCAGCTGTTGTTGTCCTCTGTGAACTGATCACTCAAGCATCATTGATCCGAATAGGACAGCTTACCCAAACTGTTAATTGTCGAACCGCTAACATAGAGAGCTCCATTCCAGGCATGATTCAAGTTGCCCTCGACAATGCTGTGAGACCACTGAGTACTACTATTGATGCTCTAGAGGCCATGATATTAGTGTGTGAGCACGATCAAGTAGCCACAGAGGAAGTAACAGCCGTAAAGGCCACCATTGCAGAGCCGAAGAAAGATGTGGACTACCTCAAGTCCACTGATATATCCATGATCTATGGAACATTGGAAGTTCCAGATGCGCCCGAAATGCCTTAGAATGCCGCAATACATGGAGATGGAATGAAGCATATAGTTGATCCTGAATCGGAGATAGAAACTGACGAAGAGATATTTGAGGAAACTCAGTGGATGACATAACCGAGACCGACGAAATCATGAAAAATGTTGTTGTGCAAGCTTCTTTAGCAAAGTCTCCTGCTGCGGGATCCAATGGAGCTGGTCTTTCTGGTGGTCACTCCGGATACTAATGCCCAGACAAATGGAGTGACAAATTAGCTAGGATCCCTCTTTACCTCTTTCTATGTCTTGTATTTCTTTATTTTGCCTTTCGGATTCCGTATTACCTGTATTTGAGGACAAATTGCTTTTATTTGTGGTGGGGTGAGGCCCACACTTTTGTGTGTTGTTTATGATTCGTGTTTCGAATACATTTGGGTTGTCTGTTTATAATTGTGTTAATAACTACTTTTCTGTGGATGTTTGAGCTCGTGGCTCCATTTATTTTTAATTGCAAATGATTTTTGACCCTTCCGAAATTTTTTGAATTTTTCGCACATTTTTTCCACCCCTCGTGAGTTGAATGTGGCTGTTCTTTTGCAAGAATTTAAGTCTCGGTTTCGATCAATACCGATGACTTGAATAGTGCTCTCAATTGAACGAACATGAATGTATGGCTACGATGAGGCCAAACGAAGTTGCATAGACAATATGTGAACTCTTTGCATCTCGTTGTGATTAGTCATTTATCGAATTAATTCTCTTGTTATGACCGTTGCACACTAGTGAAAGTGTGTAGTCTTGTTTGACTTAAGTATCGATGCCTTGTGTGATTAGCTTGCTTTGAACCATGCATGAATAAACCTAGAATTTGCCCTGTTAGTCTGATTGATTTAGAAAGGTGTCCTCTTGAAATGATCTTAGGCAATTTTAAAAAGTGTGAGCCAAATTTGACATATACCTCTTTTGTGGCCTACCCGTGAGTGTGTGAAGCTCTTTTGAACACCCTTTGAGCCTTACCTTTCTTTGGAAGAACCTTGATGAACCGTAGACCTTACTTGACCCACTACCTACAATCCTCTTAATTTGTGATTTAGTGAATAGTCAACTTAGGCCAAAAGCCTAAGTCGGGGGTGTGGTAAAAAGGAAAAAGGGAAGTCAAGAAGTGCAAGAAAAAGTCCCCCCTAACCCATGGGATTGCATAAGTGGAAACCCTTTTAATTCAAAACAAAATGTGGAATAAGATATGAAGGAAATCGGGTTTCCAAGCAATCCATGAAGGTGAATAAACAGGTGACTTAGAAGCACTAGAAAAAGAATTGATAAAGGAAAAGAAGGGAATGTCTTGAGAATGCCTCATCCCACGAGGAAAAAGTCACTGAGCCTAAATGACCATACCTTTATACTCAGCCCCATTACAAGCCTTAGAAAGACCTTTTTTTTATATTGAGTAAGCCGAATCAAAAGTCGAATGGAAAATAAGGGCAAACCTATGGGTGAAAACATGCATTGTGTTCCTCTTTTTGAGTGTGAGCGTTGCATCTGATTCCTGATCTTGAATTGATTAACATCTATGTGTGAATATGGAATCATTCTTCATGTGAGGGCATTTAAATATTGTTTGTCGAGCTTGAACTCTCACAGGTAGCAAGTATTGCGAGCATGAGAATCTCTGGTAATGGTGTGTCACAAATTGAATCTTTGAGTACACAGTTGATCTTTGCATAAGTAATTTGAATCTTGTTGTGTATGTTCATGATTGAGTTTTGTGCAGCACTATTTGAGATACCCTTTTTGAACGGTTGTACTTGAGTTTGCTTGAGGACAAACAAAAGTTTAAGTTGGGGGTGTTGTTGAGTCCACAAATTGGACTTATTTAGGAGTTTATTTTGATAGAAATAGTGTCCTGGAATGCTTATTTTGTCTCAATATCTGATAAAAAGTCTTAAGTTTTAGGTATTTGAAGTTTTAGTGGAAGCATGGACACTTAGGCGCAAAAAAGAACAAAAAGGCTGAAAGAACGAAGAAGCTGAAGCATGAGCATTGCCAAGAACCTTTGGCGATTCGTCGAAGGGATTTACTCCGCCCTTTGTTCCTGTACGTGAAGCCCTGAAGGAGAAGGATAAAAAAGACGATCAAAGGAGCAGTCGGTGCTTCGCTGAATAGTTCCGCGAATCAGTACTATACCGCCCAATGGTCCAGAACGTGAAGATGCTGAAGGCAAGCATCAAACGGTGACAAAACAGAAGAAGGGCGAGTCGTCAAGTCATTCGACGGCATCGACTAACTTCACCGAAAGATCCGCCATCGCTATTTTTTGAAGTCTATAAATACTAAACTTGTTATTAATTATTAGAAAGTCGAACTTTTATTTTAATTTTCCAGAATAGAATAGTACCTTTTGGATATATTTCTCTTAAGTTTGGAGTTTTTGGGAGACTTGAAGAAAGAAGAATTTCATCTTCCCCAAAGTGGAAGTGGGTTTTCTCCATTCTTCTCCTTTGCTTAAATCAAGGTTTAATCTCTTATACCCATTTGATTTTACTATCATTTTAGGTGTATTTTATTATTTCTTTATGTGTGGCTAAAAACCCCATTCTTGGGGTGTGATTTAGCAAATATGTGTTGATATTATTGTTGGGTCTTGCTTGTTGATAGGTTAGATGTTGTTTAATGGTGATTTCACCTAGTGGTTGTGGTTTAATCTAAAGGGTTTGTAGTTGCAAATACAAAGCCACCCATGTGTTTTTGGCTTGCCCGAGAGGGAGGTCGCGAAATCGAGACCAATAAGACTGATGGCTTAAGGAGTGGGTCGACATGAGGTTCAGCCCGAGAGGGTGAGCCCTAGTCTCATATCCTAACACTTAGCTCGAGAGAGTGAGTGGGGTAAGGCGTAGGCTGGTCTTCATGCAGCAAATGGGTGTCCGAGAGGAACGTATTTGAAACGAGGTAAGTTGCCCGAGAGGGAACTTATTTCCATTTGAAGCTTAGCCTAGTCACTATTATCTTACAAATTTCCTTTCAAAAGCATGTACCCAACTACTTATCTCAACTTGTATTGTGGTCACACCCCAAGAACATTTCCCCATACTTAATTTTCTTGTTATTTTTTGCTATTTTTACTAATTGTGACAAAACCCCCAAATCATTATTTGACACTTTTGTGTCACCCCCTTTTATTTATTAAGTTTTTACTCGTTAATATCTTTAGCTACGACTAGTTAGAGGTTAGTTTTATTTTTTTTATCAATTCTCAAAACTACTCCCTTGGGACACGACCCCAACCTTTAGTTGGGTTACTATACTATCGACGATCGTAAACACGCATACCGTAGGTTAGTGTTGTTGGTCACGATAAGCATCAACTAGCTCTATTGGACCAATGACATCCATGCCCCAAGCTACAAACGGCCAAGGGGAACTCACAACATTGAGTTCGTGAGGCGACACTCGAATCAAATCACCGTTCACTTGACATTTATGGCATTTCTGCACAAACTTGCAACAATCATGTTCCATAGTCATCCAAAAAGAGCCGGCTCGAAGGATCTTCCTCGCTAAAGTGAGTCCATTCATGTGAGTACCACAAACTCCGGCATGTATCTGTTCCAGCAGCTTCGCAGCTTCACTAGCATCAACACATCTGACGAGACCTAAATCTGTAGTCCTCCTTTAAATGATTTCCCCACTTGCAAAGAAATTGAGGGCCATACGGTGTATCGACTTCTTCTGGTTGAACGTTGCATTCTCAGGATAAGTCCCGGTCTCTAAATACCTCTTGATGTCAAAATACCAAAGCAAACCATCTGGTTCCACTTCAACCTGTGAACAACGGACAGGCTGCTCTTTTACCTATATATCCAAGAGATCAATATAACTTGTATCTGGATGTTTAATCATTGAGGCAATGGTGGCAAGAGCATCGGCCAACTCATTTTGTGTCTTGAGAGTGTGCCTGAATTCAATCTTGCGAAATCTCTTGCACAACTTCTGTATATACCGCACATATGGTGTGATCTTTGGGTTCTTTACAGCCCATTCTCCTTGAACTTGATGAATCAGCAAGTCTGAGTCTCCAATAACCAGAAGCTCATAAACATTCATGTTGATGGCCATCTTCAAACCAAGTCTACAAACTTCATATTCAGCCATGTTGTTTGTGCAATTAAATCAGAGTTTAGCCGTCATAGGATAATGCTTACCAGATTCCGACACCAAGACCGCTCTGATACCTTTTTCTTAGTGATTCGCCGCTCCATCAAAGAACACTCCAACCAGGATACGCTTCAGAAATATCTTCACCCACAAATGCTACCTTTTCGTCGGGAAAATAAGTTTTGAGCAATTCATAACCTTCATCAACTGGATTCTCTGCAAGATGATCAGCTAAGGCATGTGCTTTTATCATTTTTTGAGTCACATACATAATGTCAAATTCACTCAAAAGCATTTGCCATTTAGCCAACTTCCCGATCGGCATTGCTTTTTGGAAAATATATTTCAACGGGTCCATCCTGTAAATAAGGTATGTGGTATAAGAAGACAAATAATATCTCAACTTCTGATCAATCCAGGTCAAAGAACAACATGTCCTCTCCAAAAGAGTGTAACGAGCCTCATATAGAGTGAATTTCTTGTTTAAGTAGTAGATGACACGCTCTTTTTTCCCTGTTTCATCATGTTGACCAAGCACGCATCCAAATGCGTTATCCGAGACAGATAGATACAACAAAAAAAGGACTTCCTTCCCGTGGAGGAACCAACACCGGTGGATTGGACAAATAGTTCTTGATGGCATCAAAAGCAGTTTGACATTCTCCAGTCCACTTGGTCAAGGCATCTTTTTTCAACAACTTAAAGATGGGCTCACACACCACGGTAGAATGAGCTATGAACCGACTAATGTAGTTCAACCTTCCCAGGAAACTTATCACCTCTTTCTTGGTCTTCGGAGGAGGTAACCCTTGAATCGCTTTGATCTTGGAAGGGTCAAGCTCAATGCCCCTTCTACTGACTATAAACCCCAATAACTTGCCAGCTGGCACTCCAAAAGCACATTTGGAGGGATTTAACTTCAAATTGTATCGGCGTGGATGATCAAAGAATTTCCTCAAGTGAGTCAAGTGATCTAAACTCTCGCGGGACTTGATTATGACAACATCTACATACATCTCGATCTCCTTGTGAATCATATCGTGAAAGATGGTCATCATAGCCCTCATGTAAGTAGCACCGGTATTTTTTAGACCAAACGGCATCACCCGATACTGATATACACCCCAAGGCGTAATGAAAGTTGTCTTTTCTGCATCTTCTTCGTCCATCAGGATCTGGTGGTAACCCTCATAACAATCCACAAATGACTGCATCTCATGCTTAGCACAGTTATCAATGAGAATGTGGATGTTTGGCAATGGAAAATTATCTTTCGGGCTAGCTTTGTTGAGATCTCTATAGTCAACACAAATTCTAATTTTTCCGTATTTCTTGGCAACCGGAACAATGTTGGCTAACCAAGTCAGATATTATGTCACTTCCACTACTTGAGACTCGATTTGTTTGGTAATCTCCTCTTTGATCTTTAAACTCAACTCAGGCTTGAACTTCTGAGTCTTTTATTTTACTGGACTGAATTCTGGATTAATCGGCAACTTGTGGGACACCATATTCGTACTCAGCCCTGGCATGTCTTTGTAAGACCAGGAAAATACATCAATGTATTCTCTGAGAAAACGAACTAGGTTTCTTTTTTGAGCTTCTATCAGATGGACACTGATTCTTACTTCTTTGACACACTTCTCATCTCCGAGATTCACAGTCTTAGTTTCTTCCAAGTTTGGCTTGTGTTGATTCTCAAACTGTCGAAACTCTTCATCAACCTGTTCTGGTACCACATTTTCTTCTTCATATTCTTCGCATTCTTCGTCACCTGCCTCATTTTGTTCATTCGGCTCGTGACATGACATGATATTGATAGGTTTTAAATTAATATTACAAAAATTATAAACAAACAAAGTTAGGAAATTAAAATATAAACAGATAAGTAAACATTTTTTTGATAAAAGAGGCTTTCATTTAAATCGAAAAACAAGAATGAACTTTGGCCACGGCCAAGGGGCCTTTTGGCTTTTTAAACATCACAAGGGAATTTAAAAACTTCAAACAAATAAAAATTGCATAAAGGGTGGGTCTTGGGCCTTTTCCGTACTACCACCGATTTTAAAAACAAACAAAAACACATGTCCTTTCTACCTAGATAAGCGGGAAATCAGGAGTGGTGTGGAGGTCCAATTATGCAATTGCTCCTCAGGTTTTGCATCACGGATGCCTGATGTCCCAGCTTCTTCCTTGATGATCGCATCAATCTCCTTAAAAAGGCCTCAGATTCCTTCCCCGAGACCACCATTGTTGACATATTCTCGCACCGGGAATGACTGATACAGATGAGGAATTGACCTGGTCAATGCTTGATCAACACTCTTGTTCTTCGTCTCTGCTTTGTCATCTGTTAGGACATAACCCAAACCGAACTTTTCTCCTTTAGCGGGGATCTGAATAGGCTCGACAATTCCTTGAAAGTGCTTCCCCAATCCAAAACCTGGTTCGAAACCACTTCGGAGCATAATAGTAGCAATCATCTTGTACGCATAAGGCATAGAGGGTTGTGGAGCCAAATCATCACCGGTGGTATTTACCAGCTTCACCGTGTAGATATCACAACCTCGGGAGACCTCATCAACGATCGGTGCATGCCCATTGGAATGACTCCCTTTACCATGAATGACCAATCCATGGTCCTTCCAAACAAATTTAATTAGTTAGTGAAGGGTACAAGGCACAGCCCCAACCATGTGGATAAACGGTCTTCCCAGAAGCAAATTGTAAATGGTATTGATGTCCAACACCTGAAACTCCACATTAAACTCTGCAGGACCCATCTGAATTCCCAGGTTTACTGCCCCTATCGTGTCTCTCTACACTTCATCAAAAGCTCTCACATTAACCTGGTATTGTTGAACCTTTCCCAAGTCGAATTTCAACTGCTTGAGAGTCGAAAGCGGGTAGATGTTGAGACCGGATCCATGGTCGACCAAAACACGATTTATAATTTTGTCCTGGCATTTGATGGTGACATGCAGAGCTTTGTTGTGCATCCTGCCTTCAAAGGGCATCTCTTCGTCACAAAAACTAATTCAGTGTCCTCGAATGACTTGGTTTATCATGGCTGCTAGATTGTCACTGTTAGTACCCACAGGCACATAACTATCATCCAAGGCCCACATCAGAGCCTGCCTATGCATTTGCGAACTAATCAACAAGGCCTATACAGAAATCTGAACCGACGTCATCTCTAAATGCTTCACAATCAAATAGTATTTTAGCTGCATTTTTCTCCAGAACTCCTCGGCCTCGGCTTCACTGATCAGTCATTTTGTTTGGTCCTTTTTTTGACCTTCTTGAGCCAACTCTTTCGGTGTGTAACAACTACCGAATCTGGTCATGCCTTGAGTGGAAGCCGTTTCAATCACAAACTTTGGTCGAGCAAGAGTTTCTCTTGGCACCAAGGAAACAGCCTTCTCGGGTGTCAGAATCACAAATTTTTTCTTCTCTCTAATGCTTAACGAGGCTACAGCCCTTTCCAACTCTTTCGGTGTGTCACGCCTCCATGATTTGGCAAAGGATTATTATTGACATTGGGCGCGACTGTCTGGAGAGAGACAACTTTCTGGTCAATGAGATCTTGGATCTTATGCTTGAGGTTGATACAGTCCTTTATATCATATCCAACACCATTGGAGTGATATGCGCACCTCTGGTCAGGTATGTAAAACTTTGAGCTAATGTCAACCGACTTGGGTCCCACTGGATGAATATATCATGCCGCAGTTAATCACTCGAACGGCTTTGTTCGGCTTTCAATGAGCGGAGTGAAAATTCTAACATGCTTCTTCTCAAATCTAGGACGGGTGGGATCATAATTGCCTTGTTGAGGAGGAGGCATTTGATGATAATTTGGAGTGTTTTGACAGAGGGCTTGATATCTTGGATATGAATTGGTTTGATAATTTGGCTGTGGAGCTTGGTAGTTTGGGGTAGTATTTTGGTAAAGTGGAGTTGGGGTTTGGTACATTGGGGGAGGAGTTTGGTAATTTGCCTGAACGTTAGCACAGTTGGGGGCGACATTCCGGTAGTGATAAGGTGGAGTTTGGTAAACTGGAGGGGGAGTTTGGTAGATAAAAGGGGGAGTATTTTGATAACTGCGAGGAAGGGTATTTTGATAACTAGGGGAGGGGTATTTTGGTAATCAGTCTGTGCATAACAAGTTGGGTACGAGCTCTGTGAAGGTCGAGAACGACCTTGGTATGATAAGGATTTCCTTGGGGTCTTTTTCCCCTCATAAGAGATAAAAGACACATCTTCTCTTTTCTTCTTCAACAAACCTGAGGATCCGAGCGAGGCAGCAACACGGCCAATCTTTCCAGTTCTTAATCCGTCTTCGATATTCTCATCTACTTTGACTATTTCAGCAAACTTTGCTCCAACGAGCAGCATAATTCTATCATAATATTCGGGCTCTTGAATCTCCACGAATACTTCGACAATTTCCTTCTTAGACATAGGAGCCCGAACTCTAGCTGCCTCTTTTCTCAATCTGTATGCAAATTCTCTGTAACTTTCATTTGATTTCTGCTTCATTTTTTCTAAGAAATAACGATCAGGAATGATTTCCACATTGTAGGTGAATTGCTCGATAAAGTCCTTTGCCAGAGTAGTCCAGCTAGGCCACTGTCTTGTTTAATGAGATGTAAACCATTCCAGAGCCTCTCCACTCAGACTTCGACTAAAAAGCCACATTAGTAAAGCTTTATCTCTTCCAACTCCCACGAGCTGGTCATAGTAGGCCCTCAGGTGCACAAAAGGGTTCCCTATTCTTCGAAAACGTCGAATTTTGGCACCTTGAACCCTTCCGGGAGGTCCAAATTCGGATGAATGTATAGATCTTCATAACTCAAACCGGCGACTTCAGGAATACACTGCAACTCTTTCATGGCCTTTCGGATCTTTTACTTCATATTCAGCTTGGCGGCCTCTTCCTTTGACCTCCACTCTCTCTCTCTCTCTCTCGCTCCTCATAGTGGTTGAGCTCAGAACCATTGGCGTCATGCTCATTGGGGATCGGGATTTGGAAGGTGGCTTTTTAAGGTAGGGGTGAAGCAATTGAGGGACTCTGGGAATTTTGAGGGGCTTGATAGTTTTAAGGGAAAGTCTGCGGGCTGGTATGTTGATTTTGGTGATGGAGGGAGGATTAGGGGTTGTTGACATTTTGGTTTTGAGGGGGTGGATAAGTATGGAAGTTGGCATTTTGAGGAAGGAGTCGCGCTTGGGGGTTGGTACTTTGAGGAGGAGGTGGTGTTTGGTAAGAGGCAGAGGCATAATGGGGATTTTGGGTGGTTAGGTCAATGATTGAGGGATTCTGAGTAAGATTAGAGGGTGGGTTTTGGGCTTGTTCCGCGCTTGAAGGAGGAAAGTGAAGTGGAGGCCTTTCGTCTAATGGAGCAATGAAAGCAAAAACCAGATTAGGCAGATGTTGCCTTCTCTGCATTTCGACCCTCATCTTGGTGATCTGTTGCATCAACTGCATAATTAGTTCGTTCTGATCAGAAATGACGGGCTGAGCCACGACAACATCGATAAGGCCAATCTCTTCATTGTTGTCACCCATTACTACTTTTCCCTTCTGAGAACTTTGATTGGGAAAGGAATCTGTAGGGCCTTTTGATCTTGTAAAATAAGTGTGTTCAACCAGCTTATCGACACAGATCAGTTCTAACTACCTGTGAAACAAAAACAACTCAAAGACAAATTTATTAGTTTTAGTTCAGGGCAATAATGCAAAATATCACATAGAAAGCATACGAACACGTAAGAGTTGCTTTGTTTGAGGACATGTTAACCCACGAATAATGGGGACTGATTTTTGAACAAGCATGAATTTGCTCGTTTTATTTTGAGGCTAGTGACTCAGAAAGGTTAAATTGTATTGAGCTAGGGTCTTCTTGCTGCATCTCTCGGCATCTGTTGATGTGAATTCAATGTTTCCTTATAGAGTGAAAAGGGGAAAAGAAAATTTTTAAAAGATATGGGTCGGGCATTGAAAGGTTGCCTACATATCTCCCAAGGAGAATTCAGGCACTACATAGTTCGAATACAAATAGAAATTCTCATTTTCATTCATTCATTTCTTGAAGATTATAAGGAAAGTAAAAAAAACATACAATAAAGCTCCTAAAGGATAGATGGTGCCTTCATCAAAGCTTCTTCTTCTGACTGCTGCATTAATCACGGGGGGAAACTCAACTTGAATCTTTCCCATGTTGATGAGGGATTCCACGTCATAGCGAAACCCGAGGCACCTTTCAATGTTGTGATCGATGGCGTCATGATAAGGGGAGGGTTTCCAGATTTCAATTCCAATGGGCCAGATCAATTGCTTCGTCATCCTTTCTGATAGAGGCCAAGACCCTTTTTTTAACCAATTGACTGTAGATCTCCAGCATCATTTTCTTGAAAGGCGTGAAGTAGTGACAATAAAACAAAGTGTGCTCAGTGATCGGTATACTGGGCTCCGGTTGGTCATAGGTAAGGACGGTGTTCTCACCCCACATACACGGGATCTTCCCAACGTTGATCAGGTTGCAGATTGCTGCCTTAAGCTCCACACATTCTTCTACAGTGTGTCCTCTTTGGTTCGGGTGGTAGACACACATCTTTTGAGAGCTTTCATGCCCAAACCCAAAAGTGGTTCCTTCAAGAGGCTTCAGCATGCGTGAAGCCTTAAGGTGCTCATAAATGAGAGCACACGGCACAAATCTTACCCCCACGCTATGTGTCCGCTCATAAGCCGGGAGAGTAATCTTTTTGTCTCCTCCTTTCAGACGTCCCAGGAAGGGAGGCATATAGATGATTTCCTCATCGGTATCTTCTTCAGTAGCTCCAGGGTGAGTGTCTTTGGGACAACTGTTGGCTTCTTGATTGAAGAAAGTGCATTTTCCACGTATTTTCTGAAGTCTCATGGTTATATCATTGTTGAAGACATCATGTTCCTTCCACATAGCAACCGTCTCCTCATTCATGATAGCATATCTTTCCATCTTAGCCACTAACTCCACGTCTCGTGTTGCACTTTTGGCTTGCACAACTGCGGTGGTTAGTTCCACTTCTATTCTTCTTTTTCCTATCTCTCAAATCTCTTGTTTGAATCGACACAATTTCATCCTTAAATCCTCCTCGATCGTCTTCACCTTGACATTCTTCCCTTTTTTCATCTTAACAGCAATTTTACCTTTCCTGAGATAATAGAGTAATGTTTTAGGATTTGGTAGTAGGATTTTATTTCTGGTTGAGAAACTCAAGACTCATGGAATTTTGGTTGGATATTTGGTAGTGACTTGTATTTGGTATGTAGGGATTTTTGGAAATTTTTTGAAAAGGAGTGGGCTAAAAAATTTCCTCATTCAAAGCAGCGTACCACATAAACAGTTAAAGCACACAAGTAAACAGACGAATATCGCGTCTTAAAAATGCATGTGACCCTTTTGTGTCAAGGATAGGCCTAGCGAATTAAAGGATGTATATGTCTTTTTAAGCCAATTCATTATCCCCCAAAATATTTCATTAATAACATTCAAAAATGTTTGAAAAACATAAAATTAGAGAAATGAGTTCGGAAAGTAAAGTACAAAAAAAGCAATCCCACGCAGGGGATGATAACAAACTTCAAGCTCATCCTGATCCTTCACTAAGTATGGTCCTCTTGGCGATGCTGACCTCTTCCCACATGGCATATTTGTTCACCCATAGGTGATCTCTAGCCAACCGAGCCCCTTCCTGATGTCTGAACCTCTCTGCCGACTGGATCTGTTGTTCCATGCTATCATCCGATTATGACATGCATTGCCTGGCTCTTTGTAGCTCTTGCTTTAACTGATTTATGACCTCGGCGTCTTGTGAATGCCGATGTTGATGCTCCAACTCATTCCTATCAAACTTCTCTTGGATTTGATGAAGTCGAATTTGATGTTTGGCTCCAACATCTGTAATAATATGGGGAACGTTTGGACCGGGTTAGATAGTTCTGGCGAGACTCTTCCTTAACCACTCCTTGTAATCCTTAGAACATTCAGGACGAAACCTGCTTGGCACCGGCTCACCAATACCCTTCGACTTTTCCATAATTGAAGCATCTTTTTGGTAAAAGCAACTTCGCCATTTTCATGATCCGTCACAAATCTTGTCATGTATTCGATTTGAGGAAGCTCTTGTTTCCCTCCTAGTTGTCTAAGTACTCGAGAAGAGCATATGGCCGAGTTCCTCTCAACCCAGCAAAATATCAAGTAGGGGGCCTTTCCATTTCGGATCACCATTTGTTTTGTTACTACCAAGCATTGGATCAACCGCTGCACATCTGCCTCTCTCAAACCCTGAAGTCTCAGGTACCAAAATTCTTGGCCTCCAGTCCTGTTGAAATGATTATGTTGCACCCACCAATCATGACTTTCGAGTCTGTTCGGTCTTTCCAAGGGATCTGGTTCTGTTGGATTATGAGCATTAACCAAGTGTCTCATCATCCACCATTGAAGTATTAGGTTACACCCTTGAAAGAAACGTGTTTCACTTTTACATATATCCAATGTCCTGTAAATGTCAGCAAGGATCATGGGAGCCAAATTGTAGCACTTTCTTGCAGACCCGTAGCCTATTCCATTAAAAATAGCATGAGCGACCATTACTACACTTGGATGGATGGTGTAGTTTTGTCCTTAGGGAAACACCATTGTCCCAAGTAGGCATATCACAAAAGCCAGGGGGCGTGTTTTCTTTCATTTTTCTTCCGAGACAAACTCTTCTTTGAACTTCTCGTAAGCTCTTGCGCGTTCAAATCGATAATACAACTTCCGAAGTGGAATATTTGACCCGAGAAGCCTATCCATCCATCAGCTTTGACAAGTGAAAGTTTTCTTTGATTTCATAAAAATCTCATATCTTTGGAAAGAGAAGATCAGTATCAAGTTGGTGTTTTCTCTTGTTGCACATGCCGACACTCTCATAACTTGCAAGAACTTCATCAATAGTCGGAGTCAACTCTACTTCCTCGAACCGAAATACCATGTTGTCGAGGTCCTAAAATTTCGTCATTGCTCCAATTAAGTCGGGATAAGCCACCATTTCCATTAATGACGGGAGATGGCCTATGTGTTTTTGAACTTTTTTCTTGTCTTCCGCGTTCATGAACTTCCACTAAACTTGGAGGTAAGGATGGGATATGGTCACCATTCGAGTCCTCAACGGCTCACATGTCGAATTCATCCTACAAGAAAAATAGACAAAGGTAAGTTACCCCCACCCCCATAGATAATTGATTTGTTTAAATCAACATATACATCATTCAATTAAACACGTAAACATGATTGTCTTTTTATTGGCAAATGGGCCAAATAGCCACAAGGTGGGCTTCTAATGGGCCCAACACACCTTGGGTGTTGGGTCAACTTAGTTCAAAATACACTAAAATTGGGATTTAGTTTCGCTCTACGCTAGTTGACTAAGAGTGGCTTTTGAAAGATCAAAAACTCAAGTGGACAACTTAGGCTGAAACTCACGACAACCATTGGACGCATGACGTACCAATAAATTGTCGATCCTTCCGAAAAAGGGTTGAGTATAAAAAGTCCGGCTGTGATTATGTAGAAACCGTCCTTAATATACTATACATACAATAGGAAATGCCATGAATGCAATAACAGTTATATCAATTTAAACACATTAAGTACAGATAAACAATTCAACAATTAATAACAATTAGTCAAATAAGTCAAATCTTATTGTTAGAACTTAATTATGTCCCCAACGGAGTCGTCATTTCTATTTTGCTCGAAAAAATAAATAAAAGAAATAACTAAGTTTCGAAAAATCGACTAAACTTATAGTTTGAAGAGAAATTGATTTTCCAAAAGAACAGAGTCGCCACTTAATTTTTTAGTAAAAATCAAGAAAAAAACTCAAGGTTTTCAAAAAATTCAATCAGACAAAATCAATTGAAAAAGGGTTCGAGTTCAATGTACATTTCGAGAAGGTGTTAGGCCCTCGGAATGTCCGCTAACTTGCGATTGACCGGCAATTTGACTAAAAATGACTTTGACTCATTTTGAGAAAATATTAACTAAGAAAACTCATTTGTTCATTATTATTTTTACTTATTATCATTATTTTTTTATTTTTTTATTATTATTGTCATTTTAATTATCTTAAGGGGAAATGAACTAAAGGGGAATAATTTAAGTGGCAAGACTAATAATAAAAATAGAGCTAAGTATAAAAATAAAAATATTTTAGTTTGAATATGATGAAAAATGAAATGGCTATCTATGGTAATTTAATTAAATTAAACCATAAAATAAACAAAGTTAGTCAAATAATACAATCATATATATATATATATAAAAGAGAACCTTAGAGCCGCCTACGTGGCGCCACCACAAACTAGAATTTCCTTTCATTTTATTTATTTCCAAAACCAACCTTCCTCTTTCATGAAAAGTTGTGACATTTATAAAAAGTTGTGACTTTTGTGAAAAGTTGCGACTTTAATGAAGAGTTGCGACTTTTATGAAAAGTTGTGACTTATATGAAAAGTTATGACTTTTATGAAAAGGTGTGACTTTAATGAAGAGTTGCGACTTTTATGAAAAATTGTGACTTTTATGAAAGGTTGTGACCTTCCCGAAGGGTTGCAACTTTTCCAAATAGTTGTTATCTTTCCGATAAGACACAATAAACATTTTTTCAAACTACTATTTGTTGTCTATAAATAGAGGAATTTCCTCTCATTTTAAAATAACAAAAATTTTGAACCTCTTCCTCTTCTTCTTCACAGTTAAATATTTGTGTATTTTGCTCCTGTTGAGTGGCTCGCTGACACCATTGCTTATGTTACAGATCCTGGTATGTATTTTTATGGTCATTAATTTATGCTTATGTTATTAAGGAGAAATGATAAGATGTAATAATTTTTATTTTCCTTTACATTATTAATGTTTTTACTACATACTCTTGTATGTAAGACAATATAGTGTTTTAGTTTTAATGACGGATAGGTTTTAAACATTATTTTATAAATTGCGTGATATTAAATTACCGCGCAAAGCGCGGGTAATTTTACTAGTATAAATAATAAGAGAGGGAAATGAAATAATTAGACTTGGGCTTTGGCCCAAATACAATTAAATTAGCCATTTGGCCCACCTATCCTAAGTCTACCGCTTTGCCAACAATCATGGGTCAGCCCATTAACCCCTTTGGACCTGCTGAAATTTCCTTGGGCCTTTTGCCCTTTTTCATTCTCACTTGTCATGATATACACCAAGTGTATACTCGATGTATACACCATGTATACAATTTATTCTTGAACTCCCGGACTTGTATTTTTATTCGGATTTTGTATTTTCTGCATTTTTTCACCTTGTACTTCCGCGTTTGAATCTGTATATTGTATTTTTGACTGTATACCCATGTATACAGCGGATATATCAGTATATACAGCCCCTTCTTTGGGCTTTGCGGACAACTAAAATTCAATGTTTCAGCCCATGTATCACTCTCCAGCCCTGTTTGTCTTTTCAAGACCCGATTGACTCGATAAAAAATAGAATCGGGCCTCCATGGCCCAATGAGAAATGCAAATGGGTAAATCGAATTCAAATGGATTTCCTCGGGATATCACATGAAGCAAGAAAAAAGGAAAAGGATTAACACATGTTTATGATAAAGGAACTTAAAAAGGAAACGTCAAGCCAACTAACAGAGAAAACAAGCACACTAATGACATAATTCCAACACATTCCCAACAGTGACTATTTAATTGTACATAACTCACAGCTAGAGCCGTCAATATGGGCTAGGCCTGTTGGGCTGGCCTGGCCTAACCCGAGATTTAATAGGGCTGGGCTAAAATTTTTGGAGCCCATTTAAGAAAAGGGCTTTTTAGCCCGGCCTGAATAAGCCTGTTGATTTGTGGGGCTTGAGAAATATAGGTAGGGCCGGCCCGTGGGCCAATAAAATTAATTAAAAAATATAATATAATATTAAAATTTAAAATTAAAGAGATCCAAACTCAAAATCTATTTAAAGTTTTTTAGGAAATCACTAAGTATAGAAGTTGCATCCACCATGAAAATGTCCAAACACTTGTTGCTACTCGAAACTGGTTACATGGTTTTTCTCAAACTGGTAATATATTTTTGTGTACATTTAAATAATATAATTCTCAATTTAGTTATTTTTTAATATTTAACTAATTGAAACCTCATATAAATTGCAGATGAAAATGAAGATGTTAAGACAACCTTCCCACAAGTTGATTCTTATATGCTTGATGAAGATAATCATGAAGTGTTAGATACGCCATAAGTTTCATGATTTTTTAAGGAGTTTATTTTTTACTTTTTTATGGTTGGAATATTGTCATATTTTTTGTGTTTTATTGTGATCATTGCAAAACAATTAGGTTAATATTTCTATTTAGATATTTATACTTTTACTTGAAAAAAAAACTTAATAAATATTATAAAGATAATTTTATTTGTGGATTTGATTAACAAGTAGTAACATTAACACCATGTAATATTGTTGTGTTGATATTTATGATAATATTTTTAAATTATAATTTATAGTTTAATTTAATAATTATAAAAATATATATAACTTTTAAAAAAGTGGGCTGGCCCGGCAAGCCTGTAGCCCATGTACTTGTGGGTTGGGCCGATCGTTTTCTGGCCCACACCAAAAATGGGCTAGCCTGGCCTGACCCGTAAAATGTCAAAGCCTGTATGGGTTAGCCCGGATGGGGTGGGCTAGCCCATATTGACAGCTCTACTCACAGCTGTGCTTCCAAATTAAAAGTTAATGAGTTAAACTTCCTCTCAAAGATATAATTTCCAGAAAAATTGGGTACAAACAAGCTAATGAAAAATTAAGCCTTTAAAGTTCAACGATTTAAAGAAGGAAAAGGTATTTTAAAGAAGCGACAACTCCCACATTAATGATTAATCTAAATCAATTAGAAAATCACATTATCATTATTTTTAGACAATACACACTGCTGGTCCAAGTAAAATTGCAAAAAAAAAAAAAAAAAAAACATGCATCCTACATCCTAAACTAAGAGACTCCATCAGACCTCAACCAATGTGGCATTGCCTCAAACACGTAAAAGGAAGGAAAATGAACCAGTGACCACCCAAAGCAAGTAAAGAAATCATATTCCATTTTTGGCAACTGTAAGCACATACTGAAATTGAGTGAAAGCACATACACTCTCAACCTATCGAGACTTAAATAAAAAACATAACGAGAAATGCTAAAATAAGTAAAAGCATAATTGACTAAACAATATTAGCTAACTTTGAAAATTCAACAAGGAATTTTATGACGTGTTGATTAAAATTTGCAAAGGCCATCACATTAAATCTCATAGATAAGAAATAACCAGTACCAAGGCTAAGTATCAAATAAGTTCATGACAGATTTTCATATTAGACAAGGACAAGAAAATTATTTTCTGGAAAGTAAAGGTGAACTTTAGGTAAATCGATGCATTGCAATAGATGAGATGCGAACATAATATCATGAATAGGAACCAAAGAGATATAGACATCACTCAAACTACTCACGAAAATAGGGGTGAATCATACAAGATTAGGCTAAACTTTATTGGAAAGCTACAATCATGAAGCGACACAATTAGAAGGGACATCCGGGAACACAAAGAAACAGTAAAGAGGATGGAATAGCACAGCCGACACAAATGGACATTCCTCAACTTGAACTAACTAGCTTATCTACATGGAATAACAGGGAATATACGGCCGATTCTATTAAATAGAGAAAATTAACGATGCAGTAAGCAACAGATAAATCATAACTTTTAATTTGCAAATAATAAGTGTAGAAAACAACCTATTTATCAGGTCATGTAAGTCGAAATCACCTGTAGAAGATGATTTCGAGCTTCATGACTGAACCACAACTTTCACAGCTCACTAGCCGAGATAATAGCGAAATAAAAGATTCCAACAATGAGAACAAGAACTCGGGAGGGGGGAAACATCAGACTTCAACGAAAACGAAAACAAACAACAACTATGGACTTTCAAACAAATCCTATCATTGATTTGCAACCAACAGTAGTGAATCAAAGACATTCCAAATCCTAGCATGTAAACAGCTTACACATTCGAAAGTCAACTAATAACACATTATGAGCAAAACATAGAAACGAAGTGAGTGTTACCTTTAAAGGTGCAGCAAAACCAAGACAGATCGAGCTGGAATGGGCAGCGACCTCTTACACCACTTCAAAACTTGAGCAAATAACCAAAATATTCGAACTGACTTCGAACAAAGACTCTTTCAAAACCAAAAACTAAACTGCATTACGAATTTCTCAAGTGTAAAAATCAATTGCAAAACTCCCCATTTTTTCTCCAACCCTTTACAGTGAATAAGGGTAGAATATATATAGGCAAAATTAGGGTTCGGATTTGGGGGGAAAATGGATAGAATTCGGTTAGGAATGAGACTCACCCCAAATTCAAACTTCAAAATCTTTCACCATTAAAAAAAGACATACTTTTTCCTGCAAATTCAACCAATTCCGAAAGAGGAAAGGGCGAGATGGACGCCCGGGATCGATTCATTCGTCCTTAGGCGCGACGTGGAGTAATCTCGTGGCTACAAGGACTGAGACGCGGCTTGGTGCTCTATTGCAGGTACAAATTGGAAAGGGACATCGAGGAAGAAGACAAGAAAAATGCAGAGTACTGCCTGCTTGCTACTGCTTTTCCGTCTGCCTCCGCTTGCTTTCATGAATTAAATCATTGGAATTTGACGCGTATTGTTGTTGATATGAACGTTGGGGCTGGGTATGTTAACGTGAAGCTGGGTTTCTTTTCAGCAGCTGGAATGGGCCGAGTCATGAGCGAAAGAGTGGAATGAGGTTGGGGATATTGCTATTGTACGTATGGAATTGTGTTGATAGGTATGCTGAATGTATTGTATTGATATTGGGCTGACAATTAGGAATGGGAATTGGGTTCTTGGTGGGTTACTGGAATTTACAAATAGGGCCCAAATTTAGTTTATCACAATTGGGTTTAGGAGATTTGGCTAATAACTAAATAAGATGAATTAATATAAATTAATTAATGAGCTTCTTAATTTTAACGAAACAGAATAATTACCTTAATAAACTAATTAACTCAAAATATAAGCTATTAATTAATTAAACTAAATAACCAAATATTTAAATAAAACTAAAATCTTTTTGAGACAATTTTTGAACATTCATAAAATATACTAATTAGACACATAATTATATGAAATATCATATTTATTATTTTATCATTTATAAAAATGACAAAGATATTTAAAATGACTTGAAAAATATTTTGAATTTATAAAGTCAATTATTTCAAATCATTTAGAATTTAGGAAGCTCGACGATTAGTTTATATTGTGGAGGTCCAAAATTAGGTGTCAACACATAATACATAAACGTATTATTTGGCTTGGTTTCAGTTGATATCTAGGCACTCCAACTTTGGATGCAGATAAATAGATATTTATAGTTGTATAATACAAATAAGTTCTGTCACACCCCAAATCCGGATGTGATGGCACGTGTCCATTTCCCACCGGACACGTCAGCCTAACCCAACCACAACGATAGAGAAGTAGAAATACGAGAATAAAAGATAATAAATAAGCGGAAGACTTTAATTAAAACTCAACACTACCCAGAATTTGGTTGTCACATGTACAAACCTCTAAATACAGAATTCGAATAAAAATATACAAGTCTCAGAGTATAGTTCTCGAATAGAACAAAACTGAAAGTAAAGATAACTCAAGGGCACGTCTGGAATGAACCGCTACCTCTCGAGTATGTCCCGAACCTCAATCTGCTAAAGAAAATACTAAGCCGAATCTGAGAGAGCTGTCAACCTACACAATTGTGTAGAAGCAAGGGTGAGTACCGAAAACCACAGGTACTCACAAGTAACTCTAAACTAAGCAAAACTAGCAGCTACAAACAACTCCTTTCAATCCCAACCAAATCACCGAAACTTCAATCTAACAGCAAACCAACCAACCTATACTAAACAGATCATATTCAACAGTCAGAACCAACAGTATATCCTCATCAACCTCAGATCAACAAATAAGAGCAAGTAGATCAAATTCCACATAAGAAGGGTAAATAGGTAAAATCCACACACCACAGATAAAGATGAAGTCAAATGCGATGCAAATGCAATAATGATGTCATGTAGTCGTGATGCATGTCTGTCCTAAGATACATATCTGTTGACGTAATCAGATCGCGCTGAGTACTTAAATCAGAACCCATGGGGGCCACACATGGACCATGTATCACCGCCGGAACCAGATCCCATCGACATCCAAATCGCTAGCCGGAGCTAGTCCATCTAATATATCTCTAGCCGGAGCTAGTCTCAACTGTGTCTCATATCCATCCATCCTCATATCAGTGTCTCAGAACTCATGCAACAGATAGTTCACACATGGGATGAATAATGAATATGCACATGTCATCAATCACAATCATATCACGATCACATCATAGTATTACACATCATCTGTCTCAATCACAACCATATCACGACCACATCATAGTATTACACATCGTCTGTCTCAATCACAACCATATCACGACCACATCATAGTATTACACACCATCTGTCTCAACATCAATGTTTGTATCAATCATAGCCTACGCATGCTCTTCTATCCCTCGATATAAGTTATCACATGACTTATTCAACTGAAATGACCCAAAAAGTTCTTTAAAATGTGCTTCGGAAGTTACCGGAAACTTGTTTAGCTATATCAAAAAAAAAAATCTGTTTCGTTTTTCGAAAATCCGACTTCATATTCTTGTTTAGGGGGTCAAATTGAGTAGGAAATGGGTCTAACCCAAATTTTAGAGCAACCGTATCAAAATCCGAAATTTCCAAGTGAAGCCTTTTTCGAGGGTCTACTTTGGAGGGTCATATCTCCTAGCACACAAATAATTGGGCGGCTCATAACATATCCATGAAAATCCCTTTGAGTTAGCTACCTAACGCACTTCGTTTCACCTCATTCGGAGTTCGAACGAAGAAGTTATGCCCATTTTCGTAAAAATCTGTCCGGCAGGATATGCAATTTCCAGTGAGCGTTTTTACTGTTCACCCGCCTCATTCTTTTTTCTAAGTGTTGGATCATTTTTCCAAAGGGCATATGTTATTTCCTATATACCATTAGTTCAATTCCCATCCCTAAAACATTTCCCAAAACACCTCTCCCATACTTAGACACATTTTCTCTCAAGTTTTCTCAAGAACCCTAATCCAAAACCTTCCTCAAGATTGAAGAGACTCTTGCTCCAAGTTCCAAGCTTCCATTGAAGACACTCTCAAGACCTTCATAAGAACTCAATGTATGTGGTGTTGAACTCATGGGTCCTTCCACCCATAGTGCCTAGACTCTATTCTACTCACTAATTCATGGTTTAAGTTAAGATTCATAAGTTAGTATTGTTCTTTGTAATAATTTCCTGCACATTGAATTTTAAACATGAAAAGTGATTGTTTTGAGCATGTTGTGACTCTAGAACTTGAATCTAAATTTGGAATGGATGTAGAGATTTTCATGTGGTATTGTGGGTGTTAAAAGGTGTTGTTGTAGGTTGTTCACTGGTTTGGCTGCATAATTGCTACCCTATTTTCCATGCTCTTTGATTCTATTACATGCCTTCAAGGTGTTTGACAAAATGTCCAACTATGGAGAATTGATGAATCGATGCTTTAAAGCTTGAGTTATGAGATGTATGGCAATCCAGAGATGTGTTGATGACAAACTAATCTTGTGTATATGTTCATTCCATATGTGAGATTGCATTAGAGCCTAATGGGAATTTCCTATATAAAGTGTTGCATGACCATGCCCGGTCCGGGGGAAAAGAACCGGACAACCATGTGAGAGGTTTATATCTCACCACCTAGGATGTTTGGGGTGTGACCAACATCAACCATGTGAGAGGTTTATATCTCACCACCTAGGATGCTTGGGGTGTGACCAACATCAACCATGTGAGGGGTTTATACCTTGCCACCAGGGTGTCCGGGTGTGAACGGCATCCCCCATCCTAAGTTGGGGTTATAGATTGGTTGGATCATGCATACACATATGATATCTACTATTAGTATAGATTTACTTAAACATGTTTTGACTTCACTTTGATCGTGCATCCTCATATTGTTATTCATAATGCCTATGAAACTATTTCTTGTATTTCGATTGTATCCTTGTCTATTGTTGTGTTGCACCCCGCATACTTAGTACATTCCAAGTACTAACGCATATTTTGCCTACATGATGTCACCATGTAGGGACCGGAGCTACTCTTGATCCTTCTCTCCATTCACGTGGCTAGTACGGTGCTTATCCGAGTTTGTTGGTGAGTCCTCAATGATTCGAGGGCTATGTTATGTTTCCTACTCCTATGTTTTGAGACTTTAGCTTGCAATTGTATTTTGACTATGGAGGGAGCCGGTAGTATGTCATGGCCCCCGTCCTATCTATGTATGTAGAGGTGTGCGTTGGACAAGTATTTTGTAAATGAGCTTGACTCTTGTTCTATGATGTCATTTTGAAATGGTTTGCCCTTAGTCCCTATTTCCCGTTAATTAATGTTGAATGTACTTCCGCAACCGATGAAGTGTGATGACAAGTTTGAGAGGCTTGTTTGGGGTTCCTTCGGGTTCCTCATTCGCCATGTTACGTCTAGGCCCTAGGCTTGGGTCGTGACAAGCTTGGTATCAGAGCACTAGGTTGTTAAATCCTCGGTGTCCAACACAACGCGTTCTGTAGAGTCCTAATCATGGTTGTGAAGCGCGCCACGACTATGAATGTGAGGCTACAAAACGTTTTAGGAAAGGTTTCCCTTCTTCATGTTCTATGTCGTGCTTAGAGTGCGATAAGGTGATTCCTCCCTAACGCTTGTTCTTTGGATTGCTAGATCATCATGCCAAACATGAGGGGAAGACGGGCCCGATCACCGGAAGAGCCACCCACCAATGGTGAGGTCCGTGATGCACTCACCATGCTTGCACAAGTGGTAGCCAACCAAGTGCAACAAGGAGCCCAAGCTCCTCGAACTACCACCCCGGGGGAAAGGGTGAGAGATTTCATGAGGATGAACCCTCCGGTCTTCCATGGTTCGAAGGTGGATGAGGACCCGCAAGAGTTCATCGATGAGGTATGCAAAATCTTGACCATTATGGATGTTGGTGCTTGTGAGAAGGCGAAATTGGCGGCCTACCAACTCAAGGGGGTTGCTCAAATTTGGTTTGATCAATGGAAGGGTGAGAAAGGTAATGGCTATGTGGTGTTGTGGGAGGATTTTAAACTTGCTTTCCTTAATAGGTTCTTCCCTCTTGAGCTTATGGAGGCAAAGTTGGTGGAGTTCATGAACTTGAAGCAAAGAGCTATGGATGTAAGGGAGTATGCCCTCAAATTTGTCCAACTCTCCAAGTATGCACCTCACTTGGTGGCCGACTCTAGGTCGAGGATAAACAAATTTGTGATGGGTGTATCTGACTTGGTTAGTGAGGAGTGTCGGTCCGCTATGCTCATTGGAGATATGGATTTGTCTCGGTTGATGACTTATGCCGAGCAAATGGAGGAGGAGAAATTGAGGAAGAGAAGGGGGCACAAGGCCAAGAGGGCCCGATTGGAGAGTAGGTTCCCTAAGGGTGCTAGATTTCATCAAGGCCGAGGAAACCCTCATGTCAACCGGGGATTTGCTATCAATGTTCCTAGACCTCAAGGGGGAGGTGAAGTGGGTTCTATGGATGTATGCCCTAAGTGTGGGAGGAAGCATGGTGGTCCTTGCATGAAGGGTTCGGGTGCTTGCTTTGAATGTGGAGAAGTGGGTCATAAGAGGTTTGAGTGTCCCAAGATCCGCAACAAGGTCCGAAGTGCTAACACTACTCCTTTGGGTAGAGGTGCTTCTCAAAGTGGTGCCCCAAGGGACAATCGATTTTATGCTTTGCATGGTAGACAATGTGTTAATGAGACTCCGGATGTGGTGACCGGTATGTTGCAAATCTTTGATCTTGATGTTTATACTTTGATTGATCCGGGTGCCACACTTTCCTTTGTTACCCCCTTAGTTGCTAGAAAATTTCATGTCGAGTCGGAATTGTTGCATGAGTCATATGAAGCATCTACTCCCATTGGTGTCTCTATTGTTGCTATAAAAGTGTATAGAAATTGTCCGATTTGCATATTGAATAAGTTGTTGCCTTGAGATCTTGTTGAGTTGAACATGGTGGATTTTGATGTTATTCTTGGGATGGATTGGTTGCATGCATATTATGCTTCTATTGATTGTAGGACTCGTAAAGTCAAGTTCCGATTTCCTAATGAACCCGTCCTTGAGTGGGAGAGCCGGGATGTTGTGGTGAAGGGGAAATTCATTTCTTGAATTAAAGCCCATAGGTTGATTTCCAAAGGGTGCTTGTACCATATTGTGAGAGTCAATGATGTGAAGTCTAAAGTCCCTCATATTAAGTCTATTCCGATTGTTAATGAGTTTCTAGATGTCTTCCCAGAAGACCTTCCCGGTGTCCCTCCCAAAAGGGAGATAGATCTTGGTATAGACCTCCTTCCCGATACTCAACCTATTTCTATCCCCCCTTACCGTATGGCCCCGGCGGAGTTGAAAGAGTTGAAAGAGCAATTAAAAGATTTGTTAGAGAAGGGGTTTATTAGACCTAGTCATTCTCCCTGGGGTGCTCCGGTTTTGTTTGTGAAGAAGAAAGATGGGTCTCTTAGAATGTGTATTGATTATCGACAACTTAATAGGGTCACCGTCAAGAATAGGTATCATCTTCCAAGGATTGACGGTTTATTTGACCAATTGCATGGGGATAGTCACTTCTCTAAGATTGATCTTCGGTCAGGGTATCATCAAGTGAAGGTGAGGGAGTGTGATATTCTCAAGACGGCCTTTCGTACTAGGTATGGGCACTATGAGTTTGTGGTGATGTCTTTCGGGTTGACTAATGCTCCGGCTCTCTTTATGGATTTGATAAATAGGGTTTTCAAACCCTACCTTGATTCTTTTGTGGTGGTGTTTATAGATGACATCTTGATCTATTCTCGGGGTGAGGAAGAGCACAAGGGTCACTTGAGGGTTGTACTCCAAAGATTGAGGGAAGAGAAGTTGTACGCTAAGTATGAAAAGTGTGAGTTTTGGTTGAAGAAAGTTGCTTTCCTAGGCCATGTGGTGTCGGGGGATGGTATTAAGGTGGATCCTAAGAAGACCGATGTTATTAGGAATTGGCCTAGACCTTTGACCCCGTCGGATATAAGGAGTTTCTTGGGTTTAGCGGGTTATTATAGGAGATTTGTGGAAGGGTTTTCTTCTCTTGCTTCTCCTGTGACTAAGTTGACTCAAAAGAAGGCTAAATTTGTGTGGTCGGATGAGTGTGAGGAAAGCTTCCAAACTTTGAAAGAAAGGCTTGTGTCCGCTCCTATTTTGTTACTTCCGGATGGGTTAGAAGGTTTTGTTGTTTATTGTGATGCTTCCCGTATTGGTTTGGGTTGTGTGTTGATGCAAAGTGGTAAGGTTATAGCCTATGCTTCTAGGCAACTTAAGGTTCATGAAAAAAATTACCCAACCCATGATCTTGAATTGGCTGTCGTGGTTTTTGCTTTAAAGATTTGGCGTCATTATTTGTATGGGGTGCATGTTGATATCTTCACCGACCATAAGAATCTCCAATATGTGTTCACGCAAAAAGATCTTAACTTGAGACAAAGAAGGTGGTTAGAATTCCTTAAGGATTATGATATGAGTGTTCACTATCATCCGGGGAAAGCTAATGTGGTGGCGGATGCATTGAGTAGAGTGTCCATAGGTAGCTTGGCTCATGTGGAGAAAGGTAGTAAAGAGTTGGCTAAGGAGGTCCATCGGTTGGCCAAATTGGGAGTTAGGTTAGAAGGGGTGGATAGTGGAGGAGTAGTTGTTGTTGATGGTTCAAGGTCTTCCTTGGTTGATGAGGTGATAGTCAAGCAAGATCTTGATCCTTCTTTGGTAGAATTAAAGGCTTCGGTGAGTAGTGGTAAGGTGGAGGTTTTCTCCCAAGGGGAAGATGGTGCCCTTAGGTACCAAGGTAGATTATGTGTTCCTTGTGTGGATGGTGTGAGGAAAAGAATCCTTGATGAGGCTCATAATTCTTTTTATTCTATTCATCCGGGGTCAACAAAGATGTATAGAGACTTGAGGGATGTGTATTGGTGGGGCCGTATGAAGAAGGACATTGCAAAATTTGTTTCGGGTTGCCATAGTTGTCAACAAGTCAAGGCCGAACATCAAAGGCCGGGTGGCCTAACTCAAGACATTGAGATACCTACTTGGAAGTGGGAAGAAATCAACATGAATTTTGTAGTGGGCTTACCCAAGGCTAGAAGAGGCTTTGATTCGGTTTGGGTGGTGGTTGATCGGATGACAAAGTCGGCTCATTTCCTACCGGTTAAAACTACTTACGGGGCTGAAGAGTATGCCAAGTTGTACATTCATGAATTGGTAAGGTTGCATGGGATTCCTTTGTCTATCATCTCGGATCGTGGTGCCCAATTCACTTCTCACTTTTGAAAGTCATTCCAAAGGGGTCTTGGTACAAAGGTAAAGCTTAGCACGGCCTTCCACCCTCAAACGGATGGCCAAGCTGAAAGAACAATTCAAACCTTGGAGGATATGCTTAGAGCTTGTGTATTGGAGTTGAAAGGTAGTTGGGATGATCATCTTCCTTTGATTGAATTTGCATACAACAATAGTTATCATTCTAGTATCGGTATGGCTCCTTTTGAGGCACTTTATGGTAGACGGTGTAGGTCACCGGTTGGGTGGTTTGAAGTTAGAGAGGTGGCCTTGTTGGGTCCGAATCTGGTCATGGATGCTTTACACTAAGTTTTGAAATCTTGAAGTGATGTTTAAATAAAAATTTTGCATTCATGTTGGAGCTAATATGTTCTTACTAAGTCTTGCCTTGTACGTCTCTTCCACATTCGAGGACGAATGTTCCCAAGGGGGAGATATTGAAATGACCCAAAAAGTTCTTAAAAATGTGCTTCGGAAGTTACCGGAAACTTGTTTAGCTATATCAAAAAACAAATCCGTTTCGTTTTTCGAAAATCCGACTTCATATTCTTGTTTAGGGGGTCAAATTGAGTAGGAAATGGGTCTAACCCAAATTTTAGAGCCACCGTATCAAAATCCGAAATTTCCAAGTGAAGCCTTTTTCGAGGGTCTACTTTGGAGGGTCATATCTCCTAGTACACAAATAATTGGGTGGCCCATAACATATCCATGGAAATCCCTTTGAGTTAGCTACCTAACGCACTTCGTTTCACCTCATTCAGAGTTCGGACGAAGAAGTTATGCCCATTTTCGTAAAAATCTGTCCGGTAGGAAATGCAATTTCCAGTGAGCGTTTTTACTGTTCACCCGCCTCATTTTTTTTTCTAAGTGTTGGACCATTTTTCCAAAGGGCATATGTTATTTCCTATATACCATTAGTTCAATTCACATCTCTAAAACATTTCCCAAAACACCTCTCCCATACTTAGACACATTTTCTCTCAAGTTTTCTCAAGAACCCTAATCCAAAACCTTCCTCAAGATTGAAGAGACTCTTGCTCCAAGTTCCAAGCTTCCATTGAAGACACTCTCAAGACCTTCATAAGAACTCAAGGTATGTGGTGTTGAACTCATGGGTCCTTCCACCCATAGTGCCTAGACTCTATTCTACTCACTAATTCATGGTTTAAGTTAAGATTCATAAGTTAGTCTTGTTCTTTGTAATAATTTCCTGCACATTGAATTTTAAACATGAAAAGTGATTGTTTTGAGCATGTTGTGACTCTAGAACTTGAATCTAAATTTAGAATGGATGTAGAGATTTTCATGTGGTATTGTGGGTGTTAAAAGGTGTTGTTGTAGGTTGTTCACTGGTTTGGCTGCATAATTACTACCCTATTTTCCATGCTCTTTGATTCTATTACATGCCTTCAAGGTGTTTGACAAAATGTCCAACTATGGAGAATTGATGAATCGATGCTTTAAAGCTTGAGTTATGAGATGTATGGCAATCCAGAGATGTGTTGATGACAAACTAAGCTTGTGTATATGTTCATTCCATACGTGAGATTGCATTAGAGCCTAATGGGAATTTCCTATATAAAGTGTTGCATGACCATGCCCGGTCCGGGGGAAAAGAACCGGACAACCATGTGAGAGGTTTATATCTCACCACCTAGGATGCTTGGGGTGTGACCAACATCAACCATGTGAGGGGTTTATACCTTGCCACCAGGGTGTCCGGGTGTGAACGGCATCCCCCATCCTAAGTTGGGGTTATAGATTGGTTGGATCATGCATACACATATGATATCTACTATTAGTATAGATTTACTTAAACATGTTTTGATTTCACTTTGATCGTGCATCCTCATATTGTTATTCATAATGCCTATGAAACTATTTCTTGTATTTCGATTGTGTCCTTGTCTATTGTTGTGTTGCACCCCGCATACTTAGTACATTCCAAGTACTAACGCATATTTTGCCTACATGATGTCACCATGTAGGGACCGGAGCTACTCTTGATCCTTCTCTCCATTCACGTGGCTAGTACGGTGCTTATCCGAGTTTGTTGGTGAGTCCTCAATGATTCGAGGGCTATGTTATGTTTCCTACTCCTATGTTTTGAGACTTTAGCTTGCAATTGTATTTTGACTATGAGGGGAGCCGGTAGTATGTCATGGCCCCCGTCCTATCTATGTATGTAGAGGTGTGCGTTGGACAAGTATTTTGTAAATGAGCTTGACTCTTGTTCTATGATGTCATTTTGAAATGGTTTGCCCTTAGTCCCTATTTCCCGTTAATTAATGTTGAATGTACTTCCGCGACCAATGAAGTGTGATGACAAGTTTGAGAGGCTTGTTTGGGGTTCCTTCGGGTTCCTCATTCGCCATGTCACGTCTAGACCCTAGGCTTGGGTCGTGACATCAACAAATTCAAGTCACATATAACATATTTAGCTCGTTTTATTCCCCATCTTTCATTTACAACAATTTCAATCAACAAATAAACCCATCCTCAATCCCCATTACTCCCCAACACAATTAGGAAAGTAGTCATGCGTAGTCTAAGAGTTTTACAAAGTTTGGAAGCCACTTGCCTTAAAACGAACTCCAAAAGTTACTTGACTTGAGCCTTTCCTTTCCGAGTATAATCCGGATCACGATAATCTATTCAAACAATTATTCACAATCACAATTCGAGTCCAATGACACCAAAATCAAGAAATTTAGGGAAAAAGGGCAAAACGGTCCAAAAGTCTCATACCGGAAAACGATACCCAAATCTGGAAATTTTTCATGTAAAATGATCCTTAAAGTATTTGGAAGCTAATGGGGAAAACCAATTTGAAAACAGAGTTGAAATCAATTCACAAACTCAATTTGAAGGAAAATTCATGTTCTTGAAGAAGCCCAAAATATTCGGATCCGAAACCCCGACTCAAAAATGAAATATTTATTGAAAAACATCTTACCTATGCTTAGATAAGTTCAAATATGAAATTTCATCAAAAATGGAGATAAGATCGACCTTGAAATTCTCAATTTATCAAACTTTAACTTTACCGAGAAAGTCCAAATTGTACGCAGTTAATATGATGAAAATAATCGATGAATCAATAATTTTATGTTAAAATCAGTTTACCCATAACATAAGAATCGTAAATATACCTTTTTCATCAAAAAGGGAGTCCAAATCGATAAAATCCCAATTTTTTCTAAGAAATTTACGAATAGGGAAAAAAAACAAGATAAAGAAATTATGAGAAAATGTCAAATTGAAGATTGAATACTAACCCTCATATTAATTCAAGAAGAAACCCGTAAGAATCGCTCCATTCCGATCTCTAGAACTCCCGATATGCTCAAAATACCAAATGAACACAATCTGAGATTTTTATAACAGTACATGGCTGTTATGCACCAGAAAAACAGCAGTTAATCTTTCACTAAAAAGGCCGTAATTTCCTCATACGATAGTGAAATGACCCGATTCTTTTTTGTAAATGTCTTAAATAATGATATGGACCTGCTCGTTTAATCGGAGCTCAATTTCATCTTTGTTTGCCCAGTCAAATATCATTTCTACTCAGTAAACAATTATTTCTTATTTGCGATAAAAGTCCAATCTCGGGTTAGCGAAAATGCACCAAAATTTGCAGATAAGTCTTATAATTCATGCTCAAAATTTCAGAACCTTCGGAATAATTTTTCGACCTTTAAAACTAATAATGAACCCTTTAGTTGTCACAATTTGCTAAAATAGTGTCAAAGCATCCAAGAAGCTTAAAAGCTCACCCAAAACTCATTTGGCATTTCCCGAACACAAACCAAATATGCTACTAGCTTGAAAATGACATTTCGGGCTCAATGAAATCGTCGGAATTTGAATTCGAGGTCTCCTTGACCCGGTATCCGATAAGGCGTCAAGAAACTAACTTTAGGCTCAAAAACTCGAAACGCACTCGGGGTCTCTAAAAATTCAACCAAGACTCATTCTAGACTTAGAATCACCCCCTGAATCCAACGGTGCCCTCGGAATTCCATTTCGAGCACCGGAACCTTGTTTGTTGACCAAAGTCAACTCTTGATCAAAATTTCACAATTTTAGCAACTTAGGACCTCAAATCTTCGTTTTAACTCCAAA
Source organism: Solanum okadae (assembly GCA_036553675.1). Lineage (NCBI taxonomy): Eukaryota > Viridiplantae > Streptophyta > Magnoliopsida > Solanales > Solanaceae > Solanum > Solanum okadae. Next base: position 6,738,680 of record CM071680.1, read on the forward strand.
TTCGACTCCGTAAATTCTCATAGATCCATTTCGATATTCTAAAACTGCTGGAATCAACGGAAATCCGATTCGAGTCTCGAAACTCCAAGTGACTCGAAATAGCACTTTTAACCAAACTTTAACTCTTAAAAACTCAACTTTTCATCAATTTTCCTTCAAACCATCTTCGAAAATACAATAATTAGGACTCGGGGCAACCATCGGGAGGGGTAAAACGGTCATTTCATGAAAATTTCCAAAAATGACCTTTAGGGTCATTACAAGTTCAAGTGTATCTTACGTGACTTGTCACGTAAGACACGTGTATTTTGCCATATCCAATTTCCTTGCTTGATTTATTCCCTTCTTAACTCTTTCTTATTTTTGGATCCCCAAAGGAAATTCACAACCTTAGCCTTCGGGTGAGCAATTTGTGTTAGCCTACGTACTCACTGTGCAATAATTTGAAAATCACACAAGAAATATAAATCGTACTAGGCAAATCCTATACGATGAGCTCATGGCTGAGTAGCAGAGGGAGGCAGGACGAATAATTTATTTTTGATTGCACAAAATGTATCAAGTTCAATATATTTTTTCTTTTTCTTTTTCAGTGTTCTTTTACAAAAGTAGGTGTCGAAATTTTAGCCAGAAATTTTGAACTTTTCCCATTTTGTAAGTCTTCAATTTTTCATATAAATATTTTTCTTCCACAGTAACTAGTATTTTCCCCCATATTTTTTTCAACTTTTTTCTTATTAAAAGATTTCTGATTTAGAAAATGAGCTCTTACTTAAGTAACATAAGAGAATTTCAAGATACTATTGCATCTTTTTAAATGTGAACTCCTTTTTCGACTTTTACTTCAATGTTGATATGACCGACTTCTAAATCACTATTAGAGACAAAAAAATTCCGTCACGAATAAGTGAAAAATTTGTCCAATAAAACATAATTTTTCTACTCATTTTTCATTAGATCAACTCAGTAAAATAATGCATGATGGAAAAACAGATTCTCATTGAAATTATGAGAAATTTTCTAATTTCTATATGAAAACTTCAATTGTTTTTTTTCCTTTCTCACCAATTCAATCAAAATAATGTGGGAATAACCACTGAACAATTTTTAGTGAGAAATAATGATTTTTTAGCGGTGAATCGATGTTGGTACTCCATAAATCGTGATCATTCCTTTAGTTAAAAGAAAAAAGTAAATCAACCTTGAATCTCTTTATTATTTTTCTTGAATGTTATAAGTAAGAATCTTCCTTGTGTTGAATTTTCCTCCAACACGTAAGTTTTTTTTTTAAAGTGTCAATGAATCATAAAGTAGTTAATCATTCAAAATTTGAAAATAAACTTTTCAAGTTTGAAATTATAGATACAAATCTTGTATCTACCGAATTTTTCCCCCTAGATTCAAGTTTTTCTTTATTCTAAGATATAGAATATAGTAAATCATTCAAATAATGTTATTCTTTCCATTAAACTTGGAGCTCAAATCGTGGAAATAATCTTAATTGATTATATTTTTTTTCTCATAATTTTCATCATACAATATTATGTCTCTTATATTTGTTTGAATCTTCAACGAATTCTTCTTCTTGAACAAAATATATTAATCACAAGTAAATATTTTTTGATTAAAAATTATATTAACATGTTATTGATGGATATAACTTTTTAAGTTTATACCTTCCAATGTAATAAATCGTCTCAACAACAGTCATCACAAGAAAACACACGATTATTTTAAAAAATGATAATTAGAACACAATTTTCTTGGAATTTAATTCTCTATTTTTCAAATCTTGTATTTACAAGTCAAAATTTAATAGTAATATTTTCCAGAATTACACTTGGAACTATTTTTGGAAGCTATGTCGATTAATGTAATTATGAGATGTTGCCGACATTCCTTTTTATATACTACCACTACAAGAAAAGTGTGAATTACATGGGGATTTTCCTGGGGATTAGTATGAAAATTTGCAGGAAAATAAGTTTTCTACAGATTTTCATACTAATTCCCAGGAAAATCCCCATGTAATTCACACTTTTCTTGTGGTGTACGGCTCCCTCAAATTCATATTATATTATACTCCGTTTAAAAAAAATGACCTAGTTTAATTTGATACGACGTTTAAAAAAAATAAGAAATACTTTTGGTCCTAAATTAAAATTGTGTCAAATGTATCAAAATATTTATTAATCTTGTGGCCTTAAACATGCTATGTGGAGAGCTGAAATTAAAATATTCCAAAAAAAGAAAAAAATCGTTCTTTTTTAAACAAACTAAAAATGAAAGGAGGCCAATCTTTTTAAACCAATGAAGTAAGTGTTTTGCTTGAACATAATCTTTAAGAAATTCACTTATATATCCCTAAAAAGTAAGATATATATATATATATATATATTACTCTTAATTAAATAACGTCTATTTAATATAATTTTTTATTATATATAAAATTGTATTTTATCTAAATAATTAATTTCAAAGAAAGAACTATTTTTTAATTATATAAACAAATATTTATTTTAAATAAAATATAAAAAACTAAAAATATCATATAATATGAACTTGGAAAAGTACTAAGTATCAATTTATCATTTTTTTTTCCTGAAAGATTCAATGATTCTGCTTTTTATGAACCAAAGATTTGGATAATCAATTAAACTTTTGGTGGACCTAATTTGGATACTACTAGTCTACTACACAACAATAATGCATTGACCTAATTTGAAATCTTGAATCACTTACTTCTTACTTCATTATCTCACGTTAATTATCCACATTATTAAAAATATTATATTAAATTACTCAAAAATTTATATAATTGAAAATAGAATTAATGATAAATTGTTTGTTACTATTTTTTTTGCTTTCTTAGTAGTGATCGAAGTATACAATCTACCAAACTACTCTTAAAATTAAGGTTCTCCCATGTATACCAAGAAGAAAATGGTATGCAACACGTGCATGCATGACCTTAACTTCTTAAATTGGAATTAACATCTAACTAAATATACTCATCAATTTAGTAAACTTATAGGTGAAGAAAATTAATTAAAGGAAGAAACACATGGTCACTTCCAATTCCTTGACATCTTTATTGACATCTAATTTGGAAGTTGCTATGTGGAAAATAGAAGAGAAAAATGAGGCATGTGGGATCTTCTAAATCAAAAAAGTTAAAAAGGAAAAAAAAAAGCATTTAAAAGTAAAAGGTGATCAAATATGAATTGTGATAAGATAATTCAGTTTGAAACTCTTTTTTTAATTTAAAATTTTGTATTTAAATTCTTCAATAGGAATGGAAGAAAGGTTGTTTAGAACCTGATCTTAAAAATGAATCTTATTAAATTTCAATACAAATATAAAACTCGATTAGTGAGTAAAGAAAGAATGTAAATTGTATAGTAGCCATCCTTGGTCCTTACCTACCAAAAACTACCACATGTTCTTTTTTAAAATAGCAGACCAGCCTAACATTTTTTTCCACATAAGTGAGTATTTAAAGTGTCAATTATAAATTATAATAATTAGGTCACAACTCACAACCGGTCGGTTACCTGTCTTATTCTATTTGCATCAATTAATTTTGATTTTTCACAATTTTCATGATTTCATCCTTCAATAGTTAGTTATAATTTATGTGATGTATTTTTTAAAATTTATTTTAAAAAAGATGATAGAAATATTATTTTATATTTAAAAATATTTAATTTTACTTTTAAAAAAATAGTTTATAACTTGTTTATATAATTATATCCAATTAAAGTGCTTCACATGCATATAATTAATATAATTAAATTAAGATGGAGGGAATATATACAATCATGCCACTTATAAAAGATTTATTAATCACAACTAAAAGATATCAGTAACATGAAAATATGTATGTTAGTTGATGTAACAATTTAAATGTTATAATATTAAATATGAATTTAAATTCATAAAGCAAATCATAAAATAAAGTTATAGGTACCGACATTAAAGAGAATATTCAACACACCATGCTAGTGTAATTAATTTGATAGACTATAGAATATTCTCACTCTATTTTTGGATAATAATATTAGGTTTCATAGGATCGGAAGAGTTGGAATTATTGCAGTTAACTTACCCAATAGTGTAATTTGTAAACATATAATTCATTTCGTCTCAATTTATATGTACGTAAATTTTTAAATTTTGTGATTTAAATAAATTTTAAATATTTATGTGATTATAAATCATTTCATTTAAATGTAAAATGAAAAGTTTAACTTAAATTATTACTACCTACTAAATTTAGAAATATGTGTAATTCTTTTTTAAACTGACTATTAAAAAAAGAAAAAAATGTTATATAATAAATTAAAATAAAAAGACCTATCAAGTCCACAAAATTTAAAATCTAAGTTAAAAAACACTTGAACATATATTTTTGAAAAGAAGAATCAAAGAATATTCATAAGGATTGTACATTCACTATGCAGAAATCAAATACTATGATTATTGTAATATTTCTCTATCTTGATTATTTTTTTAATACAAATTTTATTGCAAATAACTTAAATTTAGCTAATTTTATACTCTTACGAGGGGAATGTCTATTGCATAATAGAAATGCCTACTCAACTTGCGCGATATAATAATGAAAAAATGTTATTATCTTTGATAAATAAATAAATTAAACACTTTGGTGAAAGGGAAATGATAATGGTGTGACATAAACACACACAAATAATCTTATGTTATTGGATTAGTTTCTTGGAATTCATTTGGATTAGTTGTTAAACAAACAAAAATGTAATAGTAGTATGTTTGGTTAAAAATGTCGATAGTAATATTTCTATTAAAATTACTAAAATATCCTTAAATTTTTTTTTAAAAAAAAACCATTAAATTTTTAAGTCTTTTACATTACAAATGACGACGGAAGGAATAAAGTAGAAAGATAATTTAAAGTTAAGTACTATAATTTAAAGTATTCACAAATTACAACATATATGAGGGACAAGATTATAAAAAATTTGGTCAAATCCTAAGTAATTATAAGGTGTAAAATCATAAGTTAGGGACTAGGGGTTATGACTAATTTATTGCTTTAATTTTGACATATACAATTTAGGTGTTTATCAAACATATAAATAAATTAAAAAATATTTATAAACTAGATGGACTATGTCAAAATTAAAATTTATAAATTAGATTGACCAGCTTATAATGGCATGGGGTGTGATTAGATTGAGCCTTTAATAATCACAATATTGTGGGGTCTATATAAAAAGACAATAACTCATAGTTTTAGTAGCTTTTTTTCAAAAGAACAATATAAGTTTGTCACATCTCACTCGCTTTCTATAACATATAAATGATATATTTATCGTATTGAGTATTTTAAATTTTTAATTAGTTGGTGAAAATATCACTATTGAAAAATCACTATTTTTTGGGAAAGTTTTACTGAAAAAATGTCCAGTGGTTGTTTTCATATATATGTTGATTGATTAGTAAGAAAAGAAAAACTACTCAACTATTATTTTCAATATTTCAAATGAAAATCTATTTTCCACAATGCGCTTTCTTAGTGAGCTAATTCAATTGAAACATGATCGAAAAAACGTATTTCGAGTAGTGTACGACAAATGATACATTCAATTAAAAATATTTTTATCACCATGGGTTGTGGTAGAATAGTTGAGATTATTTCATAATTAGAGATCTCGAGTTCGAGTCCTGAGAATGAAAAAAATCATATTGAGAGGGTCGATCCTAGAAATCGGTATTGTAATGCACAAATTTAAATTAATTGTTGGACTCCAATATTATATTGATACCAAACATCGAATAAATGTTATGAAATTCAATAATATGAATTCATATTATTTTATGCACTAGTTAATATATAAAGGCGCAATAATGATTTAAGAGACGTAACGCATTTGAGAGTGTGGAAAAGTAAACTAAGCTATAGTTGAAATGCAACGTTATAAAATATATAAAGACAAGGAAAAAGACTTTATAGTATATTTTATAGAATAAAGCCAAATTAGACAATCCATAAAGTCTTTTAGTACACACCATAATGACTGGTTTTTTTGCTTAAAAATAAAACCACCATTTGGTTTCCCACAACCTCAAAACTCCTAGAGTCTATAGTGATTTTATTCTATTAACATCTTTTAATTTACAAGAAATAGATAGAGAGTGAGAAAGAAATTATTCTCTTTTGGTCCATCTATCCATGTTTGAGGTATATAGTGCTTTAAAACTATGTTATTCAGATATTTTAAAAATGTCGTCAGATATGATAACATTTTAAAAATGTTCGAACAACATAGATTCAAAGATTCTCCCTCTGGCAAAACATGTTTTATTGATGATTTATTATAGGTTGATTAATGATAGGTGGTCTTTGTTCCACGTATAAATTATTGCATGGCCATGCAAAGGCGGAATTGTACAATTGTTGCTGAAGTTGTCGTGTGATTAAGATGTCACGTATGCCCTCGAGTCTTTGTCGTAGTAAAACCGATTCAACTCGGAGCATCTCATTGTTTCTCTCAACAAGTTGGTAATGACCGATTGCCAACTGAACCCGGTTCGTTAAATCCCGGTTTTCAAGTTTAAGCCGGTTCGATTGGTTCCTCAAGTTCTCCAAATGTGTTTGCTTACGCATGCGGGATCGCCTCGCTGATTCGCGATTCGATATCATACGCTTTCGTTTTCTCTCGTTTATAGCCAAATTCAGGCTATCGTTAGGAGACTCGGGTTTAGATTTGTCAGAGCCTGAACCCGAGTCATGTGAAATTACCGGCTCAGGGGTTAGGGATTGCATTGGTGAAAATATCGATTCTACCCCTGGTTCAGGGAATATAGAAGTCGGTTCGATGTAGTTCCATTGAGTGAAATCATCGTAAAAAGAAGGGAAGGTGTTCGGAAAAAGCCCATCGGAGGACAGAATAGTGGACAACATGATCGGAAAAATTCTTATAGAGGGGGTGGGTGGGAAGATAGAAGGAGAAAAGGGATGAAACTAGGTGAAGAGTGTAGTATTTAAAGGGGAAGAGGGAAGGGGTTATTTGAGGGTATTTTGGTCATTGTATAACTTTTGCTTTTTGAGTCAGGTGGCATTATTGGGGTGGGGTAGTAACAAGTAATTCTACTTTTTTTGTACCAAAAAAATAAATAAATCTACTTTTCTATTTTATTTAAAATTAAAAGAAGATTTGGTGTGATATAAGCTCATTGGGGCCAAGAGGGTTAAAGCTTAGTCATGAAGAAAACCATTATGTGCTAACGTATCATTTGCCTATTGACTAATTAAACTTAAATATTTCATATTATTAATTAATATAGACTAATTTTGAGTTAATTGGATGAGATCTAACTCTAATACCATTAGAAAGAAACGAATATTAAGCTTAATTCAAACCCCTAACTCATCAAGGGATATATATATCATTAAATAAGATCAAGGATCCTAAATAATGTTTACTAATAGAGGACTCAACAACTTCTCGAGAATACATAACTTGTCAAATAACATTTGTCTAATGCGATTTATATCTCTTATTCTATTTGTAAGTAATTACATATGAACAAGTTTATTCAATGCACGCCTAAAAAATAAAAACTGTTGATTTCTGTAGAATTTTTAAAAAAGTTTAGAAGAACCTTGAAGATTTGAAAGTTTAATCATCTTCTTTGCAATAAACTCGATGCACTATTCATGTCAATCATCTTCTTTGTTTTTTGCCCAATATTGTGTGTGAAAAGTGGAGTGCGGTATTTGTTAAGTGATTAGGTCATTTCATCTTACCTTTTTATGTTAAATTTTAGTATTATTTTTTCGTCCTACTTCAAAACGATTTAAGCTTACATTCTTTTACTTAAAATACATAGTGTGCAACTAGAAAAGAGTTACACATATATATATATTTTTTTTTTTAAATACCCATCCTTAGAGCTCTCACTCTTTTTGCTCCTTCTGTAAGTAATTTGAACTCACAATCTTTGAAATGGAAGTGAGGGATGTTTACTATCCGAGCAACTCCCTCTTGTCTTACACATATATAGGAGTGTACAAAACCGAACCGAAAACCGAACCAAACCGCAAACCGAGTCAAACCGAACAAAAAACCCGACTAGTGGTTTGGTATTGAAAAAAAAACCCGACTATATTTAGATTGTTTTGGTTTTAATTAAAAAAAACCAACCCGAGATCAAACCAACCCGACATTAAATATGTAATTTTAAAATTTTATTTTATACATAAAAATATTTACATTGATATAATTTTAAAATATTTCTTATACTATTTCATAGTTTTTATCTTTTAATATATTATTTCAAGTTTAAAGCTTAGAATTCGGAATGGTCCAATAAAGATTATAGTTTATAGATGTTGATAATTATAATAAAACTTAAATCAAAATTAAATTAATACTAATGCAAAAAGAAAATCAATTCAACACTAAGAATGACAATAATATTGAATATTTGTTATTTAGTTTTACATTGGTTTAGACAATTAAAATACATAATTTAATTTAATTTTCCTTAAATATTTAGTAATGTAACTAATACTTATTAAACTTATTTTAGCATGATTTAGTACTTTTAAATTATGATCATTTTCATTATGACTTTGCAATATTTATTTTATATGATGATTTCGTTATTATTTTTTATTGAATATTTTAGTGTCATATTTTGTGTTATTTTCTTAAGAAACACCTTAGATAATTGTAATTTGGTTGGACTAAAGAAATATTTGGAGCACAAGTTAATTATATGTTTGTATGCAAACTTTACCAAAAAAATCCAAAAATCTGAGGTTTATTAGTTTGGTTTGATTTATAAATTTAAAAATTTGACACAATGGTTTGGTTTGGTATTTGAAAAACCCGAACCAACCCGAGGTTAAAAAACCCAAAAAAATCCGAATTTTATTAGTTTGGTTTGATTTATAAATTTTATTTTTTTTACACAAATGATTTGGTTTGATATTTGAAAAACCCGAATCAACTTGGTCGTGTACACCCCTACACATATATTACGAATAAGCTTAGAAGGAATTCTTTTACCAATACTCAATGGTTGTATTAAATTTATAAAAACAATACACATATGTTTGTTAGACAATACTTATATATATATCACTTGATGATAGCTATTTATCATTATATATAAGCATTATAAATAAATTTGATTCGGTGCAAGTATTGTTTGAAGTAAACATTTAACATGTGCAAAGAATAAATAATAGAAGGAAAATTGAGAAGTTGGATAGTATGAGACTTCTTTATGTCAGAAATTGATTGCCAGTGTGATTTGTGAGAAGTGTTCGGAAAAAAAAAAGTAAAGTGTTATACTAATTTTGATTTTTAATTAGGTCACAAGATTCCTAATTTAATTTCTTGAGGTCAAATCTTACTCCAACTTCAAAATTGGCTACTTTAGTCTATACTATTTTTATACTTCAACAAAAAACACATAAAGTGCAACTAGTGGAGATAAATGATATTAGATTTTTCTATATGGCCTTCCCCACTAAACACTATTACTAGTCAATTTGTTGTTTTTAGTGATAATGTACTTTCGTAATCTCTTAGGAAAGTGGGTAAGTAAATCAAATTAATAAAGTATAATATATTAAGTTGTGCATAAGAATTTAGTAGGCATTTGGTCATGCGATACCATATCACGATATGGTATCGTGAGATGGAATCAGCGTTTGGACATGCGATTTTACGCTGATTCCATCTCATGATTCCATATCATGAGATGTGATTCCATATTCTCCAAAAACCATGATATGGAATTCCCATCATGAGATGTGATTCCATATTCTCCAAAAACCATGATATGGAATTATATGGGAATTCCATATCATGATTTGAGATATTTTAATACAAAAATTGATCTACGAGTTTATATTTTGTTAAAACAACCCCACATTTATATCTACTAACCATTTATTTCATAAGTAAATAAAATTTATAATCACATCATTACTTTTTAAAATTTATAATTCTCACCGACATAAAATTTATTATTCTCATCAACATATAGCCTTATGTGCTTGTGATTTTGATATGTGATTTACCTTTGTTGTTGCTGGTTGGGAAGGTACTGCACATGATAGTAAAGTACTTGAGAATGCACTTGTTGAACCAACGTCACAATTTCCATTTCCGCCACATGATAACTTTAAATTACATCCTTAGAATAAATATTATTTATTTACACAAAGCTGTCTCATTTACGTCACATATGCTTTTAGTAATTCTTTATAAAATGTTTGTTGGTAGATAAATATTATGTCGTTGATGCTGGTTTCCGAAACACAAAAGGATTTTTAGCTCCATACAAAGGACTACGCTATCATTTGCAAGATTACCGAGGAGGTGAAAGAGAACCTCAAAATGCCAAAGAACTGTTTAATTATAGGCATTCATCTCTGCGCAATGTGATTGAACGGACTTTTGGAGCTTGGAAAAATAGATTTAGAATACTGAAACAAGGCATGAACCATTATGATATTGATACACAAGTGAAAATTGCCATAACTTGTGCAGTGTTACATAATTATTTGCGAGAATACCAAAGTACTGATGAGATATTTATGGTCTATGAGCATGAAAATATAGTTGTGGATGATATTGACCAACAAATGGCTCAACGTAACAATGTTGGTTCGTCTTCTCGGTCACATGATCGAGAAATGCAAGTTTAACGTGAGGAAATTGTCCGTACTATGTGGGAGGATTATATTAAAGACTAGTACACTACAATTTATGTTCATTTTTTTATTAAATTAAAGTTAGATGAAACAATTACTTAAGTGGAGAACAAATAGCTTTGTAATAATTTATTATGCGATTTTATAAATTTTTGTTTATTTGATAAGATTGAATAAACAATTGGGGCTATTTTAATAGTTTTACAACTTATGGGATTTTTATGTTTATGAGAAAATATACAACACAAAAATTTCATATCGCATGTCCAAACAAAACTTCAATTTCATCTCATGATTCCATATCGCATGGCCAAACATGCCCTTAGTGTTTGTGGTCCTTATCCTTTACACTCTCTTCTTTTATGTGGCGCCGTTTGATTTTCAAAAGTTAGATAAAAATTTTATGATTGTTTTCTTTTTTATGTTTTTAAAAAAAATAAATTAAATTGTTAATTATTGTGATCTATATTATTTTTTTTATATAGATTTAAAATATATAAATTTTATTTCACAAAATTTAAAAATTTCATATTTAAATTTACAATCAATATACAAGAAAGAGTAAGTTGGATCTTTTAATTCACCCAAGGAAATATGAAATTATCTATAAAATTTATCGGTGACTATTAGTTAATATAACGCAAATACAATCCTAGGTAATTTTTTATATAATTCATATCTAATTCATGACTAAATAAAATTAGCATGAAGTTTTATGATTAAACTATAAATATTTATCCGTTGCTAATTTCATATTTTCTAATCATTATTCTACACGTTGTCTGCGCAGTACTATTTATAAGTTTCAACCTTGAATATTTACTTTACCTCATTGGCTATTCTCCAAAATATAGGGGGGGGGGGGGGGGGGGGACAAATCAAAAAAAAAAAAAAAAAAAAGCACTAAGAAGGAACCACTCAAAGTATAATACTTTATACCTACACAAAGTAAGAATTTTATAGTAAGACTTGTGAAGAATACATAAATTATTGTCTAATATAAAGAAGTAAGACTTGTGAAGAAAACATAAATTATTGTCTAATATTCCTTCTTTATAGGATTCTCTTTTCTTACTGATGGTCTATATTTTTTTTCTTTTACATTATTAGAAAGTCTTTAAATATTGTCAAAATTATATAAAGAGATTATTTCACTATTAAAGAATCAATCACTAAACTCAATACCCCCTTATGTTTAGGAATAGTACTGAATATTTGAAGTATATATTGATAATATAAAATGATCAATTTAACTTGAATTAAGAAAGAATTAATTCTGATAAGTAATATTACATTAAAGAATTAATCAGGAGACTTAACAGTCAACACTACCCTCATGTTTAGGAGTAGTATTAAATATTTAAAACATGGACACTATAAAATAAACAATTTAACAAGAATTAGGATAGAGTTTATTCTGATAAGTGGTATTATATTAAGGAAATCAATCAGGAGACTCAACACCCCCTCTTGTTCAGAAGTGATATTGAATATCTGAAGTATGAACAATATAATATGAGCAATTTAACTCGAATTAGGATAGAGTTGAGTTTGATAAGTGATATTATATTAAAGAAAATAAACCTTAAACCTAATTTAATTCGAAACAACAAGGTTTTGTCTATATAATTTCATAAAATAACTTTCAATGATTTAAAAAAGCTTCAAAATACTTGACCTAATTTTTTCTTATAGGCCAACCCAAATAACACTAGAGGTAGAGGACACTCTTTAAAAGCCTATTAATTCCCTATTTTAAAGTTTTAGAAGAATGAGAATATGAAATATACATACTCTTTTTAATATAGAATATGCTACATATATTTTAAATCAACACAAAGTTTAAGAAAAAAAAATTATTCTTTAAATTTTATTTATGTGATTTTTTTCTTTTTATTTAGACTAAAAAAATGATATCAACTTTTATATTTATTAAATTACAATTTAACTTTAAACACTCTAAAGATGTAAAAACTTAAGTATTGCTTCTTTCATTTGATAAATTCTAGATAGGTTGTACAACTAGCTCCATCATTAAAAGATGATTATTAGAAGTAAACCTTTTTTTAATTATTATTATTATTATTATTATTATTATTATTATTATTATTATTATTATTATTATTGTAAGAAATCTTGTCTATAAGAAATCTAATTAATTATATTAATCATAAAGCTGAAATCTAAATAAATATTAGAGGGAAACCTCAACCATTAATGGGGAATCAAGGAAATTAAAGGAGCTTTTGATAAGTAGAGAATTTAAATTCTTTGTGTGTACGCAAATGGCTAGCATGAGGCAGACAAACATAGAAGACTTTTATTCTCCTAATCATCAAAATTAAGTAAATATTATATAATTATATAAAAGAAGCTAGTCTTGTCTATTCTGGAACATTGTTTTTCTTTAATTAACAGATCATTCAAAAAAACTTTGGGTTATATGGAGAAACGACACGAGTTTCATCTTTAATTTATGACATTATTCAAGAATATTCTCTCACTCCATCTATCAAGGTTTTGAGTACATGAAAGATATAAAGGTCAATAATTAGAGTATAATATTAATAAATGTATATTACTATGTTTAGAGATAATACATTAGGTTTTGAAAATAAATTGAAAAACAAAAAAGTAAGAACTTTATATATAAAATATTTAAGACCATAAAATTCATTGTGCGTGTTTTAAAACTTTAATTCCTTTATTATATTTGATGTTATGGATTGTTTTCTCGCATGATAAAATATGTATATTTATTATTGGTGTAGTAATATCTCAAACACCAATAACTTCATTAAACAAACAAGTCAGCTGGATGATACGAAAAGTCATGAGAGCTAAACATATAATTGATCAAGTCCAGCTGATGAGGGGCAAGAAAGGGAGTATGATCAGGCAAATTTATATGTACATGATGGGTGAGCAATAAAGACCTGACTGGAAATGCCTCATGTTCAACAATGCAACAAGGTCAAAAGCTTACTTCACTATGTGGCTCATGCTTAACAAGAAGTTAGCAACAGTTGACAGGCTAGCTAAATGAGGTGTAAAAGTAAATAAGTCTCGTATCTTATGCAAGAATGCAGAAGAGACTATAGAGAATCTGATCATCCAATGCCAATTTGCTAGAAAACTTTGGGAAAAGTTGTTTACATGGATTCATCATCATAGTGAAGTTCCAATGACATGGGACAGTTTATATAGTGGTGTATTCAACATGGGAAGGGGAAGACTAAAACAACCTAAATATTCAAGATTATCTTGGCTGAAGGTGTCTATGGGGTGTGGATTGAAAGGAATAACAGAATTTTCTTGAAAAAGAGCAAAATGGAAGAAAGTGTAGCCAAAGAGATAGCATACGTGACTATTGCTAGAGCTCCTGATAGTATTAAAAATGTTGTTAATGAATTTAAATTCTAAGTAATAGGTTGTAGTGTTAGAGTTTAGTTTTGATGTTTTAATTTTGAGAACAAAGCATGATGTGATAGCTGCTTGTTTTGTAATGTTTTGCCGCTGGTAATTAATAAAATGTTAGTTACCAAAAAAAAAAAGAGAAAAAAACCTCTTTTATTTATAGTCAACAAGGATATATAACATGAATGTGTGCTATTGTAACTTATTAAAAAAATGACAACTCATTTAATGTAAAAATCATTTCGTTTCTCATATTTTAAAATCCAATAATAATAGCAGAGCAATATTTATTCTCTCTTAGCTCTCTAATTATCTAATACTTCAATTTTTATGATTACCTATTTTCTTTGCTTTGTTGTCATATTATTTACCATTGTTATCGTTTATTTCTCCAATATTTTCATTATACCTTCTTTACAAAATATTATATATATATATATATATATAATTGTAACTAGTTAGGGTTGGATAGAGAATTTAATAAATTTAATAAAATTTGATGTTTAAAATTTTTATAGCTAAAGTTATCTCACTATTAAAATTATATTTGGAGTCAAAATTTAATATTTAATTTCTTAGAATTTTAATAGTTATTTACTTGCTGCAAGACTGCAATTATAACAAATACAATTTTTAGCATCAATAAGTATGTATATTAGCAAAACGTGTTAATTTTTTGTCGATATTAGATTATTGTTATTGGATTTGAAGTCGCTCTACGTTTTAGAAATATTACAAAAAGTGTTAATTACCGCTAAAAATATATACATATAGCAACAATTAAGCTATTGCCGCTAATTAATTACTGTTAAAAATCATTTTGGATGTAGTATGCCACACAATAAACTATAAGAAATTATAATTTTGTGGTAAATAATGATTACATGTTTGGTATATAATTTTTATTTTCAATATGAGCATCTTGTAACAATTGTTATATTACTTTTCTTAAATTATAATTTCCAAATTATTAATCTGGGGATAAAATAATAAAATGGCTCATATTTTCATTTCTAAAGTTGAAACTAAATTAAAGTTCATTTCAAGTTTAAACAAACACACATTTTAGATTATATATTCAATATAAATTTTATTGTTAGTCGAATGAACAATACATCAACCAATATATTCATTAATTCAGTTATTATAATTCAAAGATTAACTTATTAATCCCAAACAACCAACCAAATGAAAAGAATAAAATCAAATAAAATCGAATAAAATGTAACAGACTTTGCAATATAATTTATATATAAAACATATTAGTATTCTATTTTTAAGATCAACCTATCAAATTGTCATAAAAAAATACTTATTATATCGTTGTAAGTCAACTTAATAGAATATTATAAAAATTGATATGTTCAATACATAGAATATAAAAATTAAAATGTCTAGCAAGCATATTAGCAGGCCGGTTGATAAAGCAAAAGCTCTTCTAATAATAGTTTCATACGAATATATATATATATAAATCAATTTCTTTTATTATATCTTATTTTCGCAAAGTGTGTGTTGATATTAATAATTACAAATTTTTTTTTATAAAATTTAAATTTTGAATTCGTTTTCAAAAAGATGCATAGGCAAATTGGACCATTGCACTTTGTATGATAGTTTAATAGAAAATTAAAACATGGGGCGGCTTCTAGAATTTCATATTTTTGACCACATTCACATTTCTCACACACACAGAAAGAAAAAAAAAACTTTGAAAAGTGCTTCGAAAGACTTTAGGACTGCATCTAACTATGCAAATTTTCTTATGATTATGATTATGAATTGTGTTATCCCTTTTTATTTATTTGCTGCTTTACATTTACCATAAGTAGATTTGACTAGTTTTTTAAAGAAAAAAGAAGAAGATTAAAATGATGTTTAAATTACGATTCAATTACTTGTAATAAATTCATATTTTATGGGGGATTTAGTGTTTCCTTAGATATTTTTTTAAAAAATATTCTTTTTTTTAAAGAATAAATCGATTGTGATACAAATTAAAATTTGAGTATGAAAGAATGTGATTTACAAAATTAAATTTCAAGAGATTCAAATTATTTCTCTATGGAAAAATTGAAATATGAAAGGAGAGGATTTTCATTTTTTTTTTGGTAGGAACAATGTAAATGAGTGGTAATATCAGATTTATATTTTCTTTTTTTGCTTTTTAATCAATGCGTGTGTACAAACTAAGTAACAAAATTTTGATTTGTTATCCAGCTTACCTGATATATATATATATATATATATATATATATATATATATATATATATATATATATATATATATATATATATATTAAAAAAACACTTTAAAAAGAATATCTAAAAGGGTCATATAGCCCGTAAAATATGATTTTGTTACTGCAAATTTGATTATAATATAAGCATCATTTTAATTATTACCCCTATTTTATTTTTTTTGTTAACTAATGAGATTCAATCAATTCACTTTTGAAAATCACAACGTGTGATATTATATAAACATATGCAAAATTTACTGGAAATAGCAATTTTATAATATCAAAATTTTGAAGTGTTGGTCGAAACTTAGGTCTGTCCAGACACTTGATACAAATTTGTAATTTGAAATTATATTTGGATATACAATTTAAATTTCTTAAATTGTATTTTTCTTATAAAAATGAAAATTTCAAATTTTGTGAAAGCTATCAATTTTTTTTTTATCTCTTATATAATCTAATTGAATGAGTCAACCATAGTTTATAAACAAAGTATCAAAATACCTTTAGACACTATTTTAATCAAGAGCAACTTTCACATATACCAAACACAAAATTCATATTTGTATGCTATAGCAAAGCTTGCATAATTGCGCTCCATAGCAAACATAAATATGTATATTTCGCTATACATATACAAAAGAAAGCAGTTGTATAATCTGCTTTGATATACATATACAAAAAGATCAATTGTATAAAGTGAGAGAGGCGAGTGAGCGAGCGAAATCTGGGAGAGTGGTGAGCGAGATCTGAGAGAGGGGAGAGAGGAAAACGAAAATATATGTATATATACAATTTTCACGCATTTTATACATTTGCGTTTTTGTATAAAGTTAGAGAGGCGAGTGAGAGAGCGAGATCTGGGAGAGTGGCGAGCGAAATCTGGGAGAGGGGAGAGAGGGGAACGAAAATATATGTATATATACAATTTTCTCTCGCTTTATACAAACACAAACGCATTTTATACAATTTGCGTTTTTTGTATAAAGTGAGAGAGGCGAGTGAGAGAGCGAGATCTGGGAGAGTGGCGAGCGAGATCTGGGAGAGGAGAGAGAGGGGAACGAAAATATATGTATATATACAATTTTCTCTCGCTTTATACAAACACAAACGCACTTTATACACTTGCGTTTGTATAAAAAACGAGAGAGGCGAGGGAGAGAACGAGAGTGGCGAGCGAGATTCACCAGGAGAGAGGTGAAATAGCAACAGTTTGCTATGAGGTACAATTAAATCAAACTATATTTATAGAATTTAATTTGAATTAATAGTTTGTTATTATATACAATTTTCCCTTTAATCAATTACATATCTCAATATTTCTTTTATTAATAAATCTTTAAAATTATATGCTATTATCAAGATTTCAAATACACAAATTTTATAAATATTTATTGGTCCAATAAATCAAGAAACGTAGTAACTAGCTAGTCTTTGATATAATTTTTTTACCTGAAGCGGACAATCTCTTCAAATTATTTCGTAAGGTATACATTTATGGATCAAGTCTTATATTGACACGAAATTTTGGCCCTCCGTAATTTTGATTAATTTATTTGAGCTTCTTGAATTATAAACAATAGAAAAATAATTAATCAAAAAATATTTTCAAGTCAATTTTGTCATTTTATAAATAAATATATATTTATATATCATGACGTATATGGTATATATTTTTTCATAAATATTGAATATTTTGTTTGAAAAAATAATAAAAAATAGAAAAATAATTAATCAAAAACATTTTCAAGTCAATTTTGTCATTTTATAAATAAATATACATTTATACATCATGATGTATATGGTATATATTTTTTCATAAATATTGAATGTTTTGTTTGAAAAAATCATTCAGTACCCACCCCCACTCCCACCCCAAAAAAGTGTGAATTAATTAAAGTGTTTATTTTTTTTTCTTTAAACCAATTAATTCACAAATTAGTCGATATAAGTATTATTTTTTTCTCAAAATAATTAGTCTATGTTTGAAATAGTTATTGTTTGAGTTTAGAATCTCAATAATTACCTAAATATATTAGATATATTTAGATACATGTATTTTTACAACCAGATACATTGAAATAGGAAAAGAGACAAGCAAAAGAAGGAGAGAGGGGAGGGAGATATATTTTGAAATACAGATACAAAGCGAGAAAAGCGAGCGAGATAGGGAGAGAGGTGAGCGAGATAGAGGCAAGTGAAAGAGTTAAATACATGAGAATTCACTTGGATATAGTGTATCTAGAGTAAATTAGACCTAGTTTTAACTCATGTATCTAACATACATGTAGACACCCCAAATACATCAGGGGAAACTTACATAAATATATTATATTAAGAAAATATTTACTATTTATAGCAATAACATTTTTTGTTCACTTGATCACTTTTAATACATTTATAATACAGTTTTTATTCATATTACAAAGAACAATTTATTATTCACATATAATACACGTTTTATTGATGAATAATACATTTATCACACATTTTAATACACTTATAATTCAATGTGTCAATTTCTTACTAAACAAGCGTAATATATTTAAAAAAAACAGTTAAAATACATATATATTGCATACATAATTCACTTTTAATACATATTGCAGATTTACCATGGTATTGTCATATATTGCTATAAATGATAATAAATAAAAAGTATCGCTAAAACCAATAATTATTTATTAAAAAGTACCAATACAAGTAATTTTTCCATACAGGTATCTGAAGTCCAAATTTTGATAAGTTCACAATATTAAAAACTTGTATAAAGAAGAATAATTTACTCTTAAATTAGTGAAATTTGTATTGTTTTGTATTAATCTGGCCAAAGCCCAAGTGATCTACAACAGCAGCAACCCTAAAGGGGAAAGAATGGATTTTTTGGACTTTAAAGTTAAAAGTCTAAGTAAGGCTAGGGGTGTTCATGGGTCGGTTTGGATCGGTTATTGGTCAAAATCAAAACCAAACCAACTTAATCGGTTTTAAAATTATCAAAACCAAATATAGTATATATTTATCGGTTTGGTTGTTATCGGTTTTGGTTCGGTTTGGTTTGGTTATTCGGTTATTAACCATAGACAAAAATAAAAGAAATAATTAATTCAAAACATGAAAAAAGTGACAACAATCCATTTAAAATGAAAATAGTTAGAATGACTGACATTACAGAACTTTCAATCATTGAATTTACTCTTACTAAAGCTTCAAAATTCATTATTTTGGCTTAGAAGAAAGAGAGTGATATTTTCAATCTTATAAAGAATTGTCATAGACACTCATATACATAAAACCAATAAGATAAATATTCTCACCTTGGACATTTTTTCCTTCATAAGTAAATTATAAATAAATTTTGATGAAAACACATATAAGATCTTTAAAATTGTTTATAAAAATAATATATTATGTATGTATATTAATAATATATATGTATATAATTTGTCGGTTCGGTTCGGTTATTTCTTCGGTTTTTTTCGAACAAAACCATAACCAACCCATATACTATCAGTTTTTAAAAATCTGAAACCGAACCACACCTAACCCAAATAAAAATCGGTTTATTTAATCGGTTTGGTTCAGTTTTTCGATTTGAATCGATTTTAATCCAAACCGTGAACACCCCTAAGTAAGGCAATGGCGAGGAATTTGGGCCAATAGCCCAAAGTTTAGATTATTTTACTTCTAATCTTTAACTTCTTGATGCTATTATTATTATTCTTAATTTTATCATTTTTATCTAACTTAGATGAATTTTTAAGAGTTTGCTTTAATTTATTATTTATCGAATGTTCCTTTGAGGATTTTTTTAAAAAATAACAAAGATAATAGATATAATAAGGTTCTATAGTTATAATTTTGGTAATTGCGTTTCATAGTTATAATTTTGTTTGCTATGGAGGCTGGCAGGCTGCGGTTTGTATATTTCGCTTGCAAATATACTAACAGTATAAGCATATAGAAATAGAGGTTGCAGTTTGTACATTTCGTTTGCGAATATACAAATAATGTAAGTATATACAAATTTTGTATTTATACATTTAGGAATTTTTCAGAACTTTGTTTGTACATTTCACATGCCAATTTGCAAAATATGTAGTTTATTATGAATTTTTCATAAATCATATACAAATAGCTCGGGTAAGCATATATAATTCATTATTTATACAATCAGGAACCGAATTATACAAATTCTGAATTTATACAATTAGGAAACCAAGTAGCAAAATTTCGCGAAATTGTAAGCACAAATTAAAAATACTCAAAACTATAGTTATATTACATAATATACTCTAGTTGTTTTCCATTTTGCTTAATTTTCCCTATTCCTTTCTATATACATGTTTAAACTTTTTTTTTTTGCTTAAAGTTTCTATATATATGTTTAAAGTTATTTTCAAATTAAAATACTTGATCTCTTTAAAGAAATGTTAAAAGAGTTCCTTTCCATAAGATAAATTTACAAACAACTTCAAAATATCTTAAGTAAATCAAATAAATGTTCTTAATTAAACTTTCTGGTTAACTATCTTTTATAAATATTTTTAAGTGCTTAATATTTTCTTGAACCTATACTTTGATGTAACCCTAGGTTTCTCAAGCCTACCTGTGATGTCGCTCTCATAGAAGATCATAGTCAAACCCTTCTATCACATAGAGATTATTAAATACAAAATCACCCTTAATTTGATTAACCAATCTACTATCCTGGTCCTTTCATACTAGTACCAAGAGTAACACTCTAGATTCTAAGACTTAAGAATTAAAATACAAGTTGAGGAAGTAATTCACTTACCTTAACCGAAGAGATTGATGGAAAAATTGAAAGAAATTACCCTAAATCAGTCTCCCCAATTTCAAGAACGAAGTTATAGAAAATAAAAGGTTTTAAAAACTTTTTTGCACAAAACCCTGACTAACCCCGCTACAGTGGCCCGACACACTATAGCGGCGTTGCCATAGCGTTCCACCCGCTATAGAGGAAATTACTTCATCCCGCTATAGTGACATGACACCCACTATAGCGGCTTGAACAGAGATAGACTCGTAGATTCTCCCCAAAGTCTCCATTTCGAAATACATCTTCGATTTGATTATGAAAGGACATATGTATTCCTTAATGTCTTAGCTAGTAGGAATTACAATCCACGCTTAGACATACCACCCCAAGCATTCCCGAATTATCCTAGACCTTAGCTCGCTCGAATTCCGTCTCAGACTGACCTAACCTAGAATTTTTAAGTGACTAGCCCAAAAAAATTCTCGTCCAATTCTTTCACCATTGACCTACTCATAATGACCGGAAGGAATCGTCAGTGGCGTACACAAAAACTTCAGTAAGCGGTGTCGATATTTATAGAAGGCAAGTTAAAAATTTAACTATCGCACTTGTCAATAAATTACATCTTTAACTCATTGATTTAAATTAGTTTTAAGCTAGAAGATATCTTGAGTTTGATACTACTTAACCACATTTTTAGTATGAGTATGTTATATTTTGCAAAAATAAGCTTAAATGAGGTTTGAACTTGCGACATCAAGCTCAGTTTATTATATTTTACAAAAATAAGCTTACATGAGGTTTGAACCCGCAACTTCGACACTATAACCAAACAATGAACCACCACACCATTAGACAATTATAACCAAACAATGAACCAACACGTCATTCGACGAAGGGGCGTGGCTTGACACCCCTTCGCTCAACGTGGATCCGCCCTTCGAGATCGTTACATTGCTCAAAAGAGCTGTGGTGAAACACGAACTATCCGAATTCTGTATTTCTAAGGTTGGTAGGCTCTTCCTCTCAAAATATTTTTTTCAATTGATGATGCCAATGGATATGAAAGTAATGATTGGTATACAAGTTCACGTAAATATACAAATGAAATTTTCAGAGACACAAATGAACCTGTAATGTATATGTATACAAATCTAGAAAAATTAAAACGTTTTCAGGGATACAAACGAACCTGTAATGTATATGTATACAAATCAAGAAAAGACTAAAACATTCCATATACGAATCATCCAATTGTTCATAATAAAAATGAAAAAGTATAGCACAAAGAACATTTACATATACAAATTCAAGTAAATATGCAGACGCAATTTTCAGAGATACAACAAACTTGTAATGTATATGTATAGAATCTTGAAAAAACTAAAACGTTCCATCTACGAATCATCCTATTGTTCATAATAAAAATGAATCTATACAGAACTGATCAATTCATATCATTACACCTAAACATATAAATGATTTAACAAACATAATACAATTTCATTGTTCGGTCTGCCAACAAATTGAATTATACAAACTTGTTCGTTCGTATATACAAATTGATACGGAAAAATATACAACTTAACTAGCGAAATATACAAATCAAGGTTCGCGAATTATAGAAATCAAGGCCTCTATAGGAAACCAAACTATAGCTATGAATCGCAATTATCAAAACTATAGTTATAGAGTATTAATATGCTTATTATGTTTGCTATTCCTAAAATTTACTCTGTAAATAATAATAATAAAATAATAAAAAAGTGTAATGGAGATAATGAATAGTAATTTTCCAAATTATTCACCCCTTCAACTATAGAGTTTAGAGGAAAAAATAGAGATAGGTTGGGAGTTGCCCCTCCAAATTATTTTCCAAGGAGAGAAAAGACATAAAAGCACAATTGAAGTTGTTTCGAATTTTCAAAAAGACACCTTAACTTTGAGGATGTCCTATCACCCCACAAAAGTATTGAATATTTTTGTAAAAGGACCATTTTGACCCATTTTCTCATTATGTTTGTGAACACGCACATGATGCGCGTGAAGGTCCGTTTTTAATGCCAAAAACCAATTAAAAGCTGTCACATTTAAGTTATTTTCTTTATTAATTATTTACTCCATTCAAATTCATCATCTTCCCCAACAAAAGAGTCATAGGTACTCTATGATGAACTGATGAAATCAACTCAATAAGGTAGGAATTCGTTTTAATTTCCAATCGAAAAAGCCAATTTAAAGTTGTCCGAGGTTTCATTTCTTCTTAATTTCATTTAGTTTTGAGAACCCAAAATCAAACCAAACTCTCAAATCAATTGTTTTTTTCGGGAGGATCAACATCGAAGCTCGGGTTTTATCAATCCATGGTTTGAAAACAAGCCTAATCGCCAACCACTCAAAAGACATGGCTCCAAATACCACTACTATGATTGAAGAAAATGATGAGAGAAACTAAGAAATGAAAAATGGAGAACAAGAGTTTTCTTTTTTGAAACGATTTGGGTCGGGTCGGGTCGGATTTGAAGAAATTAATAAAAAAATTGAGCACCACGCGCCTGTTCACAGTAGAGAAAATGGGTCAAAATGGTCCTTTTACAAATATATTCAATACTTTTGTGGGGTAATAGGACGCCCTCTAAGTTAAGGTGTCTTTATGAAAATTCGAAACAACTTCAGTTGTGCTTTTATGTCTTTTCACTTCCAAGGACGGTGATTCAATTGAACCCCTTCATCGGCTCGCCATTGCCAAATATAATTTTTTAAAAATAGTAATTTTTCATTTCGTGTTCTATGTACAAACTTAATGTTTATCATTACACTAGAGAGCAAAGAGTTCAACGTTTAGAACCAAAAAGAGCTATTCACAACATAAAAAGAAATGAGTGGAAGAAAAACTACATTCAAAATCTTACTTTGGATCAAGCAACCTCAATCATTCATCAACATTCAGCCAGTCACTGGGCTCTTTACTATCAGCGGTATGGACGATTACGTGGTGGAGAGTGTTGGCATTTTTGACAAGTTGGTGGAGCTTTTTCTCTACTGAACACAATCTTGAGAGTCTATCAGAACTGTAATTTACTTTCTAGACATTTGCAGGCACGTCCATGTCTTCCTCTTCAAGATCACTAAATGATACATCCTCCTCATTGTCGATAGGAATGGTGGTCTTACTAACACCTACAAATTCTGTGCCTTCTTCCTTTAGCCAATCATCACCATCATCTTCGTCACTCTCTTGTAACTTGC
Organism: Solanum okadae; assembly: GCA_036553675.1. Classification (NCBI taxonomy): domain Eukaryota; kingdom Viridiplantae; phylum Streptophyta; class Magnoliopsida; order Solanales; family Solanaceae; genus Solanum; species Solanum okadae. Next base: position 6,763,086 of record CM071680.1, read on the forward strand.
TAGTGGAAACAGATTGTGGTTTTTCAACATTCTTATGGGTAGCAAGTCCTCCTTCAACCACAGATTTGTCAACAATTTGGATTTCACTGCTAATCGCAGGCTGCTTTTCAACATTCTTATGGGTAGCAACTCCTCCTTCAACCACTGGTTTGTCAATAATTTGGATTTCACTGCTAATGACAGGCTGCTTTTCAACATTACTATGGGTAATAAGTCCTCCTTCAACTACTGGTTTGTCAACAATCTGGATTTCACTGCTAATCACAGGCTGCTTTTCGACATTACTATGGGTAATAAGTCCTCCTTCAACCACTGGTTTGTCAACAATTTGGATTTCACGGCTAATAACAGGCTGTTTTTCAACATTACTATGTGTAACGAGTCCTCCTTCAACCACTGGTTTGTCAACAACTTGGCTTTCACTACTAAGGACAGGCTGCTTCTTGGTAGCAGGGACAGGTACTGCAGTAAAAGTGCTCGATTCCACACTAGACATCTCATGAACCACATCTGCAGAAAGCGCAGTGGACGGCACTGAGACAATCTCTCCATGCCGAGAGTTATTTCTGTCATTTGATTCAGAAGTCCTCTTCTCTGGCCAGTCTTCTTCTATTGGCTTAGTTCGCTTATGCAACTCTTGTGCCAATGAGGCCCTGGCTTTGACAACCTGCATACAAATAGCATTTGCAATGCTAGTGATTAAGATCACTCATTCTCACATAAAATGATGAAACCAAGCATCAGTTTACACACAAAATAGCTAAAAACCGGAAGGAGGTAACTATTATACAAGCTGGAATGATGCAAGTCAAATGGACAAGTTGCACTCCACGTAACACAGTTACTATCAAAGCCCAACATATCACTGTACTTCAGCATGAATTAAAATCGTCACCCCTAGTTTTTGTTGGATGAGTTTATGCCTTCCTTTCCTCACATCATCCTTGTACGGAAAAGAGGGAGTACTTTTATATGCAAGGAAAGAGAACAGCATGACCACTCGATGAAATCAGGAGGGAACTGGGATAAATGGCTAGTCCTACTAGAAGGATTCTTTGGATAATAGATACTGTGACTGGTATTCTTATAATTGGTTTAATAGGCATTTTAATTTTATGCACATATTACGAATTGGGTTCATCACTGTCATAATGAATTAATTGAGTTTTCAACATGAAAGCTTAAGAATTCCATGGGAATCCCTTCTTTGTCTGTTTGATTTGAAGGGAAAGGACCCCTGAGTTCAAAGGCTGAGCTATGTTGGATAAGCTTTTGGATGCCCAGAGAGCATCGAGAAGCAAAAGGCAAGTCAGGGAGGCCCACCAAAAGCAAAAGTAATCAAATAATGAAAAGGTAAAATCATGAAATATCTAACTTCCATGGGTAGGAGGGGTCCTTGCGGGGTGGGGTGGGGTGAGAGAGAGTTCGGATGGAACTATGGAATGACAAGAATGTTCGACTCTCTCTGATGAAAGACCTACACAGTTTTCAGTAAATATGTGAAGATGTAAGGTTCAACCCATTAAGTACTAACACATGAAAAATGGGACAAATCCCTCCCCCAAAATCCCCCAGCAAAGCTAAAGAAGTGTCTTCTTCCTCTTGAATTGGTTGTTAACAATGTACCCAAATACACTAAAGTACAATAAGGTAAGAAATTATTTTCCAAGTACTTCTCCTTCAATTAAGTAGGGAAGTTCAAGAATATTCTACATACAATTCTGATACTTAAAATCAATAAATCTAGACATGTTGTGAATCTGAGCACAAATAAACATACACAGTAATTCTTTTGATATTCAACAATTTGTATATAGAAACAGATCATTCCAGAACCTAAAGAATCCAAACAAATATTTGAACCACCATAAAAAATCAGATTTAATTATTGAGCTTTAATACAAAAATCAAAACCAGCCAGCCCTAGCATAGACCCCGTTGATCTACTCATTTACAGGAAAAAATATGTAGTTGTCAATTTGTGTTATCAGCAGAAAAATCAAGCTACGAGACACATGGAATATCTTCAATTATATAAGCAGATAGTAGCAAATAATTACATCCAAGACAACAGAATGAGAGAAATCATTATGGGTACATGAGACTGTTACCTGTGGTGTTGATAAAAGCTTAGCATCTTGCTTATCCAGTCGAGGGTGAAGAAGTACAAAGTAAATCTCCCAAAAACGCGCTTCATTCATGTAAATTGGACAGAGCTCAATCCTCAAAGCAGGCAATCTGGGGGCAAGTTGTTCAACAGCTAATGCATGCTCTTGCTGTGCATCAGATAAGTAGAAATCTACATCAAGAGGAAATCCATAAGATAAATGGTGCAAGCAGTCAGGGGTGGAGCTAGGTGGGAGCTTTTCCGTAGATCTTGTATTTGTACTGGAAAATTAATTAAATATATATGTATATTAACTCGTGAACTCCTAACAAAATTAATTGACAATTTAATGGTAAGGAAGGGGACTTGGAAAGCAAGAGTTGTGAATCCCACTATTATCAAAAAGTTTCATTTTTTTTTTCTGTCTTTTTTAAAAGGAAATTTAGAAAGAGGTCCCGGGATATAAACTTAAGTCTAAAGTAATAATTCAACATAAAGAGAGATCAGTCTGTACAGTGATTGTTAAAGAAACCGTTAAAACAATAGTTTGAAATGTTATCGAATTCAGGAATTGGTAGAGAAAATGCCACATCAAATTTGAAAAACAACAAATAGCATAATATATATTAGTTTTGAATTGATGAAGGGAAAGCCATTTCTAGGTCAGGACAAACTAGATTTTAATATACAACAACATACCCAGTGTAACCCCACAGTGGGGTCTCTAGGGAGGGTAGTAACTAGTATGCACGCCGACCTCACCCCTACCTTGTGCTGGTATACAGGCCAGCGAAAACTTAGACAGAAGTGTTATGTGTGTGTTATTCTTAAAAGTAGAATTGCTAATTACTCATAAGGTACTTCTAACTGGAATTGTTAGTATAACAGCTGCATGGTAAGAAAGTATAATAAAAGGAGTAATAAAATTAGCAAAAGTGATAGGATCACATGAACCAATGTTGCTCAAACTCTTTAGAAATGCTTTCTGGGTGCATGTTGGATCCTCCAAAAACAGTGCATTTTGAAGGATCCGGCACAGTTGTGGTGGTAGTTTTGGAGAGTCCGAGCAACATAGACAAGGACTGCACAATCTTACTTGAAATCCTAAATGAACCTATGTGACTATATGAGATCCTATCTCTTTTTAACTCTACTAATGATTTGGATGAATCTTATGAATTTGCACGATCATATGATCCATATATGATTTTGACAACGAGGCACCTATTCATCCATAAAATTAACAGGTCGTGTGACAGCAAATATCAATCTAAAAAGCTAAGAAGATTTCATACTCATATGGTTATTATATCCATATCAAACACTTGTTAACACAAACGAGAGGCAATTTAACAAACAATTGGCAAAATTTCCTTTGATTGCACGTACAAAAGATAATGCTCACATTACAATTACTTTCTTTAGTCCTGTGGAGTGTGGAGTATAAGAGACTTAGGATAGCACAGAATCTTACAAACTTTGAAGCATTGATCCAAACAAAGCTTTGAAGTATTTTGCTACCATATCTTTGTTAACAACAACTACCCAGTGTAATCCCACTTGTGTGTACGTAGCCTTACCCCTACCTTGTGTAGGTAGAGAGGAGCTATCATGTCTTTGTCCTGATGTATATTAAATTGTCTTGGAATGACCTTGTTAAACAGATATGACAACCCTATTAACCTGACGGTTAAAGCTTTGTTCGTATATTAAGGTTTATTACTTACTATTTCACTTATAGGTTAGAACTTACTGGTCCATTAGAAAACATGTTTTAACTTACTGTCTTTGCTATAGTGCTCAGTTTAGTCTTAACTAGGATGGCTGATACATATATCCTCGAAAATTCAACTTTATTTTAAAAAGTACTCATTATTAAGCAAGAAGTTAAATGGTTAACTCAAGAAAGCCTAATCATCATTTTAGAATCCGTCGTAAACACCCCCATCCCAAAAAAATATTTGATATACCTCCATTTATTTTGTTCTTAAAGTTCCATACATGTAAACAGCACACTAAGATTGTGTATACCAGTAAGCAAGAAGGAAATCATTCTTTCTGATAGTCAGCAGTCAGATTTTTTACTTCCATGCGGTCAAACAGAACAACAACAAATAATGCTCTATGGTACATAGTATAATTCCTTTGGCAAACCAAATCTATGCACAAAACAAATCTGCTGCCTCTACCTACTACAGAATTACTGATTGCAATTTGATATCATGATAGTAGTTGCTTAAATAGAGATAGTAGTTTCAGACACCCAACGGTGTGACCTAGTGGTCAATGAAGTGGATTGAGAACCATGAAGTTTCAAGTTCAAAACACTTGATGATTTCTTGTCACAAGCCTTGGTGGACAGTATTACCCACATGGGAGGAGCTACAGTGTTCCGAGGGTGTCCAATTGGACACCTTCGCCGAAAAATTATACCGTATATATAAGTAAAATGCTATTGGTAACGGTTATAGTTAATAGATTGGACACACTGAACATGTCAAGATACTATGGTCCAACGGTGTGAGGCTCTCCTGCCTTACTTTGAAGGCGTGGGTTCAAATCCCCATTCCCCACTAGTTCATTTTTTAATCATTTTAAATTTTAAATAGAACACTCTTATTTTATTATTCATTAACTTATTTCTTTAATTGTCTAAGCTAATTAAATTACATTCTTAATTAGAAATCTAGGTTTAGTAGCTAATTGAATTTTCAATGAATTAGACTTTTTATTTCTTTTCATTAAAATTTGAAATAAAACTTAAATGTAATTATTTAATTTAAAGTTAATAAATAAATTCTAAACTATTTCTATAAAGTTGCTAAAAGCGAAAAAACCTCATTTGATTCTGCTTTCATTATTTATGTCTCGTTATTGTTGTCATCACCCTAGATTAGTGAAAGTTTGAAATGTAAAAATGATTTCATTTTAAGCTTAATGCCCCCCCCCCCCCCCCCCTCCTTTTTTTTTTGTTTTGTTCGTTCACTTTATATTAAATTAAACACAAATATTAAAGCTAAATATTATGCAGTTTGATTTTTAAAATTTTGGAACATTTATTCGTAAAAAAAAAAGTAATATTAATATTATGTAGTTCAATTTTAATTTTTTCAACGCATCCATTCATCAAAAAAAAAAATTACTTATATAATATTTGGACACCCTTCATAAAATTCCTAGCTATGCCACTGATTACTCACTACCTGTATTGGTGGGAGGTAGCAGAAAAATAGAGATAGTAGTTTCAGAACCCTCTGAAACCTGCATTAATCAATTTACACGTGAATAAAGATCTTTGCTTACAAGTAGTACATCTACACTCTGATATTAGAGATTTCTTTTAGATAAATTCCTATTCAATTTGGAAGTTCATCTGTTGCAGCTTGGAGAGTTGCACCTATCCAAATTCACTATTGATCTAAATAGTTTACTTTTGGGACGAATTATTCTCGTATCAAAGTAATATTACTTATGATACCAAAGCCGCCTCTAAACATGTAACATCTGAGCCTAACTCAACCCCAAAAGGATTACTCAAATCCATATAAGCAAATCACTAGTTCATTTTCTAACCAATGTGGGACTCTAACCCACTCTTACACCTCCTTCACACCCAAGCTCAACTAGAGCTTGAACCGAGAGCCCAACCATGAATGAACCTAAATATATAACATATGAGCCTAACTCAACCCAAAAGCTAGCTCATGAAGGAAAGGATTGTGCAGGTTCATATAAGCAAACCACCAATTTCATTTCCCAACCAATGTGTGACTCTTACCCACTCTAACGCAGCCAAAGCAGACCAATGATCTCACAATCAATAACATATTGGAAGCATTTCAACAAATTCAAAATAAGAGTAAACAAATAAAAGAAAATGAAAAAGTAAAATCACCTTCATTATCTTCATTTTCGGGCAAAGGGAAATCCAACCAAGTTTCAGGATGCATCGCAATGTCCCTTACGAAAGCCACTACTTCTTCCGTAACACCAACAACACCTTTGTCCAGATCAAAGCCTTTCCCCTCTTCCTCCTCTTCCGGTCCCAACTGCAGTAAATTCGACGCCATTTTCGTAATTTCCGACACCGCCATATTACTCGACAGTAAAGATATTCCGCTCCTGAACTTCCCACTGATTTCAGCAAAGTCAGTCTGCAAACCTACGATCCCCGCCGCCGGGTCGGATTCCTCCTCATCCGGATCCAATTTGGAGTTGTCAATAGGCTTATACGAATCGGATTGTGGCGGTGGAGCTAGAAATGACGCGACTCCCCAAAATTGACTGGTTAGTGTTTTAGTTAGCTCCGACAGATCCTCTTTAACGCCACGTGAAGGCGATGTCGGTGAAGATGAATCTTCTGTTTGTTGATGATTTTCCGATTTTGGATTGTCAGTGGAGTGATCTCGATTAGGAGGTGGAACGACGTCGTTTGTGTCGTCGAGATTCAGGGAGTTGGCAATTGATCGAGCCAACCATGACATTGTTAGTCAGATCACGGAGAAGTTATCGGAGTTTACAGATCGCCGGCGATGAGTAATTTAACGGTTGTGATTGACTGTGCAAATGTTAGCTGTCGAATTGAAAAAATAAAAAAATAAAGCAAACTACGCATAACTAACTTTGTTGTTCTGAAGTACCTGCATGTGTAGTCGTTATTTTTGGAGTTAAATAGTTTAAAAAAATATATATATATATATAATTAAATTATTATATTTTTCACGAGTTTTTTTTATCTCAATTATTTAATTATTAGAGTATTAAAAACTAAAACCAGATCAATTGTTGAGTTGGTTGTATATTATTTTCATTCAATAATAGCTATGTGTAGTTAAACTCAGCATGGATGTGGGTTTTAATATTAAAGAAGTGATATTATATTTTAGATAAATAAATAAATTAATGAATAGTTAAGATATGATATTCATGATTAAATAATACTTTTTTTGTCTCAACTTATGTGATATTTTTCATTTTTCGAGAGTTAAACAGATTAGGTTTGATCGACAATTTGCGCCTGAAATATTCAAATTTTTTTAAATGAAAGTTATATATTCAAGTAAAAAATATTATAAATCACAATAATTGAAAATTAAAAATATTTCAAAGATATATGAAAAAATTACGGTCAAAATAAGCTTGTTTGAATCTTGAAATTTGAAAAGTGTCACATAAATTGGGACTGAGGAAGAATTTGGATGATTTAACTCTTTTTAGAAAAAAATTGATTGTAAGGATTGAATCTAAAATTTCATACATGTAAATTCTTTGAGATTAATAATTTAAATTTACTCCTCAACTCTTAAATCCTATAACTTTAATAAATAATGTTAAATAGACTGTGTTAGTAGTGTTTGCATTAGTAATGCATATATTAATTATGTATGTATTAGTTATGCATGTATTAATTAGGCATAATACATAAACATGACCCTTAACTTGGCTTCAACGGACAACTATGCCTTCCAACTTTGAGTATGCACAAGTAGACACTTAAACTTGTATTAAATTAAACAAGTAGACACACGTGTCCTACATGGCATAATACATGTAGGACGCCACGTAGGACATAAAATTTTCATGTAGGGTGCCATGTAGGATGAATGTGTCTATTTGTTCAATTTTATACAAGTTTAAGTGTTTACTAGTGCACACCCAAAGTTAAAGGTCATAGTTGTCGGTTGACGCCAAGTTAAGGGTCATGTTTATGTATTATGCCTATTAATTATACACAAATTATTTCTTATGCATTGTTTGGTTTGGTGTATTAAAATTAGCATACATTGCATTAAAATATTTATTTACAAAACTATCCTCTACAATCATGGTGGAAAAGATATAAAAGGAGTTTTTAAGGGTAATTGAGTCTTTAACCATGCAAATGCATGTATTAAATCCTTTGTAGTACTAATACCTAGAAATATATGGTATTCACAATACACTCATCAATGCACAATAGAGTGTATAACTAATGTTAGCATTAATTATACGTAACATGAAAAAGTGTACCAAACAAGGTACTACTAATATACAAAGCTAATGCATGCATTATTTTTGTTAATACACTCTATCAAACGACCTCTAACACTAGTACCTCAACTTGACAATTAACTAATTGTTCTAACAAGTTCCAACAAGATAAACTCTCTTCTTGTTACAAATCTCACATTGGTCACATCTTTAACGATGCTCAGAATTATTACAACTCTATAATAATAATATTACAAATTCAATAAAGACTAATAACTCTAGCCTTTAACTATCCAAACATCACACAAAAAGACTAATAACTCTAGTACTTTTTAACTGATCAAACTTCAATATTAAATAGTACAGACTCGAACATAACTTGTAAAAAAGATTCTAGTTTTGTTGAGACAAAGTCCTGCAGTTTTGCTCTGTGACTATTGCTCTTAAGATGATGAATTTCATGATTATGCAATAAGTGCGGTTCTCAATGGCCTTCATGTCATATATATACTGAAAATTTGTCATGCCCTAATATATCACGAACTAGAACTTTACTTCGAATAGAACTTTACTTCGAATAGAACTTCCAAAACTCAATATAAGCCTAATCACTTACATGTCCCTTTCTTATAATCATGTGTCACCATCAAACAAATTTCTATGCAACATGCATCTTTCATGAGAATTTGTTGCAACAAACTAAATTGCAACAATATATAAGTAGTACTCCACTAATTGATATTTATAACACATTTAGCTTTCTAACTTAATTATTTCTATGTTGTTCACATAGGAAAAATGAAGTTGAATAAGGGTGAGAAAGAAAACAAAATAATGAGATGCATCAAAGCACCAATTACTAGAGTTGTTATTAAGGCCAAGAATTTTTACATGAGAAAGCTATGGGATAATTACTCTGAAAATGTTGTCTATGGTTGTCTAATGGGCTGTTCTGCCACTCCACAATTGTCTTCTTGGCTTAACAGAACTTTTAGTGGCAATGAATTTGATTTACCCAAGGACAACTTATCTTGAAAATATGGTAGAATTAGAGCATCTCAATCAAGCTATAAGTAGCTAGGGTGCGTGTGGTTCCTATGGGAGAAATGCAAACTTGAAGTGTGTCAAGTATATTGTCTTTAAAAATGAACTTTTTTCAAAAAAATTCACTCCATTTTATAATAAGTGATGTTTTTATTTTTTTATTTTGATTCAAAATAAGTGATGTTTCACGTAATTAAGAAGATGTTAATTTTTTTTCTTTCAATTTTACTCTTATTTATATAAGTGAGTTTTTATGTAAGTTTTTATCCATTGACGGTCGTCTTACCTTTCTCCTGCGCTATACTCTCAACTAGATCAATCGCTATATTCTAGTTTATTGAATAGGTGCTCTGTGGAACATGTTTTTTATAAAGTTCACTCTTTATTCCATATATATATATATATTTTATTGTTGATTGAATTCAGGTAAGAAGGCATCTCAGAAGAAGGACATATATTAAGATAGGACTTATTCGATTCATCTATGTCAGTTTGAAGTTGGATCATTCGCTCGTGTAGAGAATTAATAAATTATTTCAAATAAATACTAATTAATTAAGGATAATTTATGGCATATTCATCAACAAATTGTAAGGAAAAAAAGATATTCATGTTTAAAGGAATCACATTTAATTTATCAAATGATCAAAATCACAATCATCCATATCAACACAATTTCTTACACAATAACCACCCCCCTCCCCCCCCACACACACACCCCATCCCACTTCAAACTAGCCATAATTCAAATGTTGGATGGAAAGTCAAAAGGCAAAGGAAAAACAGTGGAAGAATCAAGTAAATTGTTATGAAGAAAACCATACTTCCTCAACACTTGATTATCTGCAAAATTTAATGCCTTTTGCATTGCATCATAACAAGTTTCCCAAGAATATATTGGATTATAATCCCCACTACAAGGTTCACAACCAGTAAAGTGTGTAACAAATGGTCTCCTAATTGAATAATTATCCTTAATTAAGTACTCTTCCCAAACCTTAATCTCACTTACTACCTTCTCAGCATGTCTCCTCCTTAAAATAGGTATTTTTTTCTCTATTTCAAAGTATTTGTTTGTAATATTATCAAGTGTTTCTATAATATCCACCCAATAACCTTGGAAATAATATTCACTTTCTATGTATATTTTGTCACCCCATTTGTCTTTTTCTTTTAATAGTAAATATGATAGACCTGATTGGTCATCTGAGTGTGGAAAATTTTTGTCCTTGAATGTTGTTCTTAAGATTTCACCCCATTTATTGTACTCTGGTGATTGTGGTCCCATATTTGCCCAATCTTCTATTAAGTCCATTGACCATTGACAATTTCTAATCAAGAACACTCCAGCATTGATACCTGTCCATAAAAGTAGCACAATCAATTAGTCGTAATTTATGTGATATAGTTTGATTTGATACAAAAGTTATGAAAAAAATAAGATTTTTAAAATTTATGTTTGATTAGTGTGACTATAAATTATTTTATTAAGGATAAAATAAATATATTAAAGTTAATCTGTTCTTAAATATAAAATATTTAATTCTTTTTTAGGTTGACTAAAAAGAAAAGTAAGTCGTATAAATTGAGAAAGATGAAGTACTTCTTTCATTTCAATTTATTCAATTCGTTCCATTTTACATGACTCTTATATAAAAATAGATATTTCATTTTACTTATCAATTTTAATAAATTAAGAGAGTTTTTTTCCTTCCTACTATCCGTAATCATACTACTCTTAATATTAAATAACTACGTACATAGAGTAGTAGTAGTAGTGATCAAATTTAAATAATTTCAACATAACCAATATCAACATTATTAATGTTAGAATTACTAATACACCCAGGGGCTAAGCTAGCAAGAGTCGAAAGGGTTCATCCGAACGACCTTCGGTGGAAAATTATACCGTGTAACATGAGTAAAATATTTTTTTATGTATATATAGTAGATATTGAGCTCCTTTGACCTCTTCGTGTGCTTACTTTTTATATATCGAACCCACTTAGTAAAATTTCTAGCTTCATCACTAAGTTAAATACGCCCTAAACGATTGTTACAAGAGTATGAAAAAAAATTCTCTTAATTTGCTAAAATTGATAAGTAAAAAATGTTTTATTTTTTATATAATGACTAAGTAAAATGAAACGGAGAAAATACCTGTCCAACTTTTGTTCTCATAGATTAACTTTGGCCAACCATAAACCACAAAGTTATGGTTTTTGTATTTCTTCAAAGGTAACTTGAAGTCCATGTCAGTAAAGGCAGCATCAGAGTCCACCCACCAAATCCATTCTGCTTCTGGATGAGCTACCATTGCTGCTCTAACAGCTGGCAATTTTGCCCAAAAGAAGAACATTTTTGGTTCCAATAATACATCATTGTAGAATATATCATATCCATGTATTCTACTATAATCTACCTGTCACAAATTTTAACAATTTTTAAAAAAACATATAAAAGAAGTCATCAAAGGTCTAAGAAAATATACATGCCATTGTCTAAACCTTTTCAAACTCCTTAAAGGGACTAAACTAAAATTATTAGAAAAATTTCTTAAATACACATCTAATTTTATCATAATCTTTAAAATTTTCTATCATTTAAAAAAATTTCAAAAATTTCCTCTCGAATACATTACTCTCCTCTTGTTGATACATCACAATCCCCCTCTTAGATACATCCCTCCCCTCTCTGATACATCCCTCACCTATGTATCTGGATGTCTGGTCTGCTGATGTATCCGGAAGTCCAGTGATGTATCCGGATATCCTATCCACTCTCTGATACATCCCTCACCTATGTATCCGGATGTCCAGTGATGTATCCAAAAGTCTAGTGACATATTTGAAATCCATACATTTTAAAAGAATTTTTGTAATTTGAAAAAAGAGTAGAAAAATAATGTAATAAGATCTTAACACTGATTTATGTAAGTTATATCTAATTGTTCTTACATTAGCTAAACAATTGACTTACTCACAATTTCCATAAAGAGAAAATACAAAAAGAATTTAATTCAACCCCCTTCCCCCCTCCCTCTTGCACTTCCATCTCCATCTTATCCATCAACTTTGTTAGGATAAATTACTCTTAAAATTATAATCTCGAGATAATTTAGTTTGTGAACCAAACAATCACTATCAGCTATTGAACTAAAATAAATAGAATGCGTGAATAAAATTTAATCATCTTAACATGAGTATATATATATGTACCTTGTTCTTGAAGAACCTTAGCAACAAATGATCACCAACGGGGTTTTTACAAGGCGTGGATTGTGAACCCGAAACAATTAAAATGCGCTCTTTTTCGCCTTCAAGCTTAAATGAAGGATGAAGATTGAACCATTGTCTTCGTTTGTCGTTCCAATTTTGTATTGGCTTCTCTATAGTGTAGCTCAAATTTGGTTCATCATAGAAATTTGTTGATCCTTCTTGATCTAAATTGAAGTCCAAATTAATGGTAGAAAAACTCGGATACTTAGGGCTCATGAAAGACCACAAAGCCAAGACTATAACTAATGTTCCACCAACAAACATAAACACATTAGAGAAAAATGATGAAACTTTGGTCATTGAGTTATAAGGTGTATAATTATTACTAGCTTAGAAATTGAAAAAGGTCGACTTGGGGGGTGAAGAAATGCTGTCTTATATATATACATCTCCCACCAAGGGAGGGTGTGAAGAAAATAGTGTGTACACATTTTACATCTACTTCATGAAGGTAGAAGGACTGTTTTGAAAAGACTCTCGACTCAAATAAAGCAAATCAAAGCAGTAATAAAAAGAAAAACAACAGTTGGATGTATCTTATATACATCCGAATGGTAAAATATTGTTGAAAGTATTAGGTCATTCAAATACTAACTCTGATTCAATTTGTTTGGCTTAATTCGAAATATAATGTTCAAATATTCAATATATATATGTGAATTTGGACATTGAATTTTGAAATTTTTTTTTACATATGTAAAAGCTATATAAAACATAATCAATCACAATAATTAACAATCTAGAATATATAGAAGGTATCTGGAAAAATCATGATCAAAGCTAAAAATTTCATTCACTAACTCATAATAATGTGTCATTAAATCGTTTAAAATTAACTAAGATAATTTGTGCCTGCATAGAAAGTAGCCCTTAAACTTTTTGGCTTTGGTAGAAAATCATATTATTTCGATTATGTTCCATTAATTAAACAGAAAACTAAAGCAGATTCCCTTCACTAAAGTTAATTAATATCAGTCACTAAAGCTTAATTATAAGATGTCACGATCTAATTTATCTAAGGCACCATAACATCAACACTTAGTCGGTAGGCAAATCAATTTTAGTTATAATCAGATTCCACTACGTACCAACGATAATAATTAAACATTTAAATCATTCGAAAGTCATATAATATCATAAATGCAGAAAACACAAAGATAAAATATTAAAGTATATATGACAAGTAATTCCCTAATTAATTATTGGGTTTTAGTGTTTAATTGTCCTTAACATATGCCTGCATGAAAATTGAAAAGTAACCCTTCATTTCTAGGCTTTTGCAAAAAATTATTCCATTACGATTATGTTCCATTAATTAAACACAAAATTAAAGCAGATTCCCTTCACTTTTTTTTTTTTTTAGAATTAAAAGTTAGATCCCAGGGACGTTTTTATTAAAATGGAGAAAAGAGGTGGCTCAAAGCAAAAAAACAAAAAGTAAAGGACACTAGGAATTAAAAAATGAAAAAAATAAAAAACAAGAAGACAAAGAGACATTAGGAAAGTGCATCCACTTAGTACTCGTTCTTCTTCCATTGCTTCCTTCAGTTGCCGGAAAACCTCACAGATCTTGCAGGTGTGGGTTGCAATTATTTGGAGGTCCACAGATCTCACAGACTTCATGATTCAACACCAGTGAAGACTTCTTCAACTTGGAAGCTGCAACGGTTAGCTGGATCTACAGGTAAAGGTGAATTCGTTCATCATTTGTGCAATATTGTCCTTCATCTTATAGTACATCAGTTTATATTTGATTTACTTCCTCCAATTATTCATCTCAACAGGTTGAATTCCTGAGGAATTGATACCACTGTTCAAGACTTATAATTTTCGGAGTACTTCATTTATAACACTGAGTAAGATCCTTTTCTTTGACTGTATTACTATGCTTCTCCTTTGATATCAATGTTGTGATGTATTGAGATGGCTTGTGATGACTACTCTATGTTGTTGCGGCTAGAGATGTACATAGGTCGGTTTGATTTGATTTTTTATTAAAAAAAATCTAAATCAATTATGTTGATTTATTAAATTTAAAAATCAAATCAAATCACATAAAGTCGGTTTTTTCGGTTTCGACTTTAATCGATTCTTTTGGTTTTTTTCAGTTTTTTACTACTACACGGTGTTTGAAAAAGAGATCAAATATATTTTCACTTTCATGTGTGATAAACTAAACTTAAAAAATGTTAAATGAATAAAGTTTTTCGAAAAGACGGTAAAATTCACATGAGTACAAATTTTTTGAAATATCAACGCTCATTATGTTAAATTAATAAGATTAAAGGCTACATGCAAACTGAATACAAAACAAAATATTTACAAAGTAAATTGTTAACTTTGAATTTGAAAAATTATAACAATATAAGTGTAACTTCGGATCTAAATACAAAATAAAATATTTACAAATTGTAACAATATAAGTGAAGAATATCTAGCTAATACTTGTCCAGGTAGAAATAACAGTAGAACGAGAAATGCCCAGCTTATAGAAGACTTCCAAGAAACCTTGATAAATGTAGATGAATACATGTCAGACAATGAAAGCATATATTCGGTAATAAGTATAGATGCCATAGAAGGAAGACAAGATTCGTCGGATTCAGAGAAAGAAACTCTAATAAACGAAATAGGATTAGAAAAATTAGACTTAAACATCAAAGATTTTACTTTTGTTAATATACAATGTGATCACCAGTTTTCTAAAGGTAAAGGTTTAGATAGTCAAAAATGCTTTAATTGCACAGGATATCCCAGTAAAGACAGAAGAACTAAATGTATGAATTATCAAATCCGTTAATGGCTAACACTTTGCCAAAAAATGTATGAATATTACCAGCTAGTTTTAATAGAACAAGAACTACAGAACAGGGAAAAAGGACTAAAGGATTCTTGTTAAAAAGAAAGAAAGACAAAAGAAGTAAACAAATGATACAAAATTCCCTCTAGAAGTTACTTAGTGAAAAGACCAAAGAAGTTATAAGTGTATATCCAAAACCCAAACCAGAAACTCCAGACATAGATTAATATTCAGGAAGTAACGATTACGGAAGTGAATACAATCCATCACTAGAACAATTTTCCCAAGACCCAAACAAAGACAACGACTCAGAGATGAGTTTCGACTCTATAGCGTTACACAACTTAGACACATAGAAAATACGTAAGCAATGACGAATCAAGAGAAAAGACAAGGAAAGATAGGTAAGCCATGATGTAATACACCACTATTCTAAAGCTGACAAGAAAGAGGACAAAAAATTTGACACCACTAGTTTAAAGCTGACAAGAAAGAGGACAAAAAATTTTGGAAACGTTTTTCAAAGCCATGTGACAATGGGGCCCAGAGAGCACCCGATATGTAAAAGAAAGTCTATTCAACATTTTGAAATTCAAATTTCAAATCCGGATAAAGCCATCGTCGCCTATAAATACCAGACCATTTGCAAGAAGAAAGGGGAGAGCGAAGAGCAAGCGGAGCTTAGCAGAGAGAACGAATTAGTTTAAGAGTTAGCTTTACATATTTCTTTTCCCTTCAATATAAATAAAAAATAGTGAAGTGAATTTGTAAAAAGATTGTGAGCGTTTAATTTCTTAAGTAACTGCAAAGTCACTCGGGGACTCCCGAAAGGGAAACCTCTCTCCGACCACTATCAATGTAAAGTAGTTATGTGTTTTCTAGATCTTAGTAGTTTTTCCCAGTTTATGTACATTGATATTATGTATTGTTAAATATATAGTACTGTTGTTATTATTTAGGTAGGGTTTTCTTGCAGTTGTTTTTTTAAATAGTACTTTCTCTTAGGTTTGTATTCCTGTCTACTTTGATATGGCTTTTTATACTTTCTTTGTGGTTTACTTTGATTTGTGTTGTATATATATTTTTACAGAAACCAGTCTCGCTTTGTTTCAACTGTTTTTGTATTGTATGTTTGTACATTTTTATTGTTGTATCTCCATTACAAGCTGTACTTTATGTCCTATGGACCAATTCGCGGTTGGATTTTGCATTACTTCTTCTCTTTTATTCCATCTTTCTTCTATTTCTCTTCCTAGGGATCCAGGGAGCTTATTGAAAAGTTTCTTTCCTAAACTTTGGTCAAACGCGTTACCGCTTATGGCGCAATAATAGAAGAAGTCTTTTAGGTAGTTTTTTATATGGCACCAATTATTTATGCTAAGTTGTTCTAGTTTTATTAACGCATTCTATTGTAATATTACTAATCCACTATTTGGGTCTTCTTTTATTACTATGCTGTGTATTTTATTAGTCAAGTTGTACGGGTTTGGTCCCATGTTTACCAATTCTTGGAACTCTTGAGGGTAAGCTACTTTGTATGCTTCCCATACTCCTTTAATTAATTCTCCTAAAAAGGTCTCCATTTACCTATACATGGTCTCTGCATCTGTTTCACTGTAATGATGTATGTAATCTACTACCACTATACATTTCCATACGGCTATTATTGAATTTCATAATTGGGGGTCATGTGCTGCTATATTTAGTATATTTCCTCTATCTCCCCCGTCTTGAAGTTTGATAGGAGCTTCTACTGGCATTCTTATTCCTATTGGTCTAACCATTTCTGGTTTTGTAGCTGGGTCTTGTCTAAAGACTCTGTTCCTTGGTAAGTTACCTATGGTATATTCTACCGGTGGTACTGGTGTAGTTTTTTGGAAGGGACTTTAACGAGTTGAGGTTGTTTCCAAAAATTCTTTTAAACTGCGTGTTGTTTCGTCATCACTTTCTTCTTGTGCGTCTTCCTTCTGTCTATACCCGTAATTGTTTGTTCTAGCTCTGCATTCTTTAAAGTGTCTTTCTACCATATAGATTTGCAGCCTTTACATCTGAAGATTGCTTTATTTTTTTTATCTAATTCGTATATTTCTTTGGCTTTCTTTATCGATTTATCGTAGTCGTCTTCTTCTATGATTTGGATATTCATTCCTCCATGTTTATTGTTGTTTCGATGGTGTTGTCGTCGAGGTCTTCATCTAT
This sequence comes from Solanum okadae, assembly GCA_036553675.1. Taxonomy (NCBI): domain Eukaryota; kingdom Viridiplantae; phylum Streptophyta; class Magnoliopsida; order Solanales; family Solanaceae; genus Solanum; species Solanum okadae. The sequence goes on from CM071680.1 coordinate 6,780,484, forward strand.
TTCTCCCCAAGACGGGGGAGATAGAGGAAAAATACTAAATATAGTAGCACATGACCCCCAATTATGGAATTCAGTAATAGACGTATGGAAAGGTATAGTGGTAGCAGATTACATATAGCATTACAGTAAAAGAGATGCAGAGACCATGTATAGGTATATGGAGACCTTTTTAGGAAAATCAATTAAAGGAGTATGGGAAGCATACAAAGTAGCTTACCCTCAAGAGTTCCAAGAATTGGTAAACATGGGACCAAACCCGTACAACTTTACTAATAAAATACACAGCCTAGTAACAGGAGAAAACCCAAATAGTGGATTAGTAGTATTACAAAAGAATGCGTTAATAAAACTAAAATAACTTATCATAAATAATTGGTGCCATATAAAGAACCACTTCCTAAAAGACTTCTTCTATTATTGCGCCATAAGCGGTAACGCGTTTAACCAAAGTTTAGGAAAGAGACTTTTCAATAAGTTCATTGGAGCCCTAGGAAGAGAAATAGAAGAAAAATGGAATAAAAGAGAAGGAGTAATGCAAAATTCAACCGCAAATTGGTCCACAGGACATAAAGTATAACATGTAATGGAGATACTACAAGAAAAATGTACAAACATACAAATACAAAAATAGTTGAAATAAAGCGAGACTGGTTTCTGTAAAAATATATATACAATGCAAAGTTACGATCAAAGTAAACCACTAAGAAAGTATAAAAAGCGATATCAAAGTAGACAGGAATACAAACCTAAGAGAAAGTACTATTTAAGAAGATCAACTGCAAGATATCCCTAAATAAAAGGTCGTTTAAATAGTGTAAACAAAGGTATATAAAGGGGGGTGGGTTGTTAAATAGAGGTTGTTTAATAATGAATTTGGTGCGGTTGAAAATGATGCGTTTGTGAATTATTTTGTAAAATCCTACTCAGTACTCCCTCCTTCGGTTCCCTTATCTAGTGTAGTAGTTTTTTTATTACTAAATCTACGTAATTTCTCCCAAAATTGCTTTTTTTTCTTTATACTCTGTTCATCTCTTTTCCTTCGCCTATGTTCTTATCAACTTCCTTTTTAACCAAACCCCGGGATACACAGTCCTTTGGTTCTCTGACCATAGAGGACTTTCAACTTCCTTAGGTATTTACAGGTTAATCCATCGTTGTTACTAAGAGGGTAGGGAACTAACCATTTACCAAGAGTAAGTAAAGACCCATTATATGAGTGTAAACAATACATGTATGAGCAACATATTTTTATATAATCATAGCAACAATACTATATATATATATATATATATATATATATAACAATACATAATATCAATGTACATTAATTGGGAGAAACTTCTAAGATCTAGAAAACACATAACTACTAACATTGATAGTGGTCGGAGAGAGGTTTCCCTTTCGGGAGTCCCCCAGTGACTTTGCAGTTACTTAAGAAATTAAACACTCACACTCTTTTTAGAAACTCACTTCACTCTTTTTTTTTTTACATTGAAGGGAAAAGAAATATGTAAAGCTAACTCTTAAGCTAATTCTTTCTCTTTGCTATGCTCCGCTTGCTCTTCGCTCTCCCCTTTCTTCTTGCAAATGGTCTGGTATTTATAGGCAAGGATGGCTTTCTCCGGATTTGAAATTTGGATTTCAAAATGTTGAATAGTATTTCTTTTACCTGCCGGGTTCTCTTTGGGCCCCATCGTCACATGGCTTTGAAAAACATTTCCAAAATTATTTGTCCTCTTTCTTGTCAACTTTAGACTAGTGGTGTCAATTTTTTGTCCTCTTTCTTGTCAGCTTTAGACTAGTGGTGTATTACGTCATGGCTTACCTATCTTTCCTTGTCTTTTCTCTTGATTCGTCATTGCTTACGTATTTTTTATGTGTCTAAGTTGTGTGACGCTATGGAGTCGAAACTCATCCCTGAGTCGTCGTCTTTGTTTGGGTCTTGGGTAAATTGTTCTAGTGATGGATTGTATTCACCTCCATAATCGTTACTTCCTGAATATTCTGTGTCTGGAGTTTTTGGTTTGGGTTTTGGATATACACTTATGACTTCTTTGGTCTTTTCACTAAGTAACTTCTAGAGGGAATTTTGTATCATTTGTTTACTTCTTTTGTCTTTCTTTCTTTTTAACAAGAATCCTTTAGTCCCTTTTCCCTGTTCTGTAGTCCTTGTTATATTAAAACTAGCTGGTAATATTCATACACTTTTTGGCAAAGTGTCAGCCATTAACGGATTTGATAAGTCTGTACCCGCTACCGTATGAATGGGACTAGTTGTACCTTTAGCTGGTACAGTAGCTTCTTCTACATTCTTTGGGGAGTGTACACCCTTCTTATCCATTTTAGACCGAGATGGAGAACTCCTCTATTCTTTTGGATGATCTCCTATTTGTAATGGTTGGGTCTAATTGATTTCAAAATGTAAAATTTTGATTCTTTCTTGTAAAAGGTAGATGTGTTGCGTCCTTTTTTCTTTTTCTTTTTTCGAGCCTCTCAATGGTATGGTTTTGTCTTTTGAAGTCGTTTGTCAATGTAGAGCAGTGGTCACAAAATATTATTTTGTCTGTGTTTCTCTGGATATTATATTGTGGGAAAAGATTTGTGATTTGTCTTAGAAATCAATTTCGACTTCTTAAAAACACAACAATTAGATATAGATACAAAACTACAAGGTATTATAGCAAATAATAATAACATAAATAACAATAGTATAATAAAAGAAATCTTCTATAAGCTGGGCATTTCTTGTCCTACTGTTGTTTCTTCCTGGACAAGTATTGGCCAGATGTTCTTCACTTCCGCATGTGAAACATGATGTACTTTATGTCCTATGGACCAATTCGCGGTTGGATTTTGCATTACTCCTTCTCTTTTATTTCATCTTTCTTCTATTTCTCTTCCTAGGGCTCTAGGGAGCTTATTGAAAAGAACATTTGTCCAATACTTGTCCAGGAAGAAACAATAGTAGGACAAGAAATGCCCAGCTTATAGAAGATTTCCAAGAAACCCTGATAAATGTAGACGAATATATGTCAGATAACGAAAGTATATATTCAGTAATAAGCATACATGCCATAGAAGGAGAAAGACCAGACTCATCGGACTCAGAAGGAGAAACATTAATAAACGAAATAGGATTAGAGAAGCTAGATTTAAATAACCTAAATGACCACACCTTTGTCAATATACAATGTGACTACGAATTTTCCAACGGAAAAGGTTTAGACAGCCAACGACGTTTTAATTGCACAGGATATCCAAGTAAAGATAGAAGAGAAAATGCATGAACTGCTACTTAAAAGGATGCATTTGGTGCATTGATAAGATGTTTAATATTAAAGTCAAAGACGAGAAGGTTATCACAAAAGAAAAATCGCTAAAAGCATTAGAAGGTAGGATAGATAATTTAGAAGAAAGAATGAGTAAACTAGAAAAAGGGAAAGGCGTAGAAATAGAGGAAACCAGCCAAATCAACAATAAACCGCCCGAACTAGAAATAGAACTCTTAAACACAAAGGAAGAGGCTACGTCATTTGAAGGATTAATTTGTAACAAAGACAAAAAAATTAATACCATAAAAATCTTGACTAGAATAAAAATTCAAGACTATGAGATAGAAACCCTCGCTCTAGTAGATTCAGGATGTACGAAGAGTATAATAAATAGATGCATTTTCCCCCAGAAGTAATGAAGGATTTCCCAGAGCCACAAAGCGCCATGCAAATGGACAGATCCCCTAATATATATGAGCATTACGTTAGTAATGCAAATATAAGTTTTTTAAACACTTGTGCAAACTTCTATAAACCTACCTATAAGTTAGAAAAAATCTGGGTAAGAGATCTAAATATTACGGTAGACTTTGTTTTAGGGTTAGATTTCTTACTACATAATAATGGAAGTTGTCTCCTTACCAGAGATGGAATAATATTCTCAAAAACACTACCCAAACCACAATAACAACCGAATCCATTCCAACAGAATCTAGATATCTTATAGAAACTAGTGAATTTAGCCCAAATACTCCAAAAAAATGCGACAAAGGAGAAGAATGCACTTGTACCAAGATACATATTACAGATGAAAAGGAAGAAATTGAACTATTAGAACTTAGTGTTTCAGATATAGAAGAGTAGAAAAAAATTGCACCTTAATAGAAAAAAATACAGAGCTTTACAACTTTAAAAAGGGGTTACAACACATAGGAGTAATAAAAAATCAAAAGGATCTAGAAGAAGTAATTATAATTCTAGATAAACCAGAAATAATTGGAGAAAGACCCTTGAAGCACTGGGATGCTAATCACATAACCTGTAGACTAGACGACCCTATTTTTGGTAATTGTAAATTTATTTGTCTAATTTATTGAATTTATTTCTACAGATAAGCTTGGATATAACTGTCGTTGTTCTAAATATAGTTTTCTTTGTTCTATTAGAAAGTCATATATACTTGAATAATTTTCTTTTATCTTTAAAAGATACCAGTGATATTCTTGGTCAATTATTATCTGTCTTTCGTAAGGTCGAGGCTTTCTTTTGGCTATTCTGATTGGCATATATTTAAAATATTAGGTCGTTTAAATAATGTAAACAAAGGTATATAAAGGGGGGGGGGGTTGTTAAATAAAGGTTGTTTAATAATGAATTAGGTGAGGTTGAAAATGATGCGTTTGTGAATTATGTTGTAATATCCTACTTAGTACTCCCTCATCCGGTTCCCTTATCTAGTATAGTAGTTTATTATTACTAAATCTAGTAATTTCTCCCAAAATTGCTTTTTTTTTTTACTCTGTTCATCTCTTTTCCTTAGTCTATGTTCTTAGCAACTTCTTCTTTAACCAAACCTCGGGATACACAGTCCTTCGGTTCTCTGACCATGGCGGACTTTCAACTTCCTTTGGTATTTACAGGTTAATCCATCGTTGTTACTAAGAGGGTAGGGAACTAACCATTTACTAAGAGTAAGTAATGGCCCATTATATGATTGTAAATAGTATATAAGTGTAAACAGTACATGTATGAACATCATATTATTATATAATAATATAATCATAACAACAGTACTATATATATATATATAACAGTACATAATATCAATGTACATAAACTGGGAGAAACTACTAAAATCTAGAAAACACATAACTACTTACATTGATAGTGGTCGAAGAGAGGTTTCCCTTTCGGGAGTCCCCGAGTGACTTTGCAGTTACTTAAGAAATTAGGAGTAATCAGAAGATCAACATCAAAGCATAGATCAACAACGTTCATAGTAAGAAATCATAGTGAAATAGTAAAGGGAAAAACAAGAATGGTTATAAATTACAAAAGACTCAATGATAACACCCGAATGGACGGATATAAGCTACCAGATAAAACAGAGCTAATAAATAGAATACAAGGAAGAAAGATTTTTAATAAGTTCGATTGTAAGTCCGGATACTGGCAAGTAAAAATGCATGAAGATAGTATAGAATGGATTGCTTTTACATGTCCAGAAGGACATTTCGAATGGCTAGTAATGCTTTTCGGACTGAAAACAGCCCCCCCCCCCCCCAATCTTTCAAAGGAAAATGGATGATATTTTTAGAGATTATAAAAACTTTATTCTTGTATACATAGACGATATTTTAGTATTTAGTAACAATACTAAAGAACATCTAGGTCACTTACAAACAATCTTTAAGATATTTGTAGACAACTGTATCATAATTAGTAGGGAAAAAATGAATTTATGTAAAAATCTCATAAATTTTCTAGGAGTAGAAATTGGAGACGGAAAAATTAAAATAGAACTGCACATAGCAAAGAAGGTCCTAAACATGCCAGGCAAATTAGACAAGACTAAAGATTTACAAAAAATTCTAGGGATTTTAAATTATGCAAGGAATTTTATAAAAAACTTAGGAAAAATAGCAGGACCCCTCTATTCAAAAACAGGAACTAATGGACAAAAGACATTCAACACGAAAGATATAAAGTTAGTGCAAAAACTCAAACATATGGTTAGAACCATACCAGACTTATCCCTCCATTAGAAACTGACTATCCAATAGTCGAAATGGACGGAAGTCTAGAGGGGTGGGGAGCAGTACTTAAAACAAGGAAAAATAAGTACGGAGACAAAAAAGATGAAAGAATCTGCGCCTACCAAAGCAGAAAATATAAAGAAAAGGGAAACATGAGTAGTATAGACGTAGAAATATTAGCAGTAATATACGACCTAAATAGTTTTAAACTATATATTATCATTAAAAAGGAAATTTTTGTAAGAATTGATTACGAAGCTATTGTAAAATTTCATCAAAAGATAGATGGAAAAGGTAGTAGTAAAAGAAGATAGTTAAATTTATTAGATGCCATGTCAATATATAATATATCCCTGGAACATATAAAAGGGAATTCATTAGCAGATCAGCTTAGCAGACTCATGAAGACTAACTATTTATTTTCAGCATTAGTACAGGGAAAGACAAAGCCAGGGCGTCCAGCTCAAGCAGCACTACAGACAGAATAGACAAAGACTTATATCTCCAGACTTTACTAAAGAATACCTTGTTCAAACCCCAGAAGAAATTAAATGAAGCAAGATTGAACACCCCAAGCATTGAGAGACTGCATTTCGGAAGACAAAATTTAATATTTTACCCCCATTCCAACTTAAATTTCTGAATAAAGCCAGAATCAAAGATAGATAGACCACAGAGATGTTTGATAGACAATTTATGGATAGCATATAACAAAGTGCCACGAGACAATAGTTACTTCATTTCAGTAATGAATTCTCTAAGCCATTATTTTACAGAAAAAAATAAAGACAAAAAATTCAAGTTTTATGCAGTAGTCCAAGAAAGACGGGCCGAAATTTTCCAGACATGGACAGAAGAAATAGACTCAATAAAAGACTTCCCCACTCCCCTTTTCAAGGGATTCAATGACCTAAACGAAGCTCTGGATTACGCAAGGGGAACTCTTGGACCAAATGATTTTCTAAATCCAGCCTTAAGACAAATCACAAATCCTTTCCCACAATATAATATCTAGAGAGACACAGACAAAATAATATTTTGCGACCACTGCTCTACAATGACAGATGGCTTCAAAAGAAAAAACCAGACCATTGAGAGGCTCGAAAAAGAAAAAGAAAAAATGACACAACACATCTACCTTTTACAAGAAAGAATCAAAATTTTACATTTCAAAATCAATCAGACCAAACCATTACAAACAGAAGATCATCCAAAGAATAGAGGAGTTCTCGATCTCGGCCTAAAATGGATAAGAAGGGTATACATTCCCCAAAGAATGTAGAAGAAGCTACTGTACCAGCTAAAGGTACAACTAGTCTCGTTCAAACGGTAGCGGGTAAAGACTTATCAAATTCGTTAATTGCTGACACTATGCGTTATATATATATTTTTACAGAAACCAGTCTCGCTTTGTTTCAACTGTTTTTGTATTTGTATGTTTGTACATTTTTCTTGTAGTATCTCCATTACATGTTGTACTTTATGTCCTATGGACCAATTCGTAGTTGGATTTTGCATTACTCCTTCTCTTTTATTGCATATTTCTTCTATTTCTCTTCCTAGGGCTCCAGGGAGCTTATTCCAAAAGAAATGCAACAAAGGAGAAGAGCGCACTTGTACCAAGATACTTATTACAGATGAAAATTAAGAAATTGAACTATTAGAACTTGGCGTTTCAGATATAGAAGATGTAGAAAAAAATTACACCTTAATAGAAATAAATACAGAGCTTTACAACTTTAAAAAGGGGTTACAACACATAGGAGTAATATGAAATCAAAAGGATCTAGAAGAAGTAATTCTAATTCTAGATAAACTAGAAATAATTGGAGAAAGACCCTTGAAGCAGTGGGACACCAATCACATAACCTGTAGACTAGACATAATTAACCCAGAATACAAGGTTAAAACAGCCTCTATAGAATCAACAAATGAAGACCTACAGGAATTCGAAGATCAAATAAGAGAGTTACTAAAGTTAGGAGTAGTCAGAAGATCAACATCAAAGCATAGATCAGCACGTTAATGGTAAGAAATCATAGTGAAATAGTAAGGGGAAAAGCAAGAATGGTTATAAATTATAAAAGACTCAATGATAACACCCAAATGGACGGATATAAGCTACCAGATAAAACAGAGCTAATAAATAGAATACAAGGAAGAAAGATTTTTAGTAAGTTCGATTGTAACTCTGGATATTGGCAAGTAAATATGCATGAAGATAGTATAGAATGGACTGTTTTTACATGTCCAGAAGGACATTTCGAATGGCTAGTAATGTAGTCCTTAAAATTACAACCGCGCATAGCAAAGAAGGTTCTAGACATGCCAGACAAATTAGACAAGACTAAAGATTTACAAAAATTTCTAGGGATTTTAAATTATGCAAGGAATTTTATAAAAGACTTAGGCAAAATAGCAGGACCCCTCTATTCAAAAACATGAACTAATGGACAAAAGACATCCAACACGGAAGCTTTAAAGTTAGTGCAAAAACTCAAACATATGGTTAGAACCATACCAGACTTATCCCTCCCATTAGAAACTGACAAATTAGACAAGACTAAAGATTTACAAAATTTTCTAGGGATTTTAAATTATGCAAGGAATTTTATAAAAGACTTAGGAAAAATAGCAGGACCCCTCTATTCAAAAACATGAACTAATGGACAAAAGACATTCAACACGGAAGATATAAAGTTAGTGCAAAAACTCAAACATATGGTTAGAACAGCTACCTGAATGGACGGATATAAGCTACCAGATAAAACAAAGCTAATAAATAGAATAAAAATGCATGAAGATAGTATAGAATGGACTGCTTTTACATGTCCAGAAGGACATTTCGACTTAACCCTTTCATGAACGATCCTTTTTACCAAGAAGTTTCATAAACAAAATAGAATTAGAGAAGCTAGATTTAAATAACCTAAATGACCACACCTTTGTCAATATACAATGTGACCATGAATTTTCCAAGGGAAAAGGTTTAGACAGCCAGCGATGTTTTAATTGCACATGATATCAAAGTAAAGATAGAAGAGCAAAATGCATGAACTGCTACTTAGAAGGATGCATTCGGTGCATTGATAAGATGTTGTCTTTCTCCTTCTATGGCATTTATGCTTATTACTGAATATATACTTTCGTTATCTGACATATATTCGACTACATTTATCAGGGTTTCTTGGAAATCTTCTATAAGTTGGGCATTTGCTCTACTCCTGTTTGAAAAAAGGTCCATGCCTTGTCCTTTTTTGTCACTTTAGGTCTATCCTTTTAGGCCGTTATTTCTGTTTTCTTTAGTTGTTCTATCATGTCCTGTATACTTTTATCCTGTTTTATTTTTTTTCCGAGGATTTTATTCTCTAATAAAATATCTAATTTTTTATTAATTTCTGTGATCTTATCTTCTAGTTTTCTGTTTAACTCTAACAGCGCGAAGCTTATTATATTATTTTGTTTCACTCCTATTAGGTCTGTTTTTCCTGGTGGTGTATATTCTGATAAACCTTTGGGATTGACTTGAAATTATGCTGTCCTTTTTAAAACTTCTTGGTAAAAAGGATCGTTCATGAAAGGGTTAAGTCTTTAAGTTGGTTTAACTTTTCCTTTATTTCTTTAGATTCTTCGTGGAGATGTTCTAGTCTTTTATTATACTATTGTTATTTATGTTATTATTATTTGCTATAACACCTTGTAGTTTTGTATTTATATCTAATTGTTGTGTTTTTAAGAAGTCGAAATTGATTTCTATTTTTCCTAATACTTTTTTATGTTGGTTTGTAGTCTTTCTAAAGTTTCTATCGACTTTAGTATTCTATCGTCTTTTAACTGAGTGTGCTCTGCTAGATTTATTATTAGGTTTGTAATAGTGTTTAAGTGATGATTATCGCTATGTAAGATGTGGTCTCCTTCTGTAAAGGTACACTTGATTACTGAACCATGCTTTTAGCCTTCTATATTTCTTTTCAGAAAATATTTGTAAGTCTAAATAGTCTAAATTCTTTGTACTTCCTATTGTAGTATTTTTAAGCAAGATACCAAGTTTTTCCTTTTCTATCGTATTGTTCTTGTCGGATTTGTTGGAGGTAATGGTCAATTCTAGACCCTATTCTTGGTAATTGTAAATCTATTTGTCTAATTTTGTTGATTTATTGAATTTATTTCTACAGATAAGCTTGGATATAACTGTCGTTGTTCTAAATATAGTTGTCTTTGTTCTATTAGAAAGTCGTATATACTTGAATAATTTCTTTTATCTTTAAAAGATACCAGTGATATTCTTGGTCAATTATTATCTGTCTTTCGTAAGGTCGAGGCTTTCTTTTGGCTATTCTGAAAAATTTTCTGAAAAGAAATATAGAAGGCTAAAGCATGGTTCAGTAATCAAGTGTAACTTTACAGAAGGAGACCACATCTTACATAGCGATAATCATCACTTAAACACTATTACAGACCACAATATAATATCCAGAGAGACTAGGGGTGGGCATAAATATCGGAAAAACCGAACCGAACCGAAAAAATTCGGTTCTTCGGTGTTTTGGTTCGGTGTAGATTTTTTTTCGGAACTTCGGTTCTTCGGTTTGGAGTTCGGTGTAAGGGTCCCAAAACTACGGTGCACCAAAGAACCGAAGTTTTATTAAATAAATTTAAAAGTATTTATTATATTACTTAATTTTTAACTTTACTTGGCCCAGTTCAATTTTTATCCTAAACTTAAATAGCAAAAATCTAAATAACAAAATAGTAAACCTTGAAGACCTAAAGTCTAAACTAAACAAAACTCAATTTAATTCAAGTTTGAGCAGCAACTTGGTGTTTCTACTTTCTACTTTATGATTTTATGATTTTATGTTGTTACTTTGAAGTGTGAACAACAAATTGATGTTCTTACCTTTTATTGTTAGACGGTTAGTTGTTACTTTGAAGTTGGAAGTGTGAAGTGAATAACAATTGTTACTTTATCATATTCTCTCTTTATTTTTGTTCACACGGAAAAACCGATTTAAAAACATCGAACTAAACCGAACCGAACCGATCTAGTTTGGTTTGAAATATGGTGCACACTTTTCTAAAACCGAATACCGAAGAACCGAACTCCCACCCCTAAGAGAGACACATACAAAATAATATTTTGCGACCACTGCTCTACAATGATAGACGACTTCAAAAGACAAAACCAGACCATTGAGAGACTCGAAAAAGAAAAAGAAAAAAAATGACGCAACACATCTACCTTTTACAAGAAAGAATCAAAATTTTACATTTCAAAATCAATCAGACCCAACCATTACAAACAAAAGATCATCCAAAAGAACAGAGGTGTACATTCCCCAATATATATATAGACACACTCTACTACTACAACAATGGGTATCAAACAACATAATTTATTGAATTTAAAAACAAAAACGGATGATCAAAATAAAAATTATACTCTTTAGAAGTACTTACATAGTTTTTTTTTTAATTCAAGAGTAGAATAAAATGTGCAATATATAAATATCAATATTTTGAGATACAGCAAGAGCATCACAAATGCAACAAACTTGTAGATTTAGCATCTTAATTCATTTTATGTATATATTTATTTCTGATCTAATTTTCCGTTATACAAAATATATCATAAATTAAAATTAAAATGGAGATAATCAAATTAAATTTACATTCAAATACTTTCGAGACAAAAATAGATAATAAGATGCTACAAATAAACATACATATCAAAGTACAAATTGAATTATATTTGAGAGAGAAAGTAAGCAGTTTATTTCGATTTTTTCTTTTTAATATTACAGATTCAATATATTTATGAATCTCTCCTCCATTAATGTGTTTTATTATCTTCATATGAGATTTTAAAAGAGACTTAAAAGATGAATAAGTAAAAAGAAGAAGAAAAAAAAATCCATATTAGATACATTATAGTAAAAATCATAATTGTTAATTTACTTTTCTTTGTAAAATAATTCAACCTTGATTTAGAATATCTACTATATACTGTAAAAAATATTTTAAAAAGTTTAACCCTGAACAACACAATTTATTATATTTTGAAAATGATTGTGTCATGATAAAATTTAACTATGAAAAATATCTATCTATATATAAAAGGAGAAGAAAAATGACACATGTCAACAGCACAAAAATTTCAGAATTTTAAATATTTTAAATATTTAATAATCAATAATTAATTAAATAAATAAATATAGACACATGTCAATAATTAGAATTAGAATGACACATGTCAACATCACAACAAATTTAACAATTTTAAAATTCAAAAATTAATTAATTTTTTTTATTTATCTATCTTAAATTAACCAAAAAGAAATAAAGGTTACTGTTTTTAATTTGGATTTTAAAGGAATCAGTTTCCACGAAAGCTATCTTTAAATTTGAATTTAAAATTTTTATTTTTGAAATACAATTTTAAAATTGAAGTACAATTTAATATAATAATAATGATAATAATAATAATAATAATAATAATAATAATAATAATAATAATGATAATAACAATATAATAATAATAATAATCTATCTATCTATAATAGGAGAGAAAAAAATGTCACGTGTCATCACCACAATTATTCTTAAATTTTAGTTTTAATACTGATATTTTTAGTTAATTTAAATAATAAATTCAATATTAAAAACAAAGAACAATATAAAACATTAAAAAAAAAAACGTTTTGAAACTTAACATTTAAATTCAATTTTAAAAACAAATAACAATATAAAACTACTTTAAAAAAAAATATAATTTGGAACTTAATATTTAAATTCAACTTTAAAAATAAATAACAATATAAAACAATTATTTTAAAAAAAAAAACATACATTTTGCAACTTACCGTTTAAATAACACTAAAGCATATTTAAGCGATATACAAAATTGTAAAGAAATCTAAACCTATCTAATTATCTATTCTTTTTTAACTTTTTTTTTTTGTTTTTAAAAAAAATAAAAAGAAACTTCAACTATAAATAATTATCCCTAAAATTCCTCACCCACTTACTTAACTTCCTTCCCCAAAAAAACTCAACCGTATTAACTCACTAAATTTAAATACGGTAGTCTTTTCTTTAGTTTTTCCAAGAAAAAAAATGCATCTCAATAAAGGAAATTCAAAACAATAATAATCCTTACCATTCATGGAAAGGTAATTTTTATTATTTTTATTATTATCTTTTTCTTCTGTTTTATGTGGTTTACATTATCAATAATTGTACTTTATTTTGGAAGTTCTAGATGTTGAAGATGATCAATTGATGAAGTTACGATCAAGCCATTTATGTGATGAATATATGTAGTTGTAGAAGGAGAAACACTTTTAAGACTATATTCGATAACTATGCCAAACATGTAATATTTTAATTTTTTTCATCTTATGTTTTGTTTTAAAATCAAACTGTGTTGATGTATTTACATATAATTTATGATTCTTTGCTTACTGCATATTTCATATTTATAATTCTTTAATCTTATTTTTTTTTAACATGTAGTTAATGATGAAACTATAATGGAAATTTTGAATTGAAATATTAGAAGTATCTGAATTTGAAGATATTATATTTTCAAAAGAAAAAAAAATATTAACTTAATTAAAACTAGAAACTCATGTTTATAGAATTCTAAATAAACTCTTACTATTTCACAAATTTATCTTTTCATATGTTAATAAATGTATTTAACTATATTTAATTTACATATAAATGAAGATAATAGTACTATCTCTCTATATTAATATAAATGAAAGTTGACATATATCTGCTTGCAATTTATTTATCTATCGATTGATGTTGAAAACGTTAATATGACAACGATTTCAACAACGACTACAATGATAATGACGACGACGTTGATGTTATCGATATTACAACAATAAAGATTAAAGTGGACAACAAAAGAAATATTAAGACGACGAAGGAGAACAAGAAGAAGAAAAAGAAGATCAAGAAGGAACATACAATGACTGAAATGATAAAAGAAATACAACAAAGTACATCATCATTTTTCATTTTGGATCATTTCAAGATTATACTGGCAATGGTAAAGGAATAAACATTGATAGTTTCATTTCATCACCATAATGTGATGATTTGTATTTGTCGGACTATCACACTTCATTCGTTCTTTAAATGTCCAGGTAAATATATCAATGTTATGTTGAAAATTCATAAAGTAAAACATAAATATAAGTGATAATTTGTAAATCGTATAATATATAATTTGCATAAACTTTCTTTCCTTTATAATATGTAAAGAGATAAGATTTATTACCCACAAAAGTTTTATGTGGGTAATATAGATTTTCTTATGTGGTTTTTTTTTAAATTGTTGTTTGTTAATTTGTATTAAATGTGTAAGATTTGTTTCTGAGTTCTAAAAATTACATTAAGTTATGGAGAAACATTTTATTTTGGCAAATTTTAAAAGATCTAAAGAAAGAGGAATATTTACGAAAAATTACATATTTTTAAAACAAATTAAAAAATAAATATATTTCCTTTTAATTTTTAAAACATTCAAAAATTTAAATTCGTTATTTTAAATAATAATCAAGAAATGAACAATTCCATGTAATTCTAATCATATTTTCATCAAATATAGCTAGGATATGAGAATGAAAATGAACTTAAATTAAAATAAAAGCTAAGTAAAGACTTTCACTAGCTATCCATGAATTATGGATCCCATTAATATGAAAATTGGAGTTTTAAATTTTTTAAAAATACGTTATAATTTTGTGTTTACTTTTAAAAAAAATATATGTTTTAAATTTGTGTTGCAAATTTAGATAGGTGATAAGTTTGAAAATTAATTTAAATGGAAAAAATGATGAGTAAAGACTTTCACCAACTATCCACAAATTATGGAATCGTATTGTGAAAATTGATAGTTTTAAATTTATTTTATATTCTAAAAATATTAGAAATTTAATTTGTCTTTTTTTCTTTTTCTTTTAAAAAAAGAGTTGTTCCAAGTAGTTACAACCATACTTTCATCAAATTTGGCTAGGAGATGATTTTGAAAATTATTGTCAATTAAAATAAAATACGACATAAAGACTTTCACCAACTAGCCATGAATTATGGAATCCTATTAATTGTGAAAGTTGAGCAATTTAATTTCTTTCTTAAAATAAAAAACTGGCAATTAAATCCTAATTTTAAAAATAAAATAATTTAAACAATTTCAAGTTATAATAACCATATTTTCATCAAATTTGTCTAGGAGATAACTGCACACACAATTTGAAATAATATCAACTCAAAATAAAGATATTAATGCTGTTATCTTTTTACTTTTTAGTTAATAAAAACAATGACAAATATAATAAAACTAAACATAAAATAAAATATTTAAAACATTAAAAATAATAATCAACCATTTGGATTATTTACAAATATCCAAAAGAAAAAACTATTTTTAAAATTACCTCAACTATTGTTTCTTTTTAATTTATTTAAAATTAATTTTTCTAAAAACTGACAATCTCAACAATATGTCAGTTTTACCTTTATATTCGATTACTTCTTTTTTTTTAAAAAAATTACTTTCACTGGGGTTGTATTTATTAAGATTATATTTACCTTAAATCAATTTTCTATCATATTGTAGCACAAATTTAATACGGAATTTTTTTTTTGTAAAATCTTTTGATTTTCAATAAAATATATATATATAGAAAATGTATCAACATACCATTTAATCTTATGATATCAAATATTTCTTATGAAATGTTAGAATTAATAAATTACTAACATACTTTTTTATTCAAACGATATGAATAAAGTACAAACAAATAAAAATATTTGAAGTATTTGATATTTGATCAAAGATAAAATGATCATAAAATTAATAGTATCCTTACAAAGAATTTAACCTGATATATTATAAAACTAAAAGCGTAGCTGATATAGTTATAGTTAAAATAAATTGTGTACTAATAATATTAATTCAATGTGCTCAAATAAATAAGTTAATGATTTGTATTATTATTATAAAAAATTAAATATATTATTAAGTGCATAATATATTTTATTAATTATTTTTAATTATAAAATTATTACATTTTAAATCATCCGTGCAACGCGCGGGCACGTATACTAGTAGTTATAAATAAATTTAAAGTTATGTGCTTTATCATTATTGTGTTAATCTTTCTGCAATCTAGCCAATTATGATTCAAGCAAGTCTTTATTCTGAACACATCTTCAATGTATGTTGCATACAGAAAAGCCTTAAATATCCATGCAATGTATGTATAATCTAATAAAAACTTGCCAAATTTTTTTACTATAATTGAGTCATACCGTACCTAATTAAATTAAATCATACTCATCAAAATCGATCTCTTCATAAGAGTGGAACAACACATATGCATGCTCAAAACATTGCTTACTCTACGCAAGAATGTTGGTGACTTCTTTATCCTGCCTTACCATTGCAATTTTGCAATAAATAGTAAAATAATCCTTGTAATTGAATCTAATTATTTATAAATATTTAAAGATAAAGTGTACATGAGTAGTTGAGCAGTTTTAGGAACCGCTTTTAAATTCAAATAAAAACGTAACCACTTTGCCACGTTGTATTCTTTTTTTTTCTTCAACGTGGGTTAATTTTTTTTCTTTTTAAATTGTCCGTGTTTTTCATCTATTTTGCAATTTTATTTTACTTTCAAATTTTCCTATGGTTTACCGTATAAAAGTTTTAAATTATTTTTAAAAAAAATTAAAAATAAAACAGTTTTCCATTTACATGGGATTAATATTTAAATTGTTTTAAAATTATTTATATTTAATTATTCTAATTTCATTTTAATTATTAAAAAATATGTTTTTTTGTGGTGCTGATATGTATGCATTTTTTTCTTCTCCTAATATATATAGATAGAAAATAGATTTTTTAAAATGTAATAATTGAGAATTTTAATCAATATAAAATTAATTTTAATTTTTTAATTAGTTTATAAAAAATAAATTCTAGCAGTTTTTAATTTAAGATAGAATTGGGAAGTTAGTAGGTAGTAGTTGATAACATTTACAAAAAATTAAAAATGATCCCACTATTTTTTTTAAAAATTAGGCAGTTAGCTTTGAATTAGGAACAAACACATTCAAATTATTATTATTATTATTATTATTTTTTTTATTTTTTTATTTTTTTTTTAAAAAAGGAGATCAAAAGATCAGTTTTTTTACGTAAACAAATTTTTAAAAACTGTTTTTTATTTATGTTTTTTAAATGTAGATTATTGACATGTGTCTATACTTATTTATTTAATTATTGATTATTTAAAATTAGTTAAATTTTAAAATTAAAAAAATTGTTGTGCTGACATGTGTCGTTTTAATTCTAATTATTGACATGTGTCTATATTTATTTATTTAATTATTAATTATTTAAAGTTTATTTAAAATACTGAAATTTTTTGGGGTTGACATGTGTCATATTTTCTTCTCCTTTTATATATAAAAATATAAATAGATTAAGACAAAATGAATAATATTATTAAAGTCATATTGCACACAGAACCACATGTCTAATTTCTATTATACAGAAAGAGGAAATCTTAAAGTGACCGAATATTTTGTCAAAATAAAAAATGCTCAAATTAAAGCAATTGCATCTAAGGAAGTTAGTGCTCGTTTGAATTGACTTATTTTAGGTGCTTTTAAGATAAAATAACTTTTAAGCAATTTTAAAGTGTTTAAATAAAGTTAAAAAGTGCTTATAAACATTTATTTTAAAGCTAAAATAACAAAAATAAGCCAAAAGCCATATGTTAGAAATCCTAACTTATGACTTTTGGTTTATAAGTCATAAAAGCCAAAAGCCAAAAGCCAATCCACCCTTAGAGCCTGCTTAAAAAAAGTAGCTTTTTAAGTCAAAAATAAAAAGTCAAACTGAAATGACTTTTAAGTCAAAAAATAAAAAGTAGGGGAGACCTACTTTTGGTTTTTGACTTATTTTAAGTCATTTTTTACCTTGCCAAATATTTTGTAACTTATTTGAAGTCATTTTTGATTTATTTTAAAATGTTTTTTATATTTGCTAAATACTTTCAGAAGTTTAAAACTGACTTAAAATTAGGTTTAATCAACTTTTAACCCAATCCAAACGGACTCGTACTTGAATCTTAGTGAGATGTCATTCATAAGAAAACGCATTGAACCAGAAGAATTCTATGGCGAATTCGAAATCCAAACCCAAATCTCATTCCCAGAACGTTCTTCAACTTTTCGCCGGCTTAAACCCTACAATTCTTCATCTTCCTCCGATTCGTTCTATAGCAATCACCAGTGATTCCGATTCCCAAACCCTAGTTTTTGTCGAAACAGTCTCCGGAGACGTTATTTCCCTCTCATTGAACACTAATTGCGGTTTATCACTCTTCCTGCGGGTCAACATCATTGGTAAGCCCGTCATTTCGATACACGTTATTAGTCATATAAAAAAACTCATTGTTCTCTCCGACGGCTTTATTTATTTGCTCGACTTGAATTCACTTGAACCAGTTCGAAAATTGAGTCTGTTGAAGAATGTTAATGTTGTAAGTAAGAGATTTTTTAGCAGTTTATGTTGGGTTTAGCAAGGTGTGAATGGGAAATAAAAAAGAGAAAATGGAAAGTGGAAGAACCAATGAAAGTGGGGGAACCAATTTTGGAGGGAAAATGAAAAGTCATCATTGCAAAAGTGCAAATGAAAGGTCATTTTTACCATATTGGTAGAAGAAAGGAAATTGTTGTCCTTATATTAGGAAACACTTCCTTTAGTTCTTAAAGGGTTAAGAAGAAGGTGCCCCCTCGCGCCGTCGTCGTCGCTCGCTCAGCTTCGGCTTCGGATTTGGATTTGGCAAATGATTGATTGATAATATTTTTGGACAAAATTTATTTAATCAATCTTGTTAAATCATTTCCTTTCTCTTATAAATTAATTCAGAATGTTAATTAAATAACAGAATTAATTTGGCGCAACTGAATTTATTTGAAATTCACGTGTAACGGTAATCCATCCAAAAAGTCGTTACTTTTCCCAAACGGTAATCCTTCCGAAAAGTCGTTACTTTTCCCAAAGGACACAATATTCTGGAAAAAATGGGTCTGAACAGATTTTTCTGAACAGATGCATTCCTTGCTGCAAATGGCTATAAATAAGATGTCTTTTTCGTTTTTTCAAACACTGAAAATTTTCCTCTCTGCATACATTTTCTTACATAAATAAAATTATCGATCGACTGAGTCTGTGTGTGCTCTTGTTACTGTTCTTGCGTTCGCTGAAGTTATTGAAGTTTGAGGTACCACTACTTCTTTAACAGATTAATCCGTTTTATCTTGGGAGAAATTAATCTGCAACCTCGGGTACAGTGAGGGGATTAAATTTCTTAAGGAAACACAGTGGTTTCTGTGGACTCGGATTAAAAATCATTTTGTCAATTTCATCTTTTTTCTGTTTCTGTATTTTTGAGTAACCTGAATACAGGAGATAACAATCTTATGAAATCTGTATTTGAGGTTTCTGGAGATTAAAACCTTTATGGTTTTCTACTCTGTTTGAATTTTTAAAATTCATTCGGTTAATGATTAAAAGAACATAAAAACTTTATCGTTAAATCAGAAACAGTCTGTGTAAGGATTTAGTCTTTATTGGTAGTATTTCACATACTAAATTGCCTGCCATTTGTGACAGAAAAATGACTAATTCAAGTCAAGTAAATGCTGGAACAGTAAGTGCTGCAACAACATCGGTTGCACACAATCGTTCAAATGCTGCCCTAGCACCGGCTGAGAAACCTGCAAAGTTTTCTGGAGTCGACTTCAAGAGATGGCAGCAAAAGATGTTCTTCTAACTGATTACGTTGAGTTTGCAAAGGTTCATTAATGAGAACATTCCTGTTATGTCGGATGAAACTCCGCCTGAAGAACGATTCTTGGTAACAGAAGCATGGACACATTCTTATATTTTGTGTAAAAATTATATTCTAAGTGGCCTGCAGGATGATCTGTACAATGTGTACAATAATATGAAAACCTCAAAAGAACCCTGGGATGCTTTAGAAAAGAATTACAAAACAGAGGATGCCGGAATGAAGAAGTTTATTGTGGCAAAGTTTCTGGACTATAAGATGATAGACAGTAAGACCATCGTCACCCAAGTTCAAGAATTGCAGGTCATAATCCATGATCTCCTTGCTGAAGGTATAAATTTATTTAATACCTATGTTAGAAATATTAAGTTTATTCTTAATACTCACATAATCTTTAATGTAGGATTGGTTGTGAATGATGCTTTTCAAGTGGCTGCAATTATTGAGAAGTTACCTCCATTGTGGAAGGACTTCAAAAACTACTTGAAACATAAACGCAAGGAGATGATTGTTGAAGATCTCATGGTAAGGCTGAGAATTGAAGAGGACAACAAGGCTGCAAAAAAGAGGTCACGTGGTAATTCAGCAATATTTGGAGTAAATATTGTTGAAGAAGATCCCACAAAATCAAAGAAAAGAAAGAAAGCATCTGGTCCAAAGAGCAATCCTCCTAAGAAGAAATTCAATGGAAGCTGCTTCAACTGTGGCAAATGTGGTCATAAGGCTACTGAATGTAGGGGTCCCAAGAAGGACAAGAACAAGGATCAAGCAAATTTGGCTGAATCCAAAGGAGAGATGGACGATCTTTGTGCAATGCTTTCAGAATGCAACTTGGTTGGAAATCCAAGAGAATGGTGGATAGATTCTGGTGCTTCATGCCATGTTTGTGCCAATAAAGAATTATTTTCCTCATATACTCTAGCACCTACATTATGAGAAGTTGTTTATGGCAAATTCCGCTGTTGCAAAGGTGGAAGGAGCTGGCAAGATCCTCCTAAAGATGACATCAGGCAAGATGGTGACTTTGAGCAGGGTCTCGTATGTTCCGAAATTGCGAAAGAACCTAGTTTCTATACCAGTTCTGACTAAGAATGGATTCAAATATGTATTTGTTTCTGATAAAGTTATAGTAAGTAAGAATGAGATGTATGTAGGAAAAGGTTACCTCACTGAGGGCCTTTTTAAACTCAATGTAATTGCAGTTGATATGAATAAAGATTTTGCTTCTTCTTACTTGCTTGAGTCTAAATGTTTATGGCATGAACTTTTGGGACACGTTAATAACAAAACCTTGCGAAAACTGATTAACTTAAATGTTTTGCCTAAATTTGAGTGCAATAAATCAAAATGTCAAGTTTGCGTTGAATCTAAGTATGCTAAGCATCCTTATAAATCTGTTCCAAGGAATTCATATCCTTTAGAACTAATTCACACTGACATTTGTGACATGAAGTGAACACTAACACGTGGTGGGAAAAAGTATTTCATAACTTTTATATATTGACGATTGCACTAGATATTGTTATGTCTATTTGCTAAACGGTAAGGATGAAGCAATAGATGCATTTCAGCAATATAAAACTGAAGTTGAAAATCAGTTGGATAGAAAGATCAAAATGATCAGAAGTGATAGAGGTGGAGAATATGAATCTCCATTTGCAGAAATATGTTTGGAAAATGGAATAATCCATCAAACTACTGCTCCTTACTATCCATAATCTAATGGAATTGCAGAAAGAAAAAACCGAACTTTAAAGAAAATGATGAATGCCTTACTTATAAGTTCAAGTTTACCACAAAACTTGTGGGGGGAGGCTATCCTTACAGCAAATCGAATACTCAATAGAGTGCCTCATACGAAGACACATGTGATTCCATATGAGAAATGGAAAGGTAGAAAACCTAACTTGAATTATTTCAAAGTGTGGGGGTGTCTTGCCAAGGTCCAGGTTCCTATACCTAAGAGGGTGAAAATAGGGCCTAAGACTGTGGATTTTGTATTCATTGGATATGCCACAAATAGTAAGGCATGTCGATTTTTGGTTCATAAGTCCGAACATCCGGATATTCATGATAATACGATAATGGAATCAGATAATGTTGAATTTTTTGAACATATCTATCCGTATAAAACTAGACTTGAGTCATCTAGTGGGGGGTCTAAACAACCTCGAGAATGAAACCAATGAAGTGAGTCCAAGGCGCAGTAAACGTCAAAGGACAGCTACTTCATTTGGATCTGATTTTGTAACATTCCTTCTTGAAAGTGAGCCTCAAACATTCAAGGAAGCGATGTTGTCTAGCGACGCAACCTCTTGGAAGGAGGCTGTCAATAGTGAGATTGAATCAATCTTAAGCAATCATACTTGGGAGTTGGTTGATCTTCCTCCAGGGAACAAACCTTTGGGTTCTGAATGGATCTTCAAAAAGAAGATGAAAGATGATGGAACTATTGACAAATATAAAGCAAGACTTGTTGGCAAAGGCTTTAGATAGAAAGAAGGTCTTGATTATTTTGACACATACTCGCCAGTGACTAGGATTACATCAATTCGGATGTTAATTGCCCTAGCTGTAGTATACGGTCTTGAAATCCATCAAATGGATGTGAAAACCGCATTCTTAAATGGAGAGCTGGAGGAAGAAATCTACATGGAACAGCCTAAGGGCTTCGTAGTTCCCGGCAAAGAAAAGAAAGTATGCAAACTTGTTAAGTCACTTTATGGACTAAAACAAGCACCGAAACAATGGCATGCAAAGTTTGATCAAACCATGTTGTCAAATGGATTTAAGATCAATGAGTGTGATAAATGTGTTTACATTAAAGACACTATGGGTCAGGAAGTCATTGTATGCCTATATGTGGATGACATGCTGATAATGAGCAAGGACATTGCCAATATAAAAGCTACTAAGCGTATGCTTGCTAGTAAGTTTGATATGAAAGATCTAGGAGTAGCCGATTTGATATTGGGAATAAAGATTCACAAAACTCCTAACGGTCTAGCATTGTCTCAATCTCATTATATTCAAAAGGTACTTGAAAAGTTCAAGTATTTAAATTTCAAAAAGGCAAAGACCCCAATTGATGTGAACCTTAATCTTGCTAAGAACAAAGGTGAAAGTTAGTCTCAATTGGATTACGCCAGAGTATTGGGAAGTTTGATGTATGTCATAAATTGTACACGACCAGACATAGCCTGCGCTATAAGTAAACTGAGTCGATACACAAGTAATCCCAATCAAAATCATTGGTTGGCAATGAAGGGAGTTTTGGGGTACTTAGAAGATACTCAAAACTATGCTTTGCATTACAACAAATATCCAGCATTTCTTGAAGGATATAGTGATGCAAATTGGATTACTGGGTCAACTGAATCGAAATCCACGAGTCGATATGTTTTCACTATTGGTGGAGGAGCAATATCTTGGAAATCATCCAAACAAACATGTATAGCTCGCTCTACAATGGAGTCAGAATTCATCGCCTTAGACAAGGCAGGTGAAGAAGCTGAATGGCTCCGGAATTTCTTAGAAGATATTCCGTTTTGGCCCAAACCAATGGCCCCTATATGCATACACTGCGATAGTCAAGCTACAATAGGAAGGGCTGGAAGTGTTATGTATAACGGGAAGTCTCATCACATAAGACGAAGACATAACTCTGTTAGACAACTACTCTCTAGTGGAATTAAAACAATTGATTATGTAAAGTCAAAGGATAATGTATCGGATCCACTTACAAAAGGCCTAACTAGAGAGGGAGTTGAGAGATCATCGACGGGAATGGGACTATGGCCGAGAACAAGTCATCGTGGCGGTAACTCTACCTAGAAGACTGGAGATCCCAAGATCTAGGTTCAAGGAGATCAAACAAAGTCATAGATGACGGTTCAACATTGTGTCAAAACATATTTGATGGTCCATTCTCATGGTGAGACAATGTTCAGTAATAAGGATAAAGGCATAAGGACTTTTTAATGGTTTCTAAGTTTGATATAGGGTATATCAAATAGTGTATCTACGGGATAACACAGTTAGAAACCACCTATGTAAGTGTGAAGTGTAAGCCGCTTCAAGGAGAATCCGGTAAGGCCAGTTCTCTAAGAACTTATTAACCGAGATGTGTTCATGGCTGAAACGAACAAAACAATGAGAATCAAAAATAGTTCAAGGGTTGATTGTGTGACTTATGTTGTCTAGGTATACACTAAAGCTCGACGGTTCAAAGATATCAAATCTACCGATTGACCGAGTATATCCGATATATGTTCACTACGAAAAGTTTAAAGGGAAACCTACTTATCTAGATGCGATTAACCCTTACTTACGAGACACACAAGTTTTTCATGCATATGTTGGGTTTAGCAAGGTGTGAATGGGAAATAAAAAAGAGAAAATGGAAAGTGGAAGAACCAATGAAAGTGGGGGAACCAATTTTGGAGGGAAAATGAAAAGTCATCATTGCAAAAGTGCAAATGAAAGGTCATTTTTACCATATTGGTAGAAGAAAGGAAATTGTTGACCTTATATTAGGAAACACTTCCTTTAGTTCTTAAAGGGTTAAGAAGAAGGTGCCCCCTCGTGCCGTCGTCGTCGCTCGCTCGGCCTCGGCCTCGGCTTCGGATTTGGATTTGGATTTGGCAAATGATGTGATTGATTGATAATTTTTGTGGACAAAATTTATTTAATCAATCTTGTTAAATCATTTCCTTTCTCTTATAAATTAATTCAGAATGTTAATTAAATAACAGAATTAATTTGGCGCAATTGAATTTATTTGAAATTCACGTGTAACGGTAATCCATCCAAAAAGTCGTTACTTTTCCCAAACGGTAATCCTTCCGTAAAGTCGTTACTTTTCCCAAAGGACACAATATTCTGGAAAAAACGGGTCTGAACAGATTTTTCTGAACAGACGCATTCCTTGCTGCAAATGGCTATAAATAAGAGGTCTTTTTCGTTTTTTCAAACACTGAAATTTTTTCTCTCTGCATACATTTTCTTACATAAATAAAATTATCGATCGACTGAGTCTGTGTGTGCTCTTGTTACTGTTCTTGCGTTCGCTGAAGTTATTGAAGTTTGAGGTACCACTACTTCTTTAACAGATTAATCCGTTTTATCTTGGGAGGAATTAATCTGCAACCTCGGGTACAGTGAGGGGATTAAATTTCTTAAGGAAACACAGTGGTTTCTGTGGACTCGGATTAAAAATCATTTTGTCAATTTCATCTTTTTTCTGTTTCTGTATTTTTGACTAACCTGAATACATGAGATAACAGTTTAAACAATGGGATTAAAGGAAAAGAAGATGGTTGTTTTTTCGCGGTTGCAGTGGGGAAGAAGTTGGTGCTTGTTGAGCTGGTTTTGAGTGGTTCTCCTGTAATTTTGAAGGAAGTTCAGGGTAATTTTACAAATGGGATAATGTGTTTATCATGGGTTGATGACTCTGTTTTTGTTGGAACTAGGACTGCTTACTATTTATATTCGTATGCAAGTGGGCAGTGTGGTGTGATATTCTCATTGCCCGATCCGTCTGTGCTCCCAAGGATGAAGTTGTTAGCAAAGGAGTGTAAGGTGATGTTAATGGTGGATAATGTCAGTGTTATTGTGGATAGTGAAGGACAGCCTGTGGGTGGTAGTTTAGTTTTCAGTGAAGCTCCAGAGACCATGGCGGAGATAGGGGCATATGTTGTGGTTGTAAGGATTGGGAAGTTGGAGCTGTATCATAAGAAATCGGGGAATTATGTTCAGCGAATTCAAATTGTTTGGGAAGTAGGTAGTCCTTGTGTTGTGGCTGATGAGGAGGATGGAAGAGGAAATCTTGTCGTTGTGGCAATAGGCTCAAAGGTAATATACATTATTTTCTTTGAGATGGTGTGTTCAGGCTAGCTTGCGTATAGAAATATTATAACTTTAATTATAAAAAGTCTGCACTTGATGCTTTCTTGATAAAGTTTTAAGTTTTGAGAACTAATGCACTCAATTGGTGAAGTGGTGATGAAATCTTTGCTTCTGCTGAATCAACCCATCATAACTTACGATTAATGTGATACTATTAAATAGAATTGGACTTTCATCCGGGAAGCGCTAGTGTACCATGCTAATAGATACTTGCTTAAGCTAGAGTTTCAAGGTGATCTTTTTGATAGCTTCAACCTTTTCTTTTTTTTTGGATAAGTAAAGGTTTCCATTGCTGACATCAAGGAGATGCATGTAAGTTACAACAGAGTAGTAGCTAAAATAACTAAGAAGCTCCATTATAGACATTATACTAAAGACAAGGAGTTAGCCAAGTTCGAAAGGGTATCCAGGGAAGATGTGTTTAATGTTATTGATTGGCTGTAACTAGAAAATCGTAAGAATGATGTAAGTAAAACTTTTTGGAGGGGGACTACACTTTGATGTATTATACATGTGAATATATACAAGTAAATGTTACCTATCTCAAAAATCAATTTTTTTTTATCAGATTTGATCAGTGAAAATACAATCATATTTTATAACCTATGCCATATGTGTTGTTGTGATGGAAGAAAAAAAATACTTACAACAACAATAAGCAAATTCTACAATTGTCCATATAAAAACACTTTTGAGAGAAACTACACAAGACAACGTCATCGAAGGTGTTTTTGAAGGAAAAAAATCCAAAGAAGAAAAAGAAAGAAAAACAGAAAGATCAGTATCCAAAAAAATGTGCAAGTTCAAAAAAACCAAGAGAAGTTCTGCATCACCTTCTAGAGCACAAAATTGAGGAGGAGCAGTTTTTAAAATTGTAGTAACTATAGCAAAGGAGGAGTGTTGAAATTTGCGTTTGGAAACTGCAATAGTTTTTAGCAGAATAAGTTCAGTTTGGATGAATTTGAATTTTGAATCTTAGTTAGGTTGTTTGAGCAGTTGCGATATTTTAGGTTGTTCTAAATGTCAAATTATGTAGATTATCTATTTTATGTTGCTAATTAAATCCCCTCAATGCTTAATAAAATTATTGAAGGCTATTGAAGTCAATTCAATCCAAAGAGGGACCATTTCAAACCTTTTTCGCCCCATCTTTTAAAAACACCAACACATTAAAAACACTCCTATAGAGAAGTATCTCATCAATTTGAAGGAGATGGCCTCCCGATTCTTAGACCACCATGCAGAGAAAGTAAAAGGCAAGGTAGGGAGGTCATGGACAATCGTAATTGTGTAGACTTAACAGTAATATATTTGCAGGAATTTGTAAAAAATTCATAGTAGCACAAAGAAACACTATTTTATATCTACAAATACAAATAGAAAACTTAGAATATAAACTACAACACAATTTATAAATGAATAAAGAAGAATACGCAATAGATGAAAAAACATATGAAAACTATAACGGATTAAAAATAAAGATAATATTTTCTAATCTAGGAAGAAGATATAAGAAAATAGGTAACAATCTAAGTTTAATGTTAGAAAAAGAAACAGTAAAACTAGAAGATAGTTTAACTGCTATGATAAGAATAACAAAAGAAAATGAAGAAATAGATAGAAAAACAGAAATTGAAAACATAAAACAGCAAGCAAAAAAGAAAGTACAACAATTAGAAGAAGTAAAAAATACTAAAATAATAGAACTAGAAAAAGAGCTGGCAATATTGAAAGAAATGTATGAGACTAAACAAAAAGAAAAAGAACAAAAAACAAAATTAGCAAATGAAATAAATAAATTTAAAGAAAAATTGCAATTAGAAGAAGAACTAGAAGAAAAACAAGAAAATAACCAAGATAATCTACCTAAAATAAGAATTGATGAAATAAATGACGATGATCTAGATGAACAATATTCGGAAACAAGCGAAATATATACGAAACTTTTAATAAACATAAATAATACAAAGAATTTAGAAGTAAATACAGGAGACGTAGACATGGATGAAAAACCTAGTATATCAGAAATAAAAAACCCAAAAAATTTAAAATATTATACTACAAACTATGAACAATATGATAAAGAAAAAACTATATGGGATAAAAGATTGAATAAAAAATGGACACCCAAACCAATAACTGAACAACATAATTTTTTAAATTTAGACTGTGTAGCAGATATAAATAAAACAATCCAATTATGGATGAGATATATATCAAAAAATTTAATAGATAACAAAATAGGGGTAACAGAAACACCAGGATATATAGAAAGAACATTTATAGGAACAGTAAAATTATGGCTACAAAATTTATCAGATGAAAGTTTAAAAACTCTGAGAAGTAATAAAAAATCTAATGGTGAATTAGCTACTACAACTATGGAAATATTATATAAGTACGAAGTAGCTATAAGAAATGAATTTAGTAGTATGACAACAGAAGTAGAAGAATAAAATAGAGAAAAAATCATAAATCGGAATCTAATGACAAAATTAGCAATATGTAATATGTGTTATATAGATGAATATACATGTGCATTTAGAGAATACTATTATAAAGGAACATATAACACAGAAGTGAGTAAAGAAATAAGAAAATTATATTTTATAAAATTACCAGAACTTTTTAATTCAAAAGTAATAAAAAGTTGGAATGAAGCAGGATTAACAGATATCTTAGGAGCTAGAATGAAATTCTTACAACGATGGTTTATAGAAGTGTGTGAAAAACATAAAGAAGAAATAAAAATGGAAAAGATATTAGTAAAAAACCTAGCATGTTGCAAAAATAAAACAACACCCCAATTTGGTCGTTCGGATAGGTATTATAAAAATAAAAAAAGAAACTATAAAAGATATAGATCAAAATATAAGTATAAAAGACCAAGGAGAAACTACTACGTAAAAAACTACAAAACCAAAAGACCATATAGACCAAAGAGAAAACTAACGGAATGTACTTGTTATAATTGTGGAAAATTAGGACACATAGCTAAATATTGCAAATTACCCAAAAATCCAAAGAAAAAAACAAATATCAGAAATACTGATGGACAATGAAAAATATACACAAATAGAGTACGTAGATTATGAATTAAAAAGTGAAGATAGTATATATGAATTATTAGAAAACGAAACAGACGAAATGGAAAATAATTCAGTAATAGAATCAGATAATGAATACTATATAAATGACTGAAACAGACATACAAATAATAACTAAAGAAAATCATCAAGATGAAGAATCTTTAGAAAAAAAAATAATATTTGATAATAGTATATTTGAACAAATAAAAGGAAAATAATTAGACCTAAGAGTAGAAAAAATATTCGAAATACCAACAATAAGAAATTGGTTTAAACGACAAAAGGAAGAGTATTATGTAGTAAGTCAAAGAGAACATATCATAGATTGTAAATACACCAAAGGAAAGGCTAAAATACCAATAATAAAGAAACAAATAATAAATAAAAGAATACAAGATATTAAGGCTAAAAATCCAATTAAATATGTACATTTAGGAGGAATAGAAATATTAATAAAAGCATGTTTTAGGGAAGGAATAGATACACCCATAGAAATATACTTAGCGGATGATAGAATTATATAACCTATAGAAAAAAGTATAATAAGTGCAATAAAAGGTAACCTCATATACCAAAAATTTAAATTCATAATAAGTGCTAACTACTCGGTAGCAATAAATGACAGGAATATAGATAAATCACTAGTATTATATTGAAAAATGTCAGGGATAGAACTAGCCCAGGAAGTAAAATATTTACAGCCAGATGTAAAAACTTATATGTTTTAACAACAAAACACAGCAAAAAATAAAAATAGAAAATCCTTTTGAAAGAATAGTTACAATCATAGATAATAATGATTATAGCTATAATGAGATTGATATACAAAAAGATGTAGAAATAGTAAAAGAAAGATTAAGTACATAAAAAAGAATAAACTACGAAATACCCCAAATATCATCAAAAATGAGTACCTCAAGAAGAATAGATAAAACTCCACAAAAATCAATAGAAGAAGAAATAGAACCATATCATTACTACATAACGGGAGTAATGGAACAATGAAAATACTTAATATTAATAAATACAGGACAAGAAGAAAACTATATTACAAGAGAATTAGTAACAGAAGATGAAATAATAACCACTGAACAATTATGCCCTGAACTACCAAAGACACTAATATATACCGAAGAAACTACAGAAAAGGAAATAATCATTGGAGAAGTACCAATAGTAATAAAGTTTAAAATATATCAAGGAGATAAAAATATCACTTTAGGTATAAAATTGTTAGAACAAGTAAAACCATATAATCTAGAAGACAAACAGTTGACGATAAATTATGAAAATAAAAGAGTAATAATAAAAAGAACTTTAGTATGATAAAAATATGAATATATATATACTTGCAAAGATAGTAATAGAGGGATATTACAACAGATATTATACACCAATGATAGATACAGGAGCAGAAGCTAATATATGTAAATACAATTGTTTACCAGAAGATAAATGGGAAAAAATAAAAACACCGATAGTAGTAACAGGATTTAATAATGAAGGAAGCATGATCACATATAAGGTAAAAAATATAAAAATACAACTATGGGATAAGATATTAACTATAGAAGAAATGTATAACTTTGAACTTACAACAAAAGATATGCTATTAGGAATGCCATTTTTAGAAAAATTATACCCACATATAATAACAAAAACACACTGGTGGTTTACAACACCATGTAAATAAAAAATAGGTGCAAAAAGAGTAAATAACAAAAAACGAAAAACAACAGAATGGATAAAAGGTAGTGAAAAAATTACACAAAAATTAGAAAATATAAAAGAAGCAGACCGTAAAATAGAATTAATTATATTCTCTATAGATAAAGTAAAAATAATCCAAGATAAGTTAGAATTATTATATAATGAAGATCCTTTACAAGGATGGGAAAAACATAAAACAAAAGTAAAAATTGAGCTAATTGATAATAATAGTATAATAACCCAAAAATCATTAAAATATAATTTTAATGATTTAACAGAATTTAAGATACATATAAGTGAATTACTAAAAAAAAGGTATATACAAGAAAGCAATAGCAAGCACACAAGCCCAACATTTATAGTAAATAAACATAGTGATCAAAAAAGAGGAAAAAGTAGAATGGTTATTGATTATAGAAATTTAAATGCAAAAACTAAAACATATAATTACCCAATACCAAATAAAATATTAAAAATAAGACAAATACAAGGATATAATTACTTTAGTAAATTTGACTGCAAATCAGGATTTTACCACTTAAAGTTAGAAGAAGAATCTAAAAAACTTACAACATTTATAGTACCACAAGGATTTTATGAATGGAATGTATTACCATTTGGATATAAAAACGCACCAGGTAGATATCAACACTTTATGGATAACTACTTTAAATAACTAGAAAATTGTGTAGTATATATTGATAATATATTACTATATTCTAAAACCCAAGATGAACACATAAGATTATTAGAAAAATTCATACATATTATAGAATATTCAGGCATAAGCCTAAGTAAAAAGAAAGCAGACATAATGAAAAGCCAAATAGAATTCCTAGGAATACAGATAGATAAAAATGAAATAAATATGCAAACGCATATAGTACAAAAAATAATTAACTCAAATGAACAGCTAGATACAAAAAAAAATTACAATCATTCTTAGGACTAGTAAATCAAGTAAGAGAATACATACCAAAATTAGCAGAGAATTTAAAACCATTACTGCAAAAATTAAAGAAAGATGTAGAATACCAGTTTGATAAAAAAGACCAAACACAAATACAAAAAAGTAAAATTATTATATAAGAACCTACCTAAACTATACTTTTCGGATGAAAACAAAAAATTTACTTATATAGCAGAATCAGACGCCAGTGAAAAAAGTTATGGAGGAGTCTTAAAATACAAGTATGATAAAGAAAAAATAGAACATCATTGTAGATATTATTCAGGAACATTTACTAATGCAGAAATAAGATGGGAAATAAATAGGAAAGAATTATACTCAGTGTATAAATGTTTACTATCATTTGAATCATATATTGTATATAATAAATTTATTATAAGGACAGATAACACCCAAGTAAAATGGTGGCAAACAAGAAAAATACAGGATTCAGTAACTACAAAAGAAATGAGAAGATTGATATTAAATATATTAAATTTTACATTTACTATTGAAGTAATAAAAACTGACAAGAATGTTATTGCAGATTACTTATCAAGACAAAGCTACTCAAACTGAGAAAGAAAATACAATCGAAGAGATACTCAAAGCCATCACTACACTTTGTATCAAAGTGGACAGTATGAACAATGAGATACAAAAGCTAAAGACTAATGAAGATAATCTGAAGTCTAAAGCTAGTACAAGTCAGCAGCATGACTATAAAAATGCGGAGCTAAGTCGATCGGAAGACTTTAAAAATCCAGAGCTAAGAGGTGACGTTGGGAAACACCTTAAAACCCATAATGTTTGTTTAAATACAGCTGCAGTTACAAGTAAACAAGTTAGTGAAAAACAGCATAAGAATGCAAACTTAAACCAGCTATTTGAAAACCCATTTACCCCAAGAACGTCAAGAAACACATTGACTATGGAACCACAAACCCATTCTGTTAGTTTTCTCTTAGGTCTATATGGTCTTTTGGTTTTGTAGTTTTTTACGTAATAGTTTCTCCTTGGTCTCTTATACTTATATTTTGATCTGTATTTTTTATAGTTTCTTTTTTTATTTTTATAATACCTATCCGTACAATCAAATTGGGGTGTTGTTTTATTTTTGCAACATGCTAGGTTTTTACTAATATCTTTTCCATTTTTATTTCTTCTTTATGTTTTTCACATAGTTCTATAAACCATCGTTGTAAGAATTTCATTCTAGCTCCTAAGGTATCTGTTAATCCTACTTCATTCCAATTTTTTATTACTTTTGAATTAAAAGGTTCTAGTAATTTTGTAAAATATAATTTTCTTATTTCTTTACTGTCTTCTGTGCTATATGTTCCTTTATAATAGTATTCTCTAAATGCACATGTATATTCATCTATATAACACATATTACATATTGCTAATTTTGTCATTAGATTCCGGTTTATGATTTTTTCTCTATTTTGTTCTTCTACTTCTGTTGTCATACTACTAAATTCATTTCTTATAGCTACTTCGTATTTATATAATATTTCCATAGTTGTAGTAGCTAATTCAGCATTAGATTTTTTATTATTTCTTAAAGTTTTCAAACTTTCCTCTGATAAATTTTGTAGCCATAATTTTACTGTTCCTATAAGTGTTCTTTCTGTATATCTTGGTGTTTCTGTCATTCATATTTTGCTATCTATTAGTTATTTTGATATATATCCCATCCATAATTGGATTGTTTTATTTATATCTGCTACACAGTCTAAATCTAAGAAATTATGTTGTTCAGTTATTGGTTTAGGTGTCCATTTTTTATTCAATCTTTTATCCCATATAGTTTTTTCTCTATCATATTCTTCATAGTTTGTATTATAATATTTTGAATTTTTTGGGTTTTTTATTCCTGATGTACTAGGTTTTTCATCCATGTCTACGTCTCCTGTATTTACTTCTAAATTCTTTGTATTATCTATGTTTGGTAAGAGTTCCGTATATGTTTCACTTGTTTCTGAACGTTGTTCATCTAGATCATCGTTGTTTATTTCATCAATTCTTATTTCAGGTAGATTATCTTGGTTTTTTTCTTCTTTTTCTTCTAGTTCTTCTTCTAATTGCAATTTTTTTTTAAATTTATTTATTTCATTTGCTAATTTTGTTTTTTGTTCTTTTTCTTTTTGTTTAGTCTCATACATTTCTTTCAATATTGCCAGCTCTTTTTCTAGTTCTATTATTTTAGTATTTTTTACTTCTTCTAATTGTTGTACTTTCTTTTTTACTTGCTGTTTTATTTTTTAAATTTCCGTTTTTCTATCTATTTCTTCATTTTCTTTTGTTATTCTTATCATAGCAGTTAAACTATCTTATAGTTTTACTGTTTCTTTTTCTAACATTAAACTTAGATTGTTACCTATTTTCTTATATTTTCTTCCTAGATTAGAAAATATTATCTTTATTTTTAATCCGCCATAGTTTTCATATGTTTTTTCATCTATTGCATATTCTTCCGTATTCATTTATAAATTGTGTTGTAATTTATATTCTAAGTTTTCTATTTGTATTTGTAGATATAAAATAGTTTTTCTCTGTGCTACTATGAATTTTTTTACAAATTCCTGCAAATATATTACTGTTAAGTCTATTTTGCCTATGTCTCAATTCTTGTCTTTTTGCTATAATTATTTCAGTAAGTTTTTGTCTATATTCGTTATTCTCGTTATTCATTGTATCTTTAAGTATTGAATATATTTATATTCTGTTTTAGATATATTATCTATTAATTGATCTAATTTGTCGTTATCAGTTTTTGTGATAATGAGTTGTTTATATTCTGGATATAATTTATTTAATTTTCTTCTTATTTTTCTTAACTTTCTACTAGTATGTCTCTTCTTATATTTCTTTTCATCCATGGCTCTGATACCATTTTTGGGTGCGGAATTCATCTTATTGGTAGGTGATGAATTCATGATATCCTATGTTTGGTAGGTGAGGGATTCATGATATTTTTGGTAGTGTGGTAGGTGAGGAATTCATGACATTTTTGGTAGGTGAGGAATCCATTTTAAAGATTTTATTATAATATTCTTTTGCTAAGTGTTTTAATCTTGATATCTCTTTAATATTATTTATGATATATTCTAGACATAACATATCTTGGGTTCTTAGGTACATATATAAATTATTTTCAAAAATTTAAACATACACCTAATTCTAGTGCATGAGGCAATTCCTATACACAAACAACCAAGAGAAACAATGGAGGATGAGTTTGACATACAAGTCTGCTCTGATTTTAGTCTAGACTAGAAATCAAAGATGTTCAAAATCAACCTCAAGGAGTGGAGCAGAAACAATTTTGGGGAACTACTCTACTAAAAAATAGCTTATTGAATTAGTTAGATGAACTGAATCAAATGTAGGAGTAGAGAGAACTTAATGAAGATGAAACGATGATCAGGGCAACTGTGCTGGTGAAACTAGAGGAACTTGCTAAGAATGAAGAGGCAAGTTGAAGACAAAAATCCTAAGTACTTTGGTTTTGGTTAAAGGAAGTAAACAAAAACACTAGATTTTTCCAAACAATGACAACAACTCACAAGAAGCACAACACAATTTTAAAAAAAAAACTCACAAAAGGCACAACAACATTGACAAGTTACTAATTGGAATTTGGAGGAGCAGAAATTATGCAATTTGAAGAAATAAAGAGAATCATGGTAGGATACTATGAAAATTTGTGTTCAGATACTGAATCTTTGAGGCCATGTTTTGACTACCCGAGTTGTCCAAGGTGAATGAAGAGGAGTGTGAATGGTTACAAGTGTTGTACTATTATCAAAAAATAACCAAGGTATGAACGACCTCCTTTCAAGGCTATCCAACCCCCCCCCCCACTACCCCAAACCACCACATACGCCACCCTTTTCAATTCCAATACTCTAAATCCTAAACAATTTGTCCTAATTAACTCAAAAACAATCGTAAAATCAATTGAATTAATTCATGGAGAACCTACTATCACGTTTTCAATGGAGGAAATGCAAAACTTATGATCGAAGAGGGATTGCATCAAGCAGTGGTGTTTAAATTATCCCATGGTGCACTAGATTTGAAGGTATTAAGGTGAATTTTACTGAAACATCTTGGTACCAAGGGAAATTGTTTAATTGGCTTACTTGCTCCAAGACAAATTTTGTTGAGGTTTGATCAATATGAAGATTATGTATGAGCTTTATCTCGCTCAGTTAATTATCTTCTCTACAATGGATAGGAGCACCAATGTAGGGTTTTTCCATGGTCCATTGGATATAATCCTAAGGAGGAAATGACGTTGGTTGTGGTTTGGATTTCTTTACCGAACTTATCTCTTGATTTGTTTGCAAAGAACTCTCTACTGTCTATAGCATCGGCAATTGGGAAACCAATAGCTCTAGCTAAAGCTACTCAAATCAAGTCAAGACCTGGCATGGCTAGGGTCAAGGTTATACTTGATCTAATGGAAAAGCTTCCAAATCGTATAAGGTTGCAGTTTGTGGATGGAAAATCTGGTAAGTTGATCAAGGTTACTCAGGAGATTGTATATGATGATCTACCTTTGTATTGCAATTATTATAAGCACCAAGGTCATGATGAAGATAGTTGCCATTTGATCTCGAAAATAAATCAAAATAACAAACAAATTTATGATACCATTGAAGTTGCTTTAAAGGTACTATTGATAGTGAAAAGTATCAAAGTGATGCGAGAGAAATACTAAATGAAAAAAGAAAGATTGTATATGTCGATCAAAGTAAAGCTACTTTGTTAGATCAACAATTGGTTGCTGCCACTTCTGAGCAAAATCGTGCAGACTCAATGGATGTTGATACAAGTAATATTGGTGTTCAAACAACTACCGAAAACAAAGGTGCAACCAACAGGCTGCTACTAATGAGGTGCAATCAAAAGAATTTGGGCTGAATTTGATGTCTAATGCAACTAAAAACGCAGGGGAACACCAAGAGTTGGGGTTGATGCACCGTGAGTTGGTTTAGGGCAAAGATTAATGGATTTAGGACAAAAACTAATGGATACATCTGATGTTGAAGATGCTTAAAATTCTAGGCAGCATGTTTTGCAAGTTGAAAACGACAATGCAACTAAAATCTGGACACTGGTTGCACACAAAAATTCAACTAGTAGTCGGACCCTTTCCCCGACTAGTCAAAATAATTCTCCATGTAGTGAAAAGGGCGTGACTGGGAATTCTCAGAAGAGGCAAGATATTAGTAATGCCTCAAGAGACCTATTATGTTTGAATAGCTTTGATGCTTTATTGAAGACTATGGGAAAACAAGGAAAGTTAGCAGAGAATGACAACGATTTTATCCAAGAAAAGCAGGTCTCACCACTTGCTTTGAATAACAAATTAAGTCTAGAAGCTCCCGTATTTGTGCCTAAATGTGTGATTGCAAAGAAGAATGAATCAAGGGCTTTAGTGTCAAATACTATTGATTTGGGCGAGGATTCTCTTGACGAAGATGAGGAAGACAATATGTTGGACATATGCTTTGAAAGAGTGGCTAGGGAAGGGGATATATCATCTAGGCAACAAAGAAGTGGAAGCAACAAAAGCAAAAAGAAGACACATGGAAGGCAACATAATTGAGACAATAAAATGACTGAGCAGTTTGTTCCAAGGCACCTACCGATGTGACAGGCAAAACAGAACCATTTGACAGTATCAATAGGTTCAACAAGATCCAATAAATCCGTAAAGAAGGTATGAATTACCAAGTGTTGTTGGATAGGTTTGAAGAAGAAGACGAGAAAAATACTTCCAAGTTACTTTTGATTGGCAATCAATCTATTTTAATTCATGCTTTTGTAATAGAAAGTTTGAGGCTGATAATTCAACTTTCTTCTTGATTGACATATTTTTACATTATTGAAGCATCCTCATTTGTAATATCATCATGGAGTGTATTACAAACTCTGTGGTGATCAGAAAATACTTAGTTCTCTCTAGCTCTTATTTTCTTCATGCTTGTTAGGTAGCAGAAGTTAGGTACTTCATTAGGATTAGTAAGGTAAGGTCTAGCCCCCATTGCTTTGTACTTATCTCTATTGATATTTTTTTTATGTTTAATAGAAGGTTGCTAGACACTGTCCAGTGGTAAATTTGCTTTTTTTAAAAAAAAGAACCAAGAAATAACCCCTCAAGTGCGAAATTATAGAAGATTCTCTTTATGATCAAACAATTCATTAGCTTATTGTCATCTATGTGATTGCAAGAAACTTAAGTCAAAATTTAAGCTATTTTGCACAAATCATGCTATTTGTGTATGCTGACGTGATAGAAGAATGAAGTAATCACACTTTGTGCATTTGTTAGCTTGTTATACTGATGATTTTGGAATTGCCTACTATTTTTGTTGAGTCTTGAAGGATAGTTAATATCACATTACACTGATGTACCTTCATTGGATATATATAAATGTTTCCAATGTGCAACTTTTGTAATAAGTTTATTATCAAAGTTTCTCTATTAACAAGAGTAATGCTTAAATTTCATATTTAGTAATGTATAATATTGGACAAATAAAGTTTTTATAAATCCAATATAAAATAGGTCAAACCTGTTTATAACCCAAATTGTTTTTGACCCTCTTTAATATGGGCGGATTGGGTTATCACCATTTTTACTCAACCTGCCTGAACCCATCCCAACCGCCCCATTTGCCACCACTTCAGTTACAATCACAAAGATTGTTTGGGAACTACAAGGAACATAATAAAACCTCCTGATTAGAGTTTTTAGATTTATTGCTTATTGTGTTTTGATGGCAGGTTATGTGTTATCGGAAGGTGCCTTCGGAAGAACAAATAAAAGACCTATTGCGAAAGAAAAACTTTAGGGAAGCAATATCACTGGCTGAAGAACTTCAAAATGAAGGTGAAATGACAAGGGAGACACTCTCTTTTGTCCATGCTCAAGTGGGATTCCTCTTACTATTTGACCTACGCTTTGAGGAAGCAGTTGATCATTTCTTGCTTTCAGAAACAATGGAGCCTTCAGAACTTTTCCCAATTATCATGCGAGACCCAAATCGTTGGTCCTTGTTGGTATGTGCTGGTGTATCAATGGTTGTTCTGTGCATGCGCTTACGTTTCAATGCGTGGATCTGCATCTTTTATGGTGGTACATGTGCAGATAAATCTACAACATGATCTTTGAATCAGTTTTATATGAGTCAAGTTAGAGCCTGTTTGGATTGACTTAAAAGTTGGTCAAACCTACTTTCAAGTCATTTTTAGCTTTTGGAAGTATTTGATAAGGTTAAAAATAACTTAAAATAAGGTAAAAATGACTTTAAAAAAGTTAAAAGTCAAAAGTAACTCTCCTCCTACTTTTTATTTTTTGACTTAAAAGTCATTTAAGCTTGGCTTTTTATTTTTTGACTTAAAAACTATTTTTTTTTAAGCCAATCCAAACGGGCTCTTAGTTTCAGTTAGTCTGTCAAGTCATCCTACATTTGCTCTTTTTTCTAGAATCTTTTCCGTATTTTGCTCTCTGGTTACCGTTGTCAGGCCCAAGTCAAGCTCTTAGTGCCAAAAAGTGTCACAGTCATACTTTATGCCTTAAGTAAAAAAAGAGCATATCATACTGTATCTATGTGTTCTATTATATGTATCAGTCTACCCTTTATCTTTTGCGCAGAAAAAGACCAACTAGGAGCACGTATTCTTCTTCTAGTTTTTTCTTTTCCTTCTATATTGCTGCATTTTTTGTCTTGCTTATGCCACTTCTTTCATGAGCTACTTATAGCCCTTGCCATGAATTGATGGATCTTTTCCCTTAATTATCAAAGACAGCCAATGGAATCATTTTCTACCTTACTGCATATGTTAATTAGGGCAATGCTGATATCCTGCTGCAGTTCTCAATTTCTGTCCCAAGTAAAGGGTGACAATGAGTACTGAGCTAGTCATGTTGGGGTTGTATGCTAGTATTCCTATCAACTTGGTCTAAATTGGAGTCCTCATTGCAGAATTTACTTCCTCTTATAAAGGATTGACTATATTATAGAATTTATAAGCATGCTTCGCACCTTTGGTTGGAAATACAAACTCTGCTAAGTGATTATTTCAACTCTTATTTTTATTTTGATAAACAAGTAAAGTCATTTGATAGGAAGTGGAAATCCTGTCCGAGATGTGTTCAAAAGTAGAAAATATCACGCAAAAACACGAATCTTTACTGAGAGCACCTAATTTTTCTATACTTATTGGTATCTAATGAGTGCTCCATTTTTCAGTTCCTCCTAATCCTGTTACTCTTCGGGTTCATTCTTTTCATATGATCCTCATAAGTGCTGAGTGATTCCATATTCTGTTTCTGTCTTTTGTCCCGAGAGTTTGGTAATTAGTGACATGCTTTACACAGTCGGGTATCCTTGATCATTCCAATATGCTCCAGATTGTAATTGCTATGCCACTGAACAGTATAGCAATAGCTGAATCACATCCTCTCTGGCGCACTAACACATGAAGCACCAACTGATATAGCCACTTCTTTATCTTTCTTGTTGTCCTTTGTAATAATTGCCTTGCTACCAATCATGCAAAAGACTGACCTTCGTCTCTTTCTCCGGATTCAAGTAAACCTGATCTTACTATCGGTATGGCATCGACTTGTATTATTTCATCTATAATAGAGATTATTTGAAAAACCCGTGAATCTCTTCTTTCTTCACGGAAGTCCCATAATGCTCTCCTTCTTGTTCCTTTAGTATCTGAGCAATCTCTTCTCTCTGCTAGCAGGGCATGCATAACGTAATGGGACTATGATAATTTCCCTCTTATGTCTAACTTTTCAATAAAAGTTTTCCAGGGCTTCCAATGGCCACAATTAGTTATTTCAACTATTAGTTTTGAATCATTAAATATGACAGTCGACATGTTAAATCTGAAAAGTTGAGGCCCCTTGTTAAATAGAAATTTCTCCATCCAAACGAACTCTGAAAGTTATTCAGTAAAAATATGATCCTCTAGCAGTCATATACATTGGTCCTTTGATGTCTCTCACTTGATGTTTGGTTCTCAGTTTGTGTTCCTTTCTCCTCTAGGGAAGCGTTTTTTTTGAATTTTTCTTTAATCTCACTGGAATTGTCTTCTCAGGTTCCAAGGAATAGGTATTGGGGCTTGCATCCTCCTCCATCACTTCTTGAAAAAGTTGTGGACGATGGCTTAACTGGTATTTAGAGAGCTATTTTCCTTAAGAAAGCAGGCGTTGAGACTGCAGTTGATGATGAGTTTCTTCAAAATCCACCAAGCAGATTTGATTTATTGGAGTCTGCAATTAAAAACATGACCAGGTTTTTATTGACAAGGAGTATTGTTTTTTTCTCAGTATTTTTTAAAACTGATTTATTCTCAGGACTTTCTGTGAGTGATTCTTTTTTCTTTTTAAATAATGGGTGACCAATCCAACTTGCATGCACATAAATCCTGAGAATAATTATATGAGAATTGTTGCCCAGTTCTGTTTTGGGTATAAGAGGACAAAGAGGAGAAGTGGATATGAATGTCCTCAATATTCAGAAGACTTAAGAACGCTATGCTTAACATTCATCGAGCAGTAAATTCATCGAGGGACAATAATTGCATACTCTCTCTATTTCAATTTGTTTGTCATACTTTCTTTTTTAATCCGTTTCAAAAAGAGTGCTTCTGCCCCTTTTTGGTAACTCTTTAGTTCCAACTTTCCGCATGACATGTTTAAGACCACAAGATTAGAAGACATTTTAGTACATTCTACATATCTTTAGTTTAAGACCACAAGATTCAAAAGTTCTCTTTATTTTCTTATACTCCGTGCCAAGTCAAAAACCCAGTCAATCGAAGGGAGTATATCAGTGGATTTTGAGAGCTATATTGTAGGACTTGAATTACCTTGATGAACTCCAATCCGATGGGTAATGTATATTTATGTTGATACTTCCTTTGTCCTAAAGAGAATGAAGGAGTTGGATGTAAGGGTCAAAGCATTCTGTTTTCTCGTGAATATGGACATTGCTTACATTTTTATGAGATAATATTTAGATAAAAAGATCTATAAAGCACAATATCACTATCAAATATATTTTGGAACATTTGAAAACATCATATCCAAAGAAAAAAATCTGTTCAACTTTCATATAAAATAGGTTAGGGAGCAACTTGTTGGAAATTGAGCATACATATATCAAATTCTTACCTCAGCTTGGTTGATTTGAGAAGTACAACTATTGTGAGAACGTAATGGAAGGTAAAAAATGATTTTATGTTACGGCATGGAAGCTTTATAACTAGAAAAATCTAGCTCTGTTTTAATTTATGGAGGAATGGTTCTGTTCAGATAAAAAACCACATATCATTTCCTATGTAAAAAAAATAACCCATATCATTTCTTGAGAGTTTTGAGTACATGTATCTTAGGTTGAGAGACTTTTCTCTTAAAGCCGTTAAGCAAAGACCATAAATTGAAAGGGACATGGTGATAGGTTTATGGGGTTGAGATGAATAGTGCCGAGGATATATGATAGAGAGAAAGCTATGAACTGACCTTTTCAAATGTTTTTCCCTTCCTTCTTAGAGTTACTTTCAATCTTCTTATTTCTATTGATGGAAAAACTATCAAGTGTTTTATTTATTACAGAATTATGAGGGTCAACAATGTTAACTAAAGAATTTGACACATAAATTTGTTTGGCAAGCCCTAAGCATTGGGTGTTAGTTG
Source organism: Solanum okadae (assembly GCA_036553675.1). Classification (NCBI taxonomy): domain Eukaryota; kingdom Viridiplantae; phylum Streptophyta; class Magnoliopsida; order Solanales; family Solanaceae; genus Solanum; species Solanum okadae. Next base: position 6,822,788 of record CM071680.1, read on the forward strand.
TGTTTAAGGTGTACAGTCGGGGGCTTAGGGTGTAAACATGACAGAACTATGCCCACACATGAGTCTCGGGGCTTTTTGCAGTGTCTCGATTGAGGTGAGTCCCAAAATTGCGTTTTAATACGCTGGTGCTAACAGAAAGGTAGGATGAAAAAACTGAAGCGAATATATTTCTCTACCCTTTGGTTAATTGCATTTCTGTAACATATTTTGGTTTAGTTTGTTTTTGAAGTTGGTTTAGTTTGTGGGACACACCTATAAAGTTAGATTGTTAAACTTTTTTATCTAATGTTTTATGATCCATTTGGTTTTACTTGCTATTGCCTTCTCTGGTCCTTAATCCCTCCCCTCTCTTATGACAGGGTTTTAGAAGCATCACGACATAAAGATTTAGCTCCTTCGGTATGCGAAGGAGTTGACACTCTTTTGATGTACCTCTACAGAGCTCTAAATCGTGTAGATGACATGGAAAGACTTGCCTCATCAGACAACAGTTGCGTAGTGGTATGTCTATATAACCTTGCTCTATCTTGTCTAATATATGATTTGTTGGTTGTTCTTTTTCTTTTCTTTTTTTTGGTTGTGCGGGGAGCAAAATGTTGTTCATGTATTGGTTTGCTGATGTATGTGATATCAAGTACTTTTATTAATGTTGGCCTTTGGGTCAGCTTTCGCACATTTCGACTATTCCACCGACACATACTATTCATGTTATCAAGGCGCGTTTACACTTTGAAGTAAGGCTCAAAACATGTGGAGCATTTTGCCTAGCTTAATGTGTGCTATGGTGTCGTCATCAAAGCTCAAACACAAATTTTTCCTTGCGAATGAGCGTTTTCGATAGAGGTGGCACTAAACAATTGATATTCCATTTTATCGTGAAGAAATTTAATTTCTGTGTCCATTTATTTGTTATTCATGCTTATAATTATTAGTTTTTGACTAAACATGTAATCTGTATATTTTCTCCATTGCACCTTCTTTCATCAAAACCCACACTTTATTTGCACTTTGCTTTTAAAGCCCCAATAGATCTTAGATCTTTTTTGCATTTTTTCGCTTTGATAATATTGCATACAATCTCCCACCAGCACATTTATTAGATAACTTTGCCCAGCAAGGCTTTAACACTTAGGCAGATAAGAAGAAATTACCTACAACTTTTTCTCTTTGCTTTTGATTTCTCATGATTTTAAGTTTTAAAACACTTAATTGATTGTAGCCTTACCCTAGGTCGCCCATCAAACACTTACTTGTTACGTAAACTATAGGAATAATTGTAGTGGTTGCAGGTCTCTTTTTTGTTTAAGGTAAATTTATTGGCCTTAGCATAAGGTGATGTCGACATATTGATAAGGTAACAAAATTTTATCAACAATTGGGCCAAATCGCTCATTTCAAGGAGTGATCAAAAAATAAAAAGAGAAACTAAAAGGATATGGTTTTGTACTAAATGCACTCTATCACCTATACATAACAAAACTTCATGGGTGACGGAAAAAAGTTGTTAGGAAAATAGGCTACTCCTCAATTGTACAAAATTTGTCTCAACACCCTCAAAAGCTTTTATATTTCATTATCTCCATACAATTCACATAAGTGCAAGTGGAGCAACATTCCACACCCCTGCGTCTTCTCCCCATCTATCAGTCTTCCCATTGAAATTTCGAAGGGCCAGTGTTATCAAAAGCGCGCTTTAAGCGCAAAGCAAGGCGAAGTGCACCTACTGCGCTTTTCTTCCCTGAAGCGAAGCGACAATCAAAAAGCGATCACTTCAACCGTTGAAGCGAGAAGCGCAAGAAAAGAAAAAGCGCGCTTAACTTTAAAAAGCGCTAATTAGGGTTTTTTTTTAAAAATTATAAGTTTTGTTTTTTTTTTAATTTCTGAAATACTTTTGCTACTTAAAATATTTCCTTTGGATTGCTGCAAGGTAAGTTCTCTTCTTCTCTTCTTTTTCTCTTCTTCTCTTTTTCTTCTCTTATTTTCTTCTCTTTGGTTGCTATATCTGCGACTGTTTTTTTCCTATTTCTGGTTGCTGCTGTGTTTTTTTCTATACTTCTATTGCAACTCTGTTTTTTTCAATTTCTATTGGTGCTCTATTTTTTTTCTATATAGTGTGATGTGTATGGCGTATGCTGATTGCTGCACTTAACAATCTTTATTTTGTTTTTACTTAGTTTATTTGTTGTTTTGTTACTAAGTTACACTTCTTCTTTTTTTGCTTGTAGTAACTAGTAAAGTTGATCCTTTTGTGATTTAATTATATTTTTGCTTTATATGTTATGACTTATGATTATTGACTATCTATTTACTTTTAATCTAAGAATATATTACCTCTATTTAGTTATTTAATATTTTTTTTTTTTTATACTAAATACCACTTTACTTTAAAAAAGTGCGCGCTTCGCTTCTCTCTTCAGTGAAGCGAGCCCTCGTCGCTTTTTTCCGCTTCTCGCTTCCCAAAACACTGCGAAGGGCCTAGGATTACCCATTCTGCTCTAAACCATCTCAAGATTCCCACTATAGCCTCGATGCTACTTGGCAATGTAGAAGAAGATGATTGGCATCTTTACCGTAATCCTTGCACATAAAGCACCAATCAACATAAGTAACCTTTTTCCGCTTCATAGCTGCTAACCAAGTGAAAGAATATACCTTACGTGGTATCTTAGGCATCCGAATTGATTGATATGGAAAGACAACATTTTCCTTCTTCAAAAACATCTCATAATAAGACTTTTACATAAAAGACCCATTGTTCCCAACCCCTATTCCCACCATTTCTCTATCATGTGTTCAACATTGTTTGTGAAGCAAAGCGACTAGTCCTGGGAACTCTGCTACCTCTCAACCTTGAAAATTTCTCCTAAACCTCAAATTCAAAAAACCTTCTCCACCTCATAGGCTCCTGATTCGTTGGACTGCCATCTCCTTTTGATATAAAATTCTATAAATGTATGGGTATGTAGTTCTCAAAATATTATCCCCACGCCACCTATATCCCTCAAAGCTCACTCTCTTCACATCCCTTACCTTAAGTGACACATTGCAAATGAACTGTTCCAACTCTTGAACATGTTCCTCCACGAACCACATCCATAAGGCATAGTAACATTTTTTTGTCGTGCACCCCTATTCCAAGAGCCTGTATTCTTCCCTATTACCTATCTTCTATGTTACTTGGACTCTTCCAAAATGCCTCCATATACGTGTCGGATCTTCCAAAAGTAGTGTATATACTCCATATCGGTACAACATTTTTGGAGTGTACGAGCAACATAGCCTCTCTCCAAAAAGTATGTTCCTCATTCCCAAATCTCCACAACCATTTATCTAATAAATCCTAATTGTAAACCCCTAAGTCTTTGAATGCAAAACCGCCCAACATTTAGGAGTTGTGACAGTCTCCCATCACACCAAGTAAAGCTTCTTTGTCCCACTGACAAGTCTCAATGAAAACTTCTTTGGACTCATTCCAACTTCCCTGTGACACTATGCTAGCTAGAGCGTGAAACAGAGACATGAAAATTGAAATATATTGGGATGCTTGATAATGTGCTCTTAGTATGAACTTCCTTTCCCCTTTTCCATAAATATTTCTCCTGCCATCTTGTGAGCCTCTTTTCTATCCTCTGAGTTGCTGAGTTTTCATACTGTTTGATCCTTGTTTGAATCACCAAGTGCCAAGCCAAGATAGGTAGTGGGAAAACTCCATCCTTGCAGTGGAGAACTCGTGCTAGCAATGCAATATCCTCCCACCAACTAGTATAATTTCTCACTTTTGAGATTGATCTTGAGGCCTGGCACCACCTAAAAGCCTGTTAAGACATATCTCAAGTATTCTAACCGAGTTTTATCCTCATGAATTAGTACCAGAGTGTTTTCCGCAAACAATAGATGCGACTCTGCACTGCTAGGCCCCCAACTCCTGCAGTGTAACCTTCAACTATCCACCCATCACAGCTCTACCCATCATTCTATCCCAATCCTCCATAACTAAGATGAACAACATGGGAGATAATAGGTCCCCTGCCTCAGGGATCTCTAACTGCTGAAACATCCACATGGTTGCCATTCACCAATAATGAGTACCTAGCTGTAGAAATTCAATGTTTAACCGACTTCCTCCATCTAGCACCAAAATCCACCATCAACATTATGAAATCCTGAAACTTCCAATTCACACGATCATAGTCCTTCTCAACATCCAATTTACACAAAATGGCTGTTTCTCCTTGATGTAGGAATGTGTGTATGTCCCTTAGGTGTTGTAGTAGTTGTCTCTGCTAGTAAACAGTAAAATCTTTAAGTTGAGATCTCGTATCTTCCTTGAAGAAATCAGCGAGTGTTTTTTTCTGCTACCGGGATTTGAACCCTGATTTCTCTTGGTTTTAAGATCGTTAGGTCTCACCCTCGGGTGAATTCAAACACTTATTTGTTTCGCAAACTTCAGGAATGCTATGATGCCAGCATACTTATTGAATGGATTCTCTTGGATAAGGTAAAGAAATGTTTGTATGCAGATCTTTAGGTGTTGTAGTTGCTCTAGCTGCTATAAATAGTTTAATCATAAAGTTGGGATCTGGCATCTTCTTTGAAGGATAGCCATAAAACTTAAATGGACAGTGCAGGAGGAGTTGGAATCATTGCTGAGTGAATCTGGGCATTTGCAGGCACTTGCTTTTCTGTACGCCAGTAAAGGGATGAGCTCAAAGTCTCTTTCAATCTGGCGTGTGCTGGCTCGAAATTATTCATCAAGCTACTTGAATGATTCACATGGTGCAAACCACTTACAAGATACCATAAATGGTATTTTCCTCTGATCAAGAGACTGCTGTAATGGAGACTTCAAAAATTCTTGAGTCATCATCTGATCCGGAGTTAGTACTGCAACATCTAGGATGGGTATGATAATTCTTTTATGTTTTTTCAGGGTGCTTTCTGCTTTCAGCCTGCTAATTAAGTTTATTAGTTTCCGTTTTAGATTGCAGACATCAACCAGCTGTTAGCTGTACAAGTACTTGTATCGGAGAAAAGAACAGATCTACTCCCACCAGGTACGTCTTATATGGTATTTAGTGATGTTCAAATTGCGTATCCATCTGCAAAAATGACTCTTAGAAAGTACTGGGTGTACTTTAAACTCATGCAACTCTTGTAAGGATGTTTCCTTTCAATGGTTCAACAGTTGTCAAATAGCCATCTAAATATACCCTTCCCTTCAAACTGTAATGCAATTTGAGGTTGACTCCTTGACAGAAATTGTGTTGTTTGAAAATCTTTGCGTCATTAAAATGTTTGGGTGTTGTTTATAGCCTAAGATTATTCAACTTGAGATGAATACATCATCTGATGTTATATGCGATATCTATGTTGTGAGAAATATATGAAAAGAATATTATTGAATTGTGTTTTAATTATTACATAGAGAACCCTATTTATAGACACTATGATACAATTCCTTACCAAATAGGAGACTATAAACTATTCATATTCTGTGTAGGATTGTGTATACCTATTCTATTCTAACACTCCCCCTCAAGATGGTGCATACAAATTATATGTACCTAGCTTGTTACAAATGTAATTAATACGAGGACCGGTGAGGGACTTGGTGAAGATATCTGTAAGTTGATCATTTGACTTCACAAATTTGGTAACAATATCTGCTGAGAGTATCTTTTCTTTGACAAAGTGACAATCAATCTCAATATGCTTAGTCCTCTCATGAAACACTGGATTTGATGTGATATGAAGGGCCGCTTGATTATCACACACAAGTTCCATATGACGGTTTCTCCAAACTAGCTCACAAGTTGCTACAGCCATTGCTCGATATTCTACTTCCGCACTGCATCAAGCAACCACACTTTGTTTCTTACTCTTCCATGACACCAAATTACCCCTACTAAAACACAATATCCAGATGTAGAACGTCTATCAAAGGGTGATCCTGCCCAATCAACATCTGTATATCCGGTGATATGCTCATGGCCTTGATCTTAGATAAGTAGTCCTTTACCAGGGGCTAACTTACTACATCGCATAATACGAACAACTGCATCCCAATGACTATCACAAAGAGAAGTCATAAACTGATTTACAACACTTACAGGAAAAGAGATGTCTGGTCTAGTCACCAAGAGATAATTCAACTTTCCAACCAATCGTCTATACCTTTCAGGATTACTGAGTTGCTCCCTCTGTCCTGGAAGGAGTTTAACATTCGGATCCATATGAGGGTCAATGGGTTTACATCCCATCATTCATGTCTCCTCAAGAATGTCTAAAGCATACTTGCGTTGAGAAATAACAATACCTGATCTAGACTGAGCAACCTCAATACCTAGAAAATACTTCAGTCTGCCGAGGTCTTTAGTTTGGAAATGCTGAAAGAGATACTGCTTCAAATTAGCGATACCAACTTGATCATTGCCGGTGGTAACAATATCATCAACGTAAACAACCAAATAAATACACAGATTTGGTGCTGAATGTCGATAAAACACAGAGTGATCAACTCCACTACGAGTCATACCAAACTCCTGAATTATTGTGCTGAACTTCCCAAACCAAGCTCGAGGAGACTGTTTCAGACCATAGAGTGACCGACACAATCGACATACAAGGCTACTAGACTCCCCCTGAGCAACAAAACCAGGTGGTTGCTCCATATAGACTTCTTCCTCGAGATCACCATGCAGAAAAGCATTCTTAATGTCCAACTGATGAAGAGACCAATGTCGAACAACAACCATAGATAGAAAAAGACGGACATATGCTATTTTGGCCACAAGAGCGAAAGTGTCACTATAATCTAACCCAAATATCTGAGTATACCCTTTGGCCACAAGGGGAGCCTTAAGCCAATCGACTTGACTATCTGGATGAATTTTGACCGCATAAACCTAATGATAACCAACAGTACACTTACCTATAAGAAGGGGGACAAACTCCTAAGTACCACTCGAATGTAAAGCAGACATCTCATCAATCATAGCCTTCCTCTATCCAGAATGAGAAAGTGCTTCTCCTGTAGCCTTAGGGATGGAAATAGAGGATAAAGATGATACAAAGGCATATTGGGGTGAGATAAACGATGGTAAATCAAGAAAGTATAATGTGGATTAGTATTTCGAGTAGATCGTATACCTTTTTGAAGTGTAATCGATTGGCTAGCAGGAGGCAAGGCCGCAGTGGGAGCAGGGTTCGACGCATGACATGAATCATTTAAGACTATTGTTGGACGTGGACGCCGATGATAAGTTAAGAGTGGTGGCACTACAATTGAAGATGGAGAAGTAACCGTAGGTCCCTCAAAAGTCGGTACAGGCAAGACTTGAGGTATGGGTAAGACCTCAGAGACATCAGGATGATCAGAAGATATATAGTAAGGTTGAGATTCAAAGAATGTTACATCGGCAGACATAAGATAGCAGCGGAGATCATGTGAATAGCAACGATACCCTTTTTGAACTCGAGAGTAACCAAGAAAGACACATTTAAGAGCACAAGGGGCTAATTTATCTTTTCCTGGGGCTAAGTTATGAACAAAGCATGTGCTCCCTAATACATGAGGAGGGATAAAATAGAGATGTGACTGAGGATATAGTATGGAATGTGGAACCTGATTCTGAATAGAAGATGAGGGCATTCTATTAATTAAATAACAAGATGAAAAGACTGCATCCCCCCAAAAATGCAGCGAAACATGGGATTCAATGAGGAGAGTGCGAGCAGTCTCAATGAGATGCCTATTCTTTCTTTCTGCTACACCATTTTGCTGGGAGTGTATGGACAAGATGTTTGGTGAATAATTCCTTGGTGAGACATAAACTCCTGAAACTGGGATGATAAGTATTCTAAGGCATTATCACTACGAAAAGTACAAATAGAAACACCAAACTAATTTTGTATTTCAGCAAAGAAACTTTTGAATATAGAAAATAACTCAGAATGATCTTTCATTAAGAAAACCCAGGTGCATCTCGAATAATCATCAATGAAAGTAACAAAATAACGAAATCCTAAGGTGGAACTAACTCTACTAGGACCCCAAATATCTGAATGAAATAATGAAAAAATAGACTTTGAACGACCCTCAGGACCACATGAAAATGTGGCACGAGTGTGTTTCCCAAGTTGACATGACTCACAATCTAATTTAGATAAACTAGGCACCATCTGTTGCAGTTTCGATAAACTCGAATGTCCCAAACGTTTGTGAATGACATTTGGAGGATTTGTAACAGTGCATGCTGTGAAGGAATTTGAAGAGGTAAGATGTAAAGGCCTTGTGATTCATGTCCTGTGCCAATCATCTGTCCCGTACTGCGGTCCTGCAGAAGAAAAGAATCAACAAAAAAGGTTATGCTACAATGTAGGGCACGTGCCAAACGACTAACCGATGCCAGATTAAAAGGGTAACCAGGGACATAAAGAATAGAGTATAGAGTGACAGAAGATAGGGGTGTGGCTTTTCCAACCCCTTTTGGTTTTGTTTGGATCCCATTGGCCAAAGTAATAACAGGAAGAGATTGTGAATAAACAATATGTGACATAAGTGATTTGTTACCAGAAATATGATCAGAAGCACCCGAGTCCATGATTCATGAGTATTAGACTGTGAAACACAAGAAAAAGAATTACCCGCAATAGCAACATCATGTTGAACAACCGAAGATACTTGTGGAGACGTTTGCTTACTTGCTTGATATTGAAGGAACTCATCATATTCTGATTGAGCAATATGAGCATTATGGGATGGTCGATCAGGCGGAGCACCAAATGCTTCTTGTGGAGATGTCTGCTTACTTGCACGATTACGAAGGAACTCATTATATTCCTTTAGAACAACAGGATCATAACTGGGTGGTGGACCATGCAAATTATGGCATATGTCACGAGTGTGTCCAGACTTGTGACAATAACTACACATGGATCGAGGTTTTCCAAGACAACCTCCTCCTCGTCGATTCTCCATAGATTGATATGCTCGTTTTTCTATTATTTAAGATGCGAGTGCAGATGAGTCAATGGTAGATGATGAAACTGCTTTGTGGCTGGGAGGCGTGGCAAGACGAAGTAGGTGAGAGAATAATTCATCAACGGTAGGAATTGTAGGCTAGCTAAAATCTGATCACGCACTGAATCATGGTCAGTAGGAAGTCCAGCAAGTGTAAGAACTAGAAACTATGTCTGTCTGTGGTCTTGTTGTTTTGCACGTCCGTAGTGACTGGCATCAATGATTCAAATTCCTCCATGACTGCCTGTACTTGTCCCAAGTAGGTGGACATATCTGATTCTTATTTCTTTAAGTTGGTCATACGAGATATCACATCATAGAATCGAGATATGCCATTAGTGTATAAAGCACGAGCCTTTTCCCAAACTGAATAACATGTTTGGAATGGACGGAACAAAGGCATCAACTTGGAATCAATAGATCGCCATAGGAGACTGCATAACTGAGCATCAACCTTCTCCCATTGTGCTTTGGCTTTTGCATCTTCCCCACTAGCCTTTGCTTTTTCATCTACCACACAAGCAATGTTCGTTAAGTGATCTTGGACACCTTGACCCTTGCACCATAACTTAACTGAGGAAGCCCAAGTTAAATAGTTTGATCTTCCCATTAACGGTTTTGAAGTGATCATAGGGCTTGAACTTCCAATTCCTATATTTTTGGAGCCAAAAGTATCAAGTTGTGAAATTAGAATATGTTTTTTTTTTTAGGAATCTGGAAAATAGGGTTGTTGCCGGAAAAGTAGATCTCATCGCCAAATATTGGTCGGAATCAGGAAAAAAATATATGGGCAGCCTTGGAATGAAGAGGCGACCCCACTGGAAAAATAAAAAAGTCGAAAAAGTGGCCGAAAAATACTCCACGCGCTGGCGCATGTACCTGACAAGCTCGCCGGAGAATTTATTCCGGCGATGCGTGAGGGCGTGTGTGGAAGCTATTGCCGGTGAGGTTGACTGGGCTTTTCTCGTCGGAGATTTCCGCACCTAGTGGTGGTGTTGATTTTTGAAAAACAGTGAAGGAAAAATTAATTACCCGGACAACCACTTAGTTTACCGGAAAAAACTACAAAAATTGCTTCTCCTTTTTTTCTCTCACTATTGCTCTGATACCATGTGAGAAATATATGAAAAAAATATTATTGTATTGTGTTTTAATTATTACATAGAGAACCCTATTTATAGACACTATGATACAATTCCTTACCAAATAGAAGACTATAAACTATTCCTATTCTGTGTAGGATTGTGTATACCTATTCTATTCTAACATGAAATATATTAGTCTTTTCTACCTTTACCATTATTTTTGAAAAACATATCTATCCGACTCCGACTTGATAAGGTCATTCAAGTGTTCTGGCTAAATATGCAGTCTACTAACCGTTACAGTTATGCATGTGCATCGAGCCTCTTCTTTACAATTCTTATTTCTTATGCTCTTCTTGTTCTCAAGAAATCACGTATAACAAATAGTTGCATGCCACAGTTTGAGCCTTCCCTTAGACAGAAGCCTGATATTTAAGTGGAAAAGGATAGCCACCTCTTAAATAGAGTTTCAAACCGTCCACTACATGTCCTCGGGATTTCTTGGTTGTCAAATATACATTTGCCTACATGTATTTACGTTGTATCAGTGCACCAATGTGGCAGAAGACTATCTTGCAAATTTGGGCTTTCTTTTGACCTGAAGTTAAATTATAACCCCCCCCCTCCCCAAAAAAAGAATCAACAACCGAAGTTGCAAATATTGCCAAAGAATTTAAGCACAAACAAATGCAAGTTACCCTTGCATGAATTGTGCCAAAATGTTGTGTATCCCTATAAGAAAACAGTAGCTCATGCGCTCGGCTTGGTGCAAGTAGTGACGTGTTTTCGACCATGCGAACTAGAACTTTTTGATAGATTTGCTTAATTTGAAAAGTAAAAGTTTTTCGAGAATATTATGTTTGTGTGAGATACCAAGAAATTCCTTGGGGTTTAGCTGGCCCAATTCCAATTGTTCTCTCAGGATTGGATCTTGGAAGGAGTATGGGCTTGCCCCTCTATCCTGCTCTAACTTAATGTTAGACCGACTTCAGTCAATGGGATCTAACTTGTGCCATGCACCAAAACCAGCATTTCACACACCACGTGCTGAACCAGAGACGTGGGGAAAGTTTGAACTATATTTAATTCTCTATTAGACCAAGTAAATGCTTACTTTCTAAATTCTAACTTTGAGTCTTTCTAGCATACAAAATTGCTTAATAAATCGAACTGTGGAATGAATAATAAGACACTTCATGTCCTTCCTATCAAATCTTCAGTTCCCAGTCAAGTTATATCTAAAAGGATTGAATGTAGTTATTCATCTCTAGTATAGGCTTACAAAAGACCAGCTACACAAGCTTGGCTCCAGGCTAGATAAAAGATTTCCTGATCTTGTCGGAATGGGAGCAACTATTTTAAAATTGCTTAAAAATCAAAGAGGTGGAGTAAAGTCACCGATGCTAAATTGTGTCGTATCTTTTAGTTTCAAATATATCAAATCGGGTTGGGGCATCCATCCGAGTAAAAGAGAATATAAGAGAACCTAACAACTTGCACTTCCAAAAGCCTTGCATTTAAGTGAGGATAGGGGGCAAACCATTATCCATCGAGTTTTGAACTTTGCATCATTGGTCCTCGGGAATTTTTTCGTTACAGAAAAAAGTAGATAGCTAGCTTTGTTCCATTTTATGGGACGCACTTACTTTTAGTTTGTTCAAAAAGAATTATCTTTCTAGAATGAGAAATAATTTAACTTTAAATTTCATGTTTTACCCTTAATGAGATGATTTAGAGCTACACAAATGTCGATGGCATGCTGTTTTGGATGAAGTAAAAGATTTCATTGATAGCATCAAGAAGATGCAGAAAAATACAAAAGTTACAAGGAGAGATATATGTCAGCTCCAGTACATATAGAACAACTATACTAGGTTTAGGAAGCTAACAAAACTCTTAAAACTGGTTAGAACTATTTACAATGCTAAGACTATTCCAACTAAACAAATTAAGTAGACATCTAGATTTAAGAGTGTGGTTTGGAGTTGTGACTCACACCAAAAGATATTATCATATATCATCAGCCAGATTTTCTTGATGGGTTTATCAACTCTCCATAAACGCTAGGAGAGAGACATGTTTGGTTTTCAGTGCCATGACTCTATTGAGTCCAAAAATAGAAAGGAACATGCTCCAAATATCTGTTTACTAGCTTCAGAGGTATAAGTTGGATTGTTCCAGGGAGAACATGACAGGCTCTAGAAAGCTGGAATATGGAGGGCAGTGGCAGCACAGACAAGAGTAGATGGAAAATTGTCCCAGCTGTTATTTGGTGGACCATATGGAAAGAAAGGAATTCAAGGAATTTTGATAACAAGAGCAACCCTCTACACAAGTTTAAAATGAACTGCATTATCACTTTTTGCTATTGGTGTAGTTCAGAGTACATAGATGACCCTGCGGCTATTGTAGACATTCTAGGGTCCTTTTAAAGGTGAAAGGAGGATCTAGGGATAGTTCTCTTTGTTCTTCTTTCTTTTCTTTATCTTTTGTTTATGCCCGACACACGTGTGGAGGGAGGATATGATGTAAATTTTTGATACCAGCTTTGAGCTGATAATTGATATACAAATGTTACCTTTATCAAAAAAAAAAATCTGTTGCCAAATTACAATGAAGGAAAAGATGGTTGATAGATTGTCTATCTTGTAGGCACACCGCATATCATCTATGATAGTTTATATGTTCCTCTTTCTAAGATTATCTTGAGTGATGCACTCTTTTTATGGCTTGTTCTAGATCACAAGTTTCAAAAGTCTTTGCTTTCTTTCTTAAGCTTTGTGCCCAGTTAAGCTCCACCACATAAATTGTGTCGGAGGAAGTATAACTTTTTTAGGTAATATAATTTTATTTTATTTTTGTAACTGGTAAGGTTGAATTCTTTAGCAGGGTATGCTGGCTACCTCCAAAAAGGGAGGATTGCAAATTTCTTATCAAATCTATAATCTGATCTATATCATTTATACAAAGTTGTTTACACCACAAAAGTAGAGATACTATACAATTCCATTTAACTTTGTGGATGGAATTGGATATCTTCAAAGCATCTTCCATTTCTTTCTTTCCAGACTGACCACCATGCACATGATGGTATCAAATTCCACTATCTCTTTTGACTCTTACTGCCTCCCCTCCTAATCCAACAGCTCAACATATCTGATATATGTTCTGGCGTTGTACAGTTCATGCTTGTGATGTTGAGAAACATATTCCAAATTCGAGCAGTAAACATTCAATGCAGGAAGAGATGGTTGTTTGTTTCCCCTGTCAAGTTTCACTGGAAACACCTAGGGACCCACTGCCTGCCTTTCTTCGGTAGAACTTCTTGTGTTTAACATGCTCTCTTTAACACTAACCAAGTAAAATACTTTAGTTTTGTAGGAATGTCACTCTTCCAAAAGTAATTCCAATTATATTTTGGGGCCCGTCATCCCTTGTAGTCCTCTTTTGTAGGCATTGTTGACTGAAAAAACTCCATCCTTAATATGTTTCCATAGAATCTTGTCTGTTGCTGTTGTGGTTATAATCATTTCAGCTTGTTTCCCCAGTAGCATTGCCACCATCTCCACCTAGCATTCATTAAGTAGTCTTCTTAAAGATATGTCCCATCCCTGTTCTGTCCAACAATCACTCACTTTAGCATCAAGGTTCTCACAGATTAGAAAGAAATCTGGAAAAAGTTCCCTAAGAGAGGTTTGGTCTATCCAACTATTTTTCCTAAATTTAGTTTTGTTTCCATTATCCACCTTGATATACATATTTCCTTCCATTTGTGACTATAGGTTCCTGATTGTCCTCCATACCCCCACCCTATATGGTTCAGAGGTGATTTTCGTACACCAAGGGTTTAGTTCTCCATTTTTGCTACTATAACCTCCTTCCAAAGAGCTGCATCTTCCTCAGTGTATCTCCACAACCATTTCATCGTTGACTAAGTTATAACCCTTTCCCTCATTACTTTTCCATAGGAGGTTCCATCAATCTACCCCCTATGGATAGATATTGTGCCTTCCATCTAGCAAGTTTCTTTTCAGTTTCTCCAGAATACCATTCCATATCTCCATTGTTTTGTGTTGGCTACCTAGGGGCATGCCCAGATCTATGGTAGGCAAATGCTCTACTCTGCATCCCATTATACTTGCAAGTTGCTGGATCTGAGGACCTCATCTACAGGAAAGAGACTACTTCTTCCCCAGTTTACTTCCAACCCTGAAACTGCTTCAATCAAAACCAAAATCACTCTGATGTAGCTAATCTGTTCTGTTGTAGGTTCAGAGAAAATATGATAGCGTCATCCGCATAGAGAATATGACACTCTTCTTTTTCTTTCCCCCACTCTACCCCTGACTTGAAAGCCTCTAATCCATCTGTTTTATGTTGCAATCCTCATCATACTATCAAAGCCTTCCATTGCCAAAATGAATAAGAAAGGGGAGAGAGGATCACCCTGTCTCAGCCCTCTTTCTGATTCGAAAAAGCCCACAGGTTCTCCATTCACTAGGACAGAAAACTTGACTGTTTTATACATACCTCAATCTGCTTCATCCATTTGCTACCAAATCCCATTTGCTTGATAGTATTCAGAGGGAAAGACCATTTCACATGGTCATAGGCTTTCTGAATATCCAATTTGCACATTAGACCAGGGACTCCTCCTTTCATTCTTGAGTCAGTGCATTCACTAGCAATGAGTTTTGCATCCATGATTTGCCTCCCCTTTACAAAAGCCATTTGATGTTTGTTGATCAATTTAGACACCACTTTTTTTAGATATCAAATTAATTTCTTCACATATACTATCGGCTTATTTACTTTTAATGACCATGTTTAGCATGCACATTTTTTCTTTTTTTTGTTTATAAAATGTAGTGTCTTCATAAAGTGGCGTTCTTTTAATGCATGCCTTCAATCACAGATGAAGTAATTGCAGCAATTGATCCCAGAAAAGTCGACATTCTTTTAAGGTCAGTGGTTTTATGATTTTACTTGCCTTTCCACTTTTTTTAAAACCTATTGCTATCTCTCTCCTGAAGTGAAGATTGGTGGCTAGTGTAACATCTGTATGCAACTTTTGATTGTACTCTGGTCCAAGTCTTTTGCCTCCATTTTGGAGATTGCTTACTTCCATAAACAAAAGTGTAATTCTTCCTTTTCTTCCTCCTCTCCACAAGTCTTTTGAGCTACTGAGCGCTGTATCACATTGCGAATGATAAGCAGCTTGTTTTGGTCCTGCCCTGCTGCCCTCTTGTTCTGATATCAAATGCATATTGTAGACCTGAACTGAGAACAGTCTGATTGAGAATTTGGTGATGATGGTTTGTGTTTGTGGTTGAAATGAAGGAGAAGATGAAAATTAATCTAGAAGGGGCTGCAGAAGATTAAAAGCTGGATTTGCCACCTTAAGAGTCTAGTCAGTGCTTGACATTATCTTTGTTCTAGTCTGCACTCTGTTTTCAAACTGTGACCAAGTGTACTTTCTTTTAGTCTTATAACTTGCTAGCTTTATCTTACTTGGCAAATTCATTAGAAAGCCGAATCTTTTAGTAGATCAATGGTCTTACAGTTTACATTGAAGCACCAAGACCATAAAACTATTCTAGTACTGGAAAAAGGTTTTATGGTTAAATACTTTTTCTTTTTGAAAAAAAGAGAAAGTACTTTATTATATTTTGAAATTGAACTTACTAAAACTTGGAAATTTTCTTAGAAGGTTCTCTGTAGTGTGACTTAGGCAGTTGTCAATTAAAATACGGCCTTTCAGTAAATCATAAGGTGACACATAAATGCACTAAATTTATGGTTTTGTTGTTTGACCTAGTTTATCCTTTAATGAATATGTCTTGATCATCTGTTGGCTTCTTCATCAAGTTGCTTCATAAACTTCCAGATCGTTTTAGTACAAGCCTATTTCTTCAAAATCATTCCTTTCATCAATTATCTATGATGTCACATAAGATGATCTGAAAATTTGCAACTACCAACACAAACTAGCTGGTAGAATATCCGAAAATTGCATTCCGTCACTCTTAGCCTGATAGGAGCTGAATAAAGCAAGTAGCATGTAGCATGCCAAATTTCTTTCCTTTTATCTTAATTTGTCCGATATATATATTTTTTTTCCATAACATTGGTGTCCTTGGGTGCCTAATTGGTTGGGTAATATTATCTTATAAAGATGTATCTCTATATTAATGAGGCATTTAACTGTCTATATGTTTCTTTGAATTATAAACTGAAGCTTTACCATGCAGATATCTCCAGTGGTTAATCGAAGATCAAGACTCCGGTGACACACGGTTTCATACAACTTATGCCCTCTTGCTTTCTAAATCAGCACTTGATGCTATTGAAAAGGAGCATGTTACACAAAATCCTGGAGGTGTAAACCAAAAGGAGATAAATATCTCAGACCGTGGGAACAACTCAATATTTGATACTCATGTCAGAGAGAGATTGCAATTTTTTTCACAGTCGTCTGACTTGTATGATCCAGAGGAGGTTCTTGACTTGGTTGAAGGATCCGAGTTATGGCTCGAGAAGGTCAGTAAAAAATTTGGGCCCTTCTTAGAAATAGTGGCCTATGCATCTCTGCTGGACAACAGCTTGAACTGTCTTATTCTCCTTGTGATTTGCATTCCTTGTGTTATTGATGGTTTCATTACAGGCTATTCTTTACAGGAAGCTCGGTCAAGAAACATTAGTGCTTCAAATTCTTGCCTTGTAAGTTCATAAATATTTGGTTATTGCTTGGGTACATCACAACAAGCTTTATCATAACAAATGAACAACTTAAAAGATGTTCTGTTTTCCAAATGTGGGCAATGCATGGTTGACATACTCTTCTGCTGCTTTACATGTGAAGTCCCTCACTTAAACAGGCGAAAATATTTGAAATCTTAGTACCCGCATTGTTGCTAAATATGTATTTCATAATTGAATCTGCAATTACTCTGAATAAGATGACTATCTGTGGGATTGTAATTTAAAGTTGTGTTCATCTGGCAGGAAGTTGGAAGACTATGAAGCTGCAGAACAATATTGTGCTGAGATCGGTAGGCCAGATCCTTACATGCAGTTAGTACAGTATTCTCTCATTTGTTTCTTTAACTTATTGGTTTAGTAGAAGTTCTCTTAGCCTTTCCCTTACCTTGTCTCTTCTTAGGCTGCTTGAAATGTATTTGGAGCCAATGAATGGCAAAGAGCCTATGTTCAAAGCTGCTGTGCACCTGTTGCACAATCATGGAGAAATGCTAGACCCTTTGCAAGTTTTGGAGGTACTAAAACTTATCCTTCTTCTGCTCTATTACTCGTGTAATGGTCAATGAGAAGACAAAAGCCTTGTTCTACCCCCAGGGCTTTGGTTTAGTGGCAAGACTACGTGTGATGTGCTGGTTAGATACATATTACAAGTTCAAACAACAGAGCAAACAAAAGTCTGGTATTTAAGTGGAAAGGGTTGAGGGGATCCATAATTTACTGAATTTAGAATCATGTGCGAGGTGGTCCTTTGAAATTTCTTGGAAAAAATGGTCAGTGAGGAGGGGAAATGTGAAGCAAGCTTGGAAAAGAAGTAGCTACATTTTATTTGTTGCTGAATATTTTATCCTCTTATGAAGGGTAGTTTCCCCTTATTCTGTTGGTGGTTTGGAGGGAAAGGAATCGAAGAGCATTCAAAGGGGTGGAATATGTGCACAGATTTTAGACATCTCTTTTGTTTCTACTTTTTTTGTTCACCTACAAGATCCCTATTAGTATAAACGATGAACGCCTTTTGTAGAAAACAATATTTTTGTGTAGCTTCTCTATTTTTTGGTGTTGATGGGTGTTTTTTTGTAGAAAACAATATTTTTGTGTAGCTTCTCTATTTTTTGGTGTACTACTTGTTTACAGGGTTCCATTATCCCGAAACCTCTATAAATTGTGCCTTATCAAAACATATCCTCCCTCTGTCCCAATTTATGTGACACACTTTTCGTTTTAGTCCATCTAGAAAAGAATGACACCTTTCTTTAAGTAGAAACAACTTAACTTTGAAACTTCCCTTAATGAAATGGTGGATAGCCACACTAATTACAAAAGTCTTCCTTTCTTTCTTAAACATTATGCCAAGTCAAATGGTGCTACATAAATTTGGACGGAGCGAGTATTTGTTTATCCACCATATCATGTTAAGTAACCTGGTTGATTGGGCTGGAAGATAAAAAAAATTGATTGATTTTCGCACTGTATTTATAGTATGAGAATCTATCTCCGAAGTTATAAAGTAAAATATGGTAGAAGAGAAATAAAGTCATCCTTGAAATTTATTAGAAGGAAAAACATCTCATCGTACCTTAAAGTAGAAATTTTGATGTTCAATCTTTTACTCTTGAAAACTTTGGATCTTTGTGGTCTTTGTTATTAGCAGTGTGAAATATTTGGTTGTCACTAGTCAAAACAGGGAACCTGTTCTTTAAATCTTGAAGATTGGAGTATTTTTTTTTTCATTGGGAAATTAAGTTTTCTTGTCCTAATTTTAGCTATTGGTGCATATGTAGTCACGTAGTGTGTTACAGATTAGAAGTAGTCCTCTTACTTCGTTCCTAACATCTAATCATGCATCTTGTAACATAGTGATACCATTTTTGGATATCGACTTTTAGAATTGCTTTTCTATTGTGAAAGATGAAGTCTGAGTTTTGTTTATGGTGATTTTAAATTTTCAAGGGCTGAAAAAAAGAATTGTCTGATGACTTGATAGGTCTAATTATATTCAGGTTACCTTTTATAAATTACTTGGGGGGGGAGGGGGGAATCAATGGTTGGATCTTCATAGTTTCATTTGCCAACTGTTCAGGTTACTCGACTAAATCATTTTAGATAACTAGACAATGCTATATTTGCTTGGGATTTTTTTCATGCTGTTGTAAGGGAATCAGATGATGAGAAGGCAAATAACATCTATTTGGCTCAAGTTACTTTGCACAAAGTCACTAACGATGTCAATGTTACTCATTCTGAGTTGAGGTTCACTTTGCAGAGATTGTCACCAGATATGCCCCTTCAATTTGCTTCTGAGACAATATTAAGGATGTTGAGAGCTCGACTTCACCATCATCGTCAAGGCCAAGTATGTTCTACTCTATAGGGGTGAATTTCTGTTGATCTTGAGGATTTATTACAATAGTATACTTTTATTCAATATGTTAGCGCAGGGATGAGGGGTAATGCTGTGTGTATTTTCTTGATTTAATACATATGCTTTGTCTATGTTATTTGAAACTTCAGCATGAATTGCTGGAAAGGTAAACTTACCAATTGACATGGCGTCTCTCCTTTGTGTTGGGTCATGATAGCATGTACATTCTTGATCTGAGTACTATTAGATGCTTGGATATATATGATATTCTAAAGGGTACAATGCTGGTCGAGATTACATCCTAAAGGCAAGTGGCTAAATTACCTAGATTCAGGCTTACCTTGAACATGCATTTGACAGCTTTGGAACGCTGGATGACAATCTTTTTTTCAGAGAACAAGTTGTTCCATGTCTGATAGAAAGCTGTTTACAAATTCTTTTTCTAGTGATGAAACTGTTGATATATATATATATATATATAATATTGAAAAGTTTGATTACCAATTCTTGGTGTTCTTTTTCAGGTTGCTGTAGCAAAGTATGTCCTAATTTCATAGTTCTTTCATATCCCTGGGTACCATGGGTCTAGTATTTTTTTTTTGAACTTGGTAACTTGTATTATATCACAAAACAATGCATGGGTTGTATTGAAACCTTATATGCAAATGTACTCCCAATTTCACTTCTCTACGACTAGATTGGGTCTAGGACATCAATAATAGAGATAGTGTCATTTGAGTATAACTGGTTACACCAAAAAACTAGAAAAAGAATGCAGTTAAGTTTAACTTTCTGCACACTGTTCACTAAGCTCTCAAAACATCTTGAATTCCTCTCTTTCCAGATAGCCCACCATATAGCACTAGGGATAATTCTCCATCTACTTTTGTCTTTTGCATGTACCCCTTTCCCTCCCAGCTCATTAAGGCCCCAGTCACTTCCCTAGGCATGGTCCAGGGAATGCCTTTCAGGCTGATAAAAATTCTCCACAATTGTCGGGTGTACCTGCAATGTAAAAATAGATGGTTGACAGTCTCATTTGTTTCACCGCATAGGAAACATCTGGAGCACAAGGTTATCCCCCTCTTCATGACATTGTCCTGAGTAAGGACTGCTTTCTTAGCCATTAACCGGACAAAGCATGAAACTTTGTGTTGTATCCTACTTTTCCATATTTGTTTCCAAGGCCATTTGTACCCTGCTGGTTTGTTTGGTCCATCATCTTATAAGCTTTGTTGACTCTGAACACTCCCCTGCCATCACCTGTCCACCATAGAACATCCTCACCAGTCTGCAAACCATTGAAAGTATCCACCAAGTTGAAAATTCAGCAACTCTCATGATCTCCCAGTCATTCAGATGTCTTCTGAAAATGAAATTCCATCCCTGTGGGGACCATAGCTCTGCTATGGTACTTTGTTGGGACAGAACTAGGTTGTAAATGTCTGGGAAAAGTATTTCCATGTTACAACTCTCATGCCAGTTATCTTTCCAAAATCTGGTCTTCCTTCCATCCAAGACTTTTATCTTTAAGTTGTTTTTAACTTAATTCCAAAGAATCCTGATGGACCTCCAAAGGATAACTCCAGAAGGAGTGGTCACTTCTCTGGTAATCCAGATGTCCTCTTCCTCATATTTAGCTCCAATCACCTTCCTCCACAACAATTGGTTATTATTTGAATACTTCCATAACCATTTCATACTTAGGGCTTTGCTTTGGATTTGTAAATTCTTTATCCCCATCCCTCCATTCTTTTTTCCAGTCATCACCTCCTTCCATTTTACCAAATGAAAGCTTTTTTTTTCCTTGTTACCCTGCCACAAGAATTTTCTCTTGATGCTATCCAACCTCTTGATGACCCCTCTTGGAATAGGAAAGAGGGACATCATATAGGTTGGTAAAGCATCAAGTACTGAGTTGATCAGGGTCAGTCTTCCACCCATGGATAAATATTGTGTCTTCCACTTGGCTAGTTTCTTCTCGTACTTCTCAATGACACAGTTCCATATTTCTATGGATTAGTTTTTTTTGAGAAGGTAACAATTTGTGTTTCTATTTCCAAAAAATCAAAACCTGCCACAACATGTTACATGTTACAGATTCCTAATTACAAATTAAAGAGAGTATAACAGAAGATCTTCAATCCTATGACAAAAATTACAGGGATCCTAAGACACTCATAACTGATTCTAGATCTTCCATATACTCTTGTTTACACCAAAAATGAAACAACACAAGACAATTCATCTTCATCTTCTGAATAATGTTGCTCTTGTTCTGATGACATCTAAGGTTCCTTTCTTTCCACGTTGACTACAAGCTGGGATGATTTTCCATCTCTGCCATGTCCTGAGATGTTGGCATAACTACTCCATATCTTCAGGGTTTGAGTTACTCTCCTTGGCATCACCCACTACCGTCCTTTTTTATTGATGAAGAGGTCCCACAGCTGGTTGGTTATCCTACAGTGAAGAAACAGGTGAGTCACAGTCTCAGCCTTTTCCCCACATAGGAAACATCTAGGGCTCAATTGGATACCCCTCTTCATGAGATTTTCCTGAGTCAAAACTGCCGTCCAAATCATTTTCCAGGGCCACCCATTAATCTGGCTATTGAAAGGGTTGAACTTTTTGTAAGCCCCCTTGACACTGAATCTTCCTTGTTTGTGATCCTTCCATTCCAGGCAGTCTTGAACAGTGTTTCCTCCTCTGAATTGTTCCAGAGTTCTGTAGAATTCTACTACTCTTTGGGATCTCCCAATCATTGAAAGGTCTTCTAAAGCTCAGATTCCATTCTTGGTTTGACCAAACCTCTGCCACAGTAGCCCTCTATTGTTGGTTGAGGATGAACAGATCAGGGAAAAGTGTTTTTAAGGGACTTTGTTCTAGCCAACTATCTTCCCAAAATGAGACCTTCACACCATTTCCAATTTTGATTTTGCAATTCCCTCTAAGTTTTGGCCACAGGTTCCTTATGGTTCTCCAAAGGCTAGTTCCATGAGTGTTGGTCACCATGCTAGTTGACCAATGATCTTCCATTTCATATTTTGCCTGAATCACCTCCTTCCACAAAGCTTGTTCATTGGAGGCTAGTCTCCAGAGCCATTTCATTAGTAGACATTGGTTCTGAGTCTTCAAGTTTCTCACCCCTAGACCTCCAACTTGTTTATTCCCAATCAAGGATGCCTATTTAACCAGGTGAAATTTTTTTGTCTCGATGTTGCCTTCCCATAGAAGCTCCTTCTTAGAGCATCCAATCTATCAATTGCTCCATCAGGGATAGGGAAAAGGGACATCATATAACTTGGCATAGAATCCAAGACACTATTAATAAGTGTTAGTCTTCCCCCTAGGGAAAGATATTGGCTCTTCCAATTCACTAATCTTCTTTCACACTTTTCAATCACCCCATTCCAAATACCTAAAGACCTGCTGTTAGCTCCCAGAGGCATCCCAGATAAGTCGTGGGGAGGTCACCAATTCTTCCACCAAGAGTCCTAGCTAGAGAGAATAGGTCAGGAACTACATTAACTGCATATAATAAGCTCTTGTTCCAATTTATATGAAGTCCTGATACAACTTCAAAGAGAATAAAAATCACCCTCAGCATCCTGAGTTGTTCATTATTGGCATCACAAAATATGAGAGTATCATCTGCGTATTGTAAATGGGTGATCTCCAGTTCGCATCCCACTCTGTTTGATATTTTGAATCCCTTTAACCAAAGGTTCTCTCGAGCAGTTTTCAGCATATCACTTAGCCCTTCCATTGCAATGATGAATAGAAAAAGTGATAGAGGGTCACCTTGCCTTAGGCCTCTTTGAGCAGAGAAGAAGCCTGTAGGGGAGCCATTGAACTGAGTATTTGACAGTTTGAATGTAGAATTTCATCCATCTTAGCCATCTACCACCAAAACCTCTTTTATGAAGAGTTTCCCACAGAAACTGCCAATTTAGGTGCTCATATGCCTTCTGTATGTCCAGCTTGCAGAGAATTCCTGGAGCATTGCTTCTGGTCCTAGAATCCACACACTCGTTTGCCATTTGGATGGCATCCATTATTTGCCTACCTTTAACAAAGGCCAACTATTGAGTGTCCACTAGTTTATGCATCACCTCTTTGAGTCTCTCAGTAAGAAGCTTAGAAATGGTCTTGTAAACACTACCAATTAGGTTGATTGGTCTGAAGTCAGTAAGTTCCTTATACCTATCTTTTTGGGAATCAAGGCAACATAAGTTGAGTTGAAGCTTTTCTCAAAAACACATCTCTCATGGAAGTTCTTAACAACATTAATAACTTCTCTTCCTATGACTTCCCAACAGTGAGTAAAGAAAGCCATGGTATAACCATCAGGCCCAGATGCCTTGTCTCTAGCACAAAGCTTTACACTCTCCCATATCTCTTTGTCCTCGAATTCCTTTTGAAGCATACGACTATCTTCTTTAGAAATTCTGTGTCCTCCCCTGCAATTTCCTGAGGGTCTCCAGGTCTCGGTTTCAGTGTACAATTCCCAATAGAAATCCACTATCGATTTCTTTATAACTTCTGGACTCTTGATTGCTTCCCCATTCACATTTAACTCATCAATAGAGTTATACCTTTTGTGTGCATTGGCAGTTCTATGGAAGAATTTAGTGTTATTCACCTTGCTTCAACCAATTAACCATTGACCTTTGTCTCCATGATATCTCCTCATACTTGGCAATGTTCTCAAACTCTAGGAGAAGTTCAGCCTTTGAGTGTATCTCCTCCTCATTGAGAATTCTCTTGTCCTGTGTTTCCTCAAGTTCAGCAAGTTGACCGAGTATACTCTGTTTTTGCAAAGCTAGATTTCCCTGACCAGACTTGTTTCAGTCCCTTAGTTTGTTTTTTAAAGCCTTTAGTTTGAAAGCTAGAATAAAATCTGGTCTTCCTTTACATGTTATGGAAGTCCACCACTCCTTGACCCTTTCCAAGAAACCCTCTGTGTGTAACCACCAATTTTTGAATTTGAAATAAGATTTCGCAGGCTCCCAGTTCCCACATTGCGACATAATTGGAGTGTGATCAGATGCTACTTTCAGTAGAACTGATTGCTTAATGTTTTTGAAGCCTTCATCCCATTCATTAGACACTAGGAATCTGTCTAATCTAGCCGCAACATCATGCCTGTCCCTTTTCCTCCAAGTATATTTACCACCTTCTAGTTGAGGATCCAATAGATTCAGGTCCATAATGAATTCAGAAAAATCATTCATTGCTTTTGATATTCTGCCGCAGTTCTTCTTCTCGGAAGGATATCGGACTGTGTTAAAGTCTCCACAAACCACCCAGGGCCCATTGCCTACTCGCTGATCCAACCTCATACCAGACTTCTTCTCTTTCTTCTCTATTGTTAGGAGCATAGACACCGGTAAGGAACCAAGTGAATTCTTGATTCTTGCCTGTAAACTGGCAAGATATAGAATAGGCTCCTACACTGCTGGTAGCCTAAGTTGCGCGGACTCTTCACTTTCGATGCCGCACCCGTGTCGGATTCTCCAAAAATACACTACTTTTGGCGAATCCCACACGCACCCCTTGACATTTTTGAAGTGTCCGAGCAACATAGTGGTGGCTCCCTCCCAGACTTTCCCATCCCATAGAATTAGAATTCCCCCTCTAGTCCCTCTAGCTTCAAGTTGACAGAACTTTACTCCTCTATTAGCCCACAAATCTTTTACAATGTTACTGATATCCCCCTCAATCTTAGTGTCTTGGAAGCAATACACATCTGCTTTCCATTCATGAATTAGATTCTTGATAACACACCTCTTGTTTGCCTGGTTAAGGCCTCTCACATTCCATGTGATTATCTTCACTGTCATTGGGAACTTGGAACGGTATATCCTCATTTGCTTCTTGTGCCATTGCTTCTGAAATTGCTTCCACACTCTTAAGCTTTTCAATTCTTTAGACCCTTTTATTATTGAAGAGTCCGAGCAACATAGTTGGTAGCTCCCTCCCAGACTTTCCCATCCCATAGAATTAGAATTCCCCATTGTCACGCCCCGAGCCTACACCCTGGGCGGGACCGGCACTCGGAGACCATTGCTGGCCCCAAGCGAACCCTTGGCCTGACTTTCTTAACTCAGCGGAAACCTAACTCAACAGAATAACTCAAAGCAATTCAATATTTCAAAACAACTTAATTTATAAAATATGGCCCTAAGGCAACCCGAATCTCAAAATAGGATATTTACATAAATACATAGTTAAGAGACTCAAAACTAGCTGACTGACTGTCTATCTATGAAGCCTCTAAAAATACTGAGATGGATGTTGGGACAGACCCCGCAACATCCTAATAAAATCAAAACTAAGAACACTTAATAATTGAGCCCTCCGGGATGCAAGGAGGCTCACCACTGACTCTGGAGTGCTCAGCTGGATCAACGACGTGCAGGCTGCTGATCTGGGATACCTGAATCTGCATCATGAAACGATGCAGGCCAACTGGCATCAGTACATGGAATGTACGAGTATGCAAGCTGGATAACTAAGCAACAACGGCTAGAAGGAAAATCTGGAAGAAACTGAATAGCTTACCTGGCTCAACTCAACTCAACCTGACTAACTTCTTTCAATATAAGGCAATTTGAAACAATGCGATATAAAGAAAGACTGTTTAAAACATGCTATAAACTCTGTGTGTATACAAGATACAATAAGCCTGAAATGTATATAGAAATACAATGAACTGATGTATATAAAAATACAATAACCTCTGAGTATGAAAATACAATAACTGCTGTGGGAGTTTCTCTAACCGACAACCATCACATAAGAGCTATAGTGATGATACAGCGATCGACCTCACGCTGCCAGAGCATCTTATACCCGGCCAAAGGTATAAGACCTGAACTGCCTAATGGATCCACTAGTCTAATCTGAAAAGGGTTCATCTAAAAAGCATGATCCTTTTCTACCCATGGTGGCTAACATGGTTCTATGGGGGCTGTGGGTTCTTTGAATGCTCCCCCAATTCGGTGCTCGATACTACTCCCAAAATGTACTGGCTCTTATGTTTTTAAAACATATTTAGTCCTGCTGATATGAGATAATTACTCAAAACTAGCCCGAAGGCTCTTTGGAAATCTCAGTTTCCAACCTTATTTAGATGTAAAGACCTTTCTTTAAAACTTCTTTGGGAATACATAGTTCCCTAATAACTTTGAGAAATGAACTCAACTTTAAACTCTTGACTTAACTTGAAACTGGGACTCTTACTCGACTTGAAACTTGACTGCTAACTTCACTTGACTTGGAACTATCTTTCCTTGAATCGGAATTATGAATTCAAGTTGTTCGATCACATGTTATGGAGGAATTCTTGAACGCTTAGACGTACTCTGGAGTGTCGGAAACAACTATAAATCATAGGTATAATACTTTGGAACTTGCTTGAGAAAGTGAGAAAAGGAATGGGGAAACTTGGCTGAGACTTTAGATTTCTGGTGACACAGGTGGCATCTATGGAAGCCATCGACGAACCGTAGATGGACTTACGGTCCGTACTGCAGGTCCGTGGATCGCGTCAGAAACTTCCCCAGAATTCAGTGAAAAGAAATGACTAAGTGTTGAACTACGGTCCCGACTTACGGTCCGTGGATCGATCTACGGACCGTAGGTCATTCCCGTAGATCGACGCCCCAAAACCCAACTTCTGTCTTGATCGACGGTTGACCAGTACGGACCGTCGATCGATCTACGGTCCGTAGGTCAATCCCGTAGATGGGGATCGACAGCCCAGAACTTTCTGCAATTTGATGGTGAATCAACTTTTAAGGGTCATGACTCTAAGAATAGTAATTTCCTCAACATACCATAGGATTTCAACGAAAATATACGACCCAATCATGTCTCACAACGAACAATAATTTCGATAACACCACCAACAACATCAACAACACTAACAACTTCAACACTTTCACAAAATTCCCAATCTTTCTCAATCAATGAATAAACTTGGTGTGTGTGGGGGAAAGAATCAACCCACACAAAAACTCACATACCTTAAATAGGGATCACCCCCGACGAAAGTCCACAACGATCTTGACTAATCTCCTCTTTCTTCTCTTCTTCTTCTTCTCCTTCTTCTCTTCTTCACTCTCAAAAGCCCTAACTCCTTCTCTTTCAAAAAGGGACAAAAAAAATGATCCAAAGATCATCCTAATACAACAATAAGAGCTCAAAATAAATAATTTGTGAAAGGACCAAAATGCCCTTAAATTTCCGGACGAAAATCCCTTCTAACTGCCCAACTTCTATAGGGCATAACTCCCTCATACGAACTCGGAATTGAGCAAACTCAGTGGCGTTGAAAAGGGTATTCCACGAGCTTCGCAACCATAACTGAAACTACCCCTAACTCATCCTGAGCTAGGAGTTACGACTACTCAAAGTTGGCCAAAAACTCATTCTTTTCCACACTTAGCCAAATTTCCAGATTTTTAAATCCTTTCCAAAAATGAAAATTTCTAATTCTAAGCCCCTTCAATTATTTCACATTGCCAGATGTTACACCCCTCTAGTCCCACTAGCTTCAAGTTGACAGAACTTTACTCCTCTATTAGCCCACAAATCTTTTACAATGTTACTGATATCCCCCCCCCCAATCTTAGTTTCTTGGAAGCAATAAACATCTGCTTTTCATTCATGAATTAGATTCTTGATAACACACCTCTTGTTTGCCTGGTTAAGGCCTCTTACATTCCATGTGATTATCTTCACTGTAATTGGGAACTTGGAACGGTATATCCCCCTTTGCTTCTTGTGCCATTGCTTCCACACTCTTAAGTTTTTCAATTCTTTAGTCCCTTTTATTATTGGTGTTGCTTTACTGGTGTTTGCCCCATTATCTTTGTTGATTTTCCTCATACCGTCAATCTTCATGAATAATGATAAAGCTTCATCTTTACACCCCTTGATGTACACTCCAAATTCCTTGGCTAGTTTGTTTATGTTTTGATGGATCCAGATAAGGACATCAAATTCTAGATCATCCCCTTCTTCTGGGCTGAGCTGATTTAGCGGCACGACTTCTTCAAACGGAATCAAACTGGTGCTGACTACTTGTCACGCCCCGAGCCTACACCCTGGGCGGGACTGGCACCCGGAGACCATTTCTGGCCCCAAGCGAATCCTTGGCCTGACTTTCTTAACTCAGCGGAAACCTCAACAAAATAACTCAATGCAAATGCAAGGTTACAAAACAACTTAACTTATAAAAATCTGGCCACAAAGGCAAATCGAGTCTCAAAATAGAACATTTACATATATACATAGATGAGAGACCCCGCAACACCTTAATAAAATAAAAACTAAGAACACAAAATAATTGAGTCCTCTGGAATGCAAGGAGGCTCACCACTGACTCTGGAGTGCTCAGCTGGATCAACGATGTGCAGGATGCTGATCCGGGGTACCTGTGTCTGCATCATAATAAGATGCAGGTCAACTGGCATCAGTACATGGAATGTACGAGTATGCGAGCTGGAAAGCTAAACCACGACTTAAGCTTGAAAGGAATACAAGAGAACACTTACCTTGGCTTTGAACAACTCATGAATAACTGTACTCAATATATAAAGCAATAAGACACATGCAATATACTAAACTTGTAAAAACAATGTAAACAACTTAGTTCGTTAATGATAAAACGATAACAAACTCAACTTTACTTTTATAAAAGTAATATAACTTTGGTGGGAGATTCTTTAACCGACAACCACCACTATGAGCCCTAGTGGTGGTACAACGTTTTACCTCACGTTGCCCAAGGACCAACCTATACCTTGCCGTGATATAGGACCTTACTTTTGCTTAGTGGATCCACTAACTTAATCTTACATAATCATCTAAAAAGAATGATACGTCAAGTCCCATGTTGGCGCATGGTTCTTATGGAGAGTTGAGTTAATGTGAACTCGCATCCCCAATTCGGTGCTCAATACTACTCCCAAAATACTATGGCTCATAAGTGCTTTAGATATATCTTTATTTAATTGAGATAATTACTCAAAACTTAGCCCAAAGGCTCTTTTGGAAAACATGGTTCCTTCCTTACTTAAATGTAAAAACATTTATAAACTTCCTTGGGAATACTTAGTTCCCTAGTAGCTTTTGAGAAAATGGACTCAACTTTAAACTCTTGACTTAACTTGAAACCCAAGACTCTTACTCACTTTGAAAATCTATACTCTTTGCTTGACTTGCAACTTGAACCTTAAAACGACATTATGACGTTCAATAACGACTCTTGAAAAGCTTTAAAGACTTGCTTGAACTTACTTCTTAACCTTGCTTGACTTGACTCTAACTTCACCTTGACTTGATACTAACTCGCCTTGAATTGAATTATGGAATCAAGGTGTATGATCACATGTATTTAGATGAGTTCGGGATGTTTAGAAATACTTTGGGGTGTTGGAGACAACTAGGGAACATAGGTATAACACCTAGGAACATGCATGAGAAAGCATGGAAAGAAAGGGGGAACATGGCGTCCTTGGCGCTCTGCAAGGTGCAGAGCGCCAGCCCTTGAAGCTCAGAAGGGACCTGCTGGCATTCTGAGAGGCGCGCCGCCCCAAGGGCTGGACTTCAGAGTCCCCTTTGGGGTGCGCTGGCAGGCGCGACGCGCCAGATTCTTCCCCAGAAAAACCGACTTTTCTCCCTCTTCTCTACAACTTTAAACCTCTCTAACCTCAATGGATTCAACCCCAAACACTTAGCATCATCAAAACCCTTTGTATACAACAGATTAAAACTCAAAAACCCACCGGAAATATGTCCCAAATTACAAGGGACTCCAACAACACAATCAACAATGACAACAACACAACCAACAACTTCAACACACAACTAATCATTTTTCTCAATAATAAAATGAGTTTGGTGTGTGGGGGAAAGGCTCAACCCACACAAAGGACTCACATACCTTGATAGGGATCACCCCCGACGATTTCCACTACGGAACTTTGACGGAAACTAGTTGATCTCTTCTTTCTTCTCTTCTTCTTCCCCTTCTTCTCTTCTTCTTCTCTTCTTTCTTCTCTTCTTTCTTCCCCTTCTTCTCTTCTTCTTCTCAAGCCCTAGCTTTAAATTTCTTAAAATGGGACAAAATGATCTAATATCAGCCCAACACAACAATATAACCTCAAAAAAAATGTTTTCTGAAAAGACCAAAATGCCCTTAAATTTCCGGACGGATTCCCTACCAACTGCCCAACTTTCAAAGGGCATAACTCGCTCATACGAACTCAGAATCGAGCAAACTCGGTGGCGTAAGAAAGATCATTCTTCGAACTTCGCAACCATAACTGGAAATACTCCTAAATCATCCTAAGGTAGAATTTATGACTGCATAAAGTTGGCCAAAACTCACTGATTTCCACACTTAACAAATTTCCCGACTTTAAAAATTTTTTCCAAAAATGACTATATTCGATCTTTAAGCCTCTTCATAGTTATTTCAACTTATCGGATGTTACAATATCTCCCCGTTGGGAACATTCGTCCTCGAATGAGGTTACTCTTACCAAGGCTAAGGGTGCGACATCAACTTAAACACCCAACACGCAACTATGCAAACGCAACAACAACAACAACATGCTCATTATAATTAAAAGAGCACTAAGAAGGAAATTAATACCTTAATCTGCATTTCCTCCGGATTCAAAGAGATGTGGATATCTCTTCTTCATGTCCTCTTCGGCTTCCCAAGTAGCTTCCTCAACCAATTGGTTCCTCCAAAGGACCTTAACTGAGGCTACATCCTTCGTTCTCAACCTATGAACTTGACGGTCTAGAATTTGCACAGGAATCTCCTCATAAGATAAGTTATCCTCGATCTTAATACTTCCAGTCGGTAGGATCAATGAAGGATCACCTATGCACTTCTTCAACATAGAGATGTGAAAAACCAGATGAACCGTTTCTAGTTCCTGTGGTAACTCCAACTCATAAGCAACACTGTCAATTCTCTTGGCTATGCGGTAAGGTCCAATATACCGGGGACTAAATTTCCCCTTCTTACCAAACCTCATAACTCCCTTCATGGGCGAAACTTTTAAATACACCCAATCATCTACTTCAAACTCTAACGCCCTTCTTCTAACATCAGTGTAGGATTTCTGACGACTCTGTGCCATTTTCAACCTCTCTTGAACCACTTTCACCTTCTCCATAGCTTGGTGAACTAAATCTGGTCCTATCAACCCTGCTTCACCAACTTCAAACCATCCAATAGGAGATCTACATCTTCTCCCATAAAGAGCTTCATATGGAGCCATCTGGATGTTAGAGTGATAACTGTTGTTGTAGGCAAACTCAATGAGAGGTAAGTGATCATCCTAATTACCTTTGAAATCGATCACACAAGCTCTCAACATATCCTCTAAGGTCTGAATAGTACGCTCTACTTGCCCATCAGTCTGAGGATGAAAGGCAGTACTTAAGTTCACCTTCGAACCCAAGCCTTTCTGAAAAGATTTCCAGAACTGTGCAGTAAACTGTGCACCTCTATCTGAAATAATGGAGATTGGAACTCCATGAAGTCTCACTATCTCTTGAACATACAACTTGGCATAATCTTCTGCTGTATTGGTAGTCTTTACCGGTAGAAAATGAGCTGACTTTGTCATTCGGTCGACAATTACCCAAATAAAATCATGCTGTCTGCGAGACCTTGGCAACCCTGTGATGAAATCCATATTGATCATCTCCCACTTCCATTCCGGAAGTTCTATTCTCTGAGCCAAACCACTGGGCCTTTGGTGTTCGACTTTCACTTGTTGGCAATTTGGACACTTAGCAACACACTCAGCAATACCCTTCTTCATGTCATTCCACCAATAGACTTCTCTCAAGTCACGATACATCTTCGTGGAACCCGGATGAATGGAATATCTGGAACTGTGAGCTTCCTCCATAATCCTCTCTTGGAGTCCATCTACCATAGGTATGCACAATCTATCTTGAAATCTCAAAACACCATCTCCCCCTTGTTCAAAAGCTAATACTCTTTGCTTTTGAACATTTGCCTTCAACTCAAGCAAAATGGGATCTTGATCTTGCTTCTCTTTCACTTCTGACATTAATGATGACTCGGCCCTGCTCGTCACCGCTATTTCTCCTTCTGCAGAATCTGTAAATCTGACTCCCAGGCA
Source organism: Solanum okadae (assembly GCA_036553675.1). Taxonomy (NCBI): domain Eukaryota; kingdom Viridiplantae; phylum Streptophyta; class Magnoliopsida; order Solanales; family Solanaceae; genus Solanum; species Solanum okadae. The sequence goes on from CM071680.1 coordinate 6,855,200, forward strand.
TGCCAGTCTGTGCACATCTTTTGCTAACTCTCTCCTTCCTTCTTCAATATGGGTGCTACCCATAGACAACCTGCTCAAAGAATCAGCAACAACATTAGCCTTACCTGGGTGATAGATAATACTCAGGTCATAATCCTTGAGTAACTCTAACCACCTCCGCTGTCTGAGATTAAGCTCTCTCTGAGTAAGCACATATTGAAGACTCTTGTGATCAGTGAATATATCAATATGCACACCATACAAGTAATGACGCCATATCTTCAAAGCGAACACTACTGCAGCTAACTCTAAGTCATGGGTTGGGTAGTTCTTCTCATGAACCTTTAACTGTCTGGAGGCATAAGCTATAACCTTGTCATTCTGCATTAAGACACAACCCAAACCAACTCTAGATGCATCACAATACACCACAAAACCTTGAGTACCTTCTGGTAGCGTCAAAACTGGAGCTGTAATCAACCTTTTTTTCAATTCCTGAAAGCTGTTCTCACAAGCTTCAGACCATTGAAATTTCACTGTCTTCTGAGTCAACTTGGTCAAAGGAGATACAATAGACGAAAACCCCTCAACGAACCTTCTATAATAGCCAGCTAATCCCAAGAAACTCTTAATTTCAGTTGAAGATGTAGGTCTAGGCCAATTCTGCACTGCCTCAATTTTTCGAGAATCAACTTTAATTTCATCACCGGACACAATGTTGCCTAGGAATGCCACAGACTTAAGCCAAAACTCACACTTAGAAAACTTGGCATACAACTTCTTGTCTTTCAAAGTCTGAAGAACTGTTATGAGATGACTAGCATGATCTTCTTCATTCCTTGAATAGACTAGTATATCATCAATAAAGACGATAACAAACGTATCTAAATAAGGTTTGAAGACTCTATTCATCAAGTCCATGAAAGCTGCCGGTGCATTTGTCAAACCAAAAGACATGACTAAAAACTCATAATGACCGTACCGGGTCCTGAAAGTTGTCTTTGGAATGTCACACTCTCTTACTCTTAACTGATGGTAGCCTGATCTGAGGTCAATCTTCGAAAAACAAGTGGCACCCTGAAGTTGATCAAAAAGATCATCAATACTCTGAAGAAGGTACTTGTTCTTGATGGTAACCTTATTCAACTGGCGGTAATCTATACACATCCTAAGGGAACCATCTTTCTTTCTCACAAACAAGACTGGAGCACCCCAAGGTGAGACACTCGGTCGAATGAAACCCTTTTCTAGGAGATCTTTCAACTGCTCTTTCAACTCTTTCAACTCTGCTGGTGCCATTCTATATGGCGGAATAGAGATAGGACGAGTATCTGGAATGAGGTCTATGCCTAAATCTATTTCTCTCTCAGGAGGAATTCCGGGTAGATCATCAGGAAAAACTTCTGGAAACTCTCTTACTATAGGAACTGACTGGAAATGAGATATCTCAACACTAGAGTCATGAACTCAGACTAAGTGATAGACACAACCCTTCGAAACTAACTTTCTTCCCTAAAGGTACGAAATGAAATGACCCTTAGGCACTGCTGAACTACTACCCCACTCTAAGACTGGCTCATTCGGAAACTGAAACCTGACCACTCGGGTTCTACAATCTGTCGATGCATAACAAGCATGAAGTCAATCCATACCTAGAATGACATCGAAATCTACCATGTCTAACTCAACCAAATCAGCCATGGTGCTCTTGTGATTGATAGAAACAGGACAATCACGATAAACTCATTCTGCTAGAATAGACTCTCCAACCGGTGTAGAAACACAAAAGGGTTCACAAAGTCTTTCAGGAAGAACATCAAACTTATTTGCAACATAAGGAGTTACAAAAGATAAACTGGCTCCTGGGTCTAACAAAGCATACACATCAAAAACAAAAACTTTGATCATACCAGTGACAACATTTGGAGAGTTCTCTTGCTCATGGCGACTGGCGATAGCATAGAGGCGGTTTGCTCCTCCGCCGGTACTAGAAGTAGCTCCTCTAGGTGCCGTCCTGTCTGGGGGAGCAACTGAAGAAGATTGGGCCCTACTGCCCAGACTTCCACTACCTTGCTTATTCTTCGGGCACTCTTTCATGAAGTGACCCTCTTGCCCACACTTAAAACAACCTGTCTGGCCATCACGACATTTACCCAGGTGGGTTCTACCATATCTAGCACATGTAGGAAACAAACTGCCTCCTTGTGCCACACTACCTAAGGACTGTGCTGGTCTAGCCTTGAAGTCCTTCGAATTCTGGCTATTAAATTTCCCTCTGTATCAGGGTGCAGGTGCTCTAGAAAATGATGGAGCAGGTCCCTTTTGCCTTTGCTGAAAGGAGGAACGGTTTGAATTACCTTTCGGTTGCCCGAACTCATTACCGGTCTTGGCTCTCTTACTTCTGAACTCTTCTCTGTCCCTCAGCTTTTCTTCCTCAACCTGTTGCACATAGATCATTAATCTGGATATGTCCATGTCCCGATAAGCATTGTAGCCCTACCTTTCTTACTTGACAACCGAGACAGCCCAGCTACAAACAAACTCATTCTATTCCTCATGTCCGCAACCATCTCTGGAGCATAGCGGGATAGTTGGGTGAACTTCAGACTGTACTCTTGAACACTCAAGGACTCCTGCTTAAGTGTGAGGAACTCACGTACCTTGGCCTCTCTCAATTCTCGAGGAAAGAAATGCCCCAAGAAAGCTTCCTCAAAACAGGCCCAATTCGCAGGTGGTGCATTCTCAACTCTGCCCCCTTTCCATTGGTCGAACCATGTTCTAGCAACATCCTTCAATTGATACGCAGTTAGTTCAACCCGCTCAATATCTACCACATGCATCACATCGAAAATCTTCTTCAACTGCTCAATAAAATTCTCTGGATCTTCAGTAGTACTCGAACCCATAAAACTCAGAGGATTCATCCCCAAGAACTCACGAATCCTAGAAGTGTCAGCTCCTTCTTGTCAAACTCCCCTCTGCTGACCAATCTGATTAGCTACAGCTTGACTCAACATCCTAATTGCCTCTCTGAACTCGGCATTAGAAACTTCCCCTTTGATCTTGCACTCCCGGGGCATAAGGTAACTCTTGCTCATCAACATAATGTCTAGGAAGACGCCCTCTACCAACTCTTCGTGGAGGCATGACTATCTGAAACACGCGCAAGCACGGATTAAAAAGAAACTTTTTTAGAGATAAACTCTAACGCAGGAGATGAGTGTGAAAGAAGTGAGAAATCTTCCTAAATGTTGTAGCCTCCCAATTATAGATGTGGCGCGCTTCACACCGATAATTAGGACTCTACAGACACGGCATCATAGACTCCCTAGGACTCTGGAACTCTGTGCTCTAATACCAAGTTTGTCACGCCCCAAGCCTACACCCTAGGCGGGACCGGCACCCGGAGACCATTTCTGGCCCTAAGCGAACCCTTGGCCTGGCTTTCTTAACTCAGCGGAAACCTCAACAGAATAACTCAATGCAAATGCAAGGTTACAAAACAACTTAACTTATAAAAATTTGGCCATAAAGGCAACTCGAGTCTCAAAATAGAACATTTACATATATACATAGATGAGAGACTCAAAACTAACTGACTAGTTGTCTGACTTGTCTATGAAGCCTCTAAAAATACTGAGATGGATGTTGGGACAGACCCCGCAACACCCTAATAAAACAAAAACTAAGAACACAAAATAATTGAGTCCTCCGGAATGCAAGGAGGCTCACCACTGACTCTGGAGTGCTCAGCTGGATCAACGACGTGCAGGATGTTGATCCGGGGTACCTATGTCTGCATCATAATAAGATGCAGGCCAACTGGCATCAGTACATGGAATGTACGAGTATGCGAGCTGGAAAGCTAAACCACGACTTAAGCTTGAAAGGAATACAAGAGAACACTTACCTTGGCTTTGAACAACTCATGAATAACTGTACTCAATATATAAAGCAATAAGACACATGCAATATACTAAACTTGTAAAAACAGTGTAAACAACTTAGTTCGTTAATGATAAAACGATAACAAACTCAACTTTACTTTTATAAAAGTAATATAACTTTGGTGGGAGATTCTTTAACCGACAACCACCACTATGAGCCCTAGTGGTGGTACAACGTTTTACCTCACGTTGCCCAAGGACCATCCTATACCTTGCCGTGATATAGGACCTTACTTTTGCTTAGTGGATCCACTAACTTAATCTTACATAATCATCTAAAAAGAATGATACGTCAAGTCCCATGTTGGCGCATGGTTCTTATGGAGAGTTGAGTTAATGTGAACTCGCATCCCCAATTCGGTGCTCAATACTACTCCCAAAATACTATGGCTCATAAGTGCTTTAGATATATCTTTATTTAATTGAGATAATTACTCAAAACTTAGCCCAAAGGCTCTTTTGGAAAACATGGTTCCTTCCTTACTTAAATGTAAAAACATTTATAAACTTCCTTGGGAATACTTAGTTCCCTAGTAGCTTTTGAGAAAATGGACTCAACTTTAAACTCTTGACTTAACTTGAAACCCAAGACTCTTACTCACTTTGAAAATCTATACTCTTTGCTTGACTTGCAACTTGAACCTTAAAACGACATTATGACGTTCAATAACGACTCTTGAAAAGCTTTAAAGACTTGCTTGAACTTACTTCTTAACCTTGCTTGACTTGACTCTAACTTCACCTTGACTTGATACTAACTCGCCTTGAATTGAATTATGGAATCAAGGTGTATGATCACATGTATTTAGATGAGTTCGGGATGTTTAGAAATACTTTGGGGTGTTGGAGACAACTAGGGAACATAGGTATAACACCTAGGAACATGCATGAGAAAACATGGAAAGAAAGGGGGAACATGGCGTCCTTGGCGCTCTGCAAGGTGCAGAGCGCCAGCCCTTGAAGCTCAGAAGGGACCTGCTGGCATTCTGAGAGGCGCGCCGCCCCAAGGGCTGGACTTCAGAGTCCCCTTTGGGGTGCGCTGGCAGGCGCGACGCGCCAGATTCTTCCCCAGAAAAACCGACTTTTCTCCCTCTTCTCTACAACTTTAAACCTCTCTAACCTCAATGGATTCAACCCCAAACACTTAGCATCATCAAAACCCTTTGTATACAACAGATTAAAACTCAAAAACCCACCGGAAATATGTCCCAAATTACAAGGGACTCCAACAACACAATCAACAATGACAACAACACAACCAACAACTTCAACACACAACTAATCATTTTTCTCAATAATAAAATGAGTTTGGTGTGTGGGGGAAAGGCTCAACCCACACAAAGGACTCACATACCTTGATAGGGATCACCCCCGACGATTTCCACTACGGAACTTTGACGGAAACTAGTTGATCTCTTCTTTCTTCTCTTCTTCTTCCCCTTCTTCTCTTCTTCTTCTCTTCTTCTTCTCAAGCCCTAGTTTACACTTTCTTAAAATGGGAAAAAATGATCCAATATCAGCCTAACACAACAATATAACCTCAAAAGAAATGATTTCTAAAAAGACCAAAATGCCCTTAAATTTCCGGACGGATTCCCTGCCAACTGCCCAACTTTCAAAGGGCATAACTCGCTCATACGAACTCAGAATCGAGCAAACTCGGTGGCGTAGGAAATATCATTCTACTAACTTCGCAACCATAACTGGAAATACTCATAAATCATCCTGAGCTAGAATTTATGACTGCATAAAGTTTGCCAAAACTCACTGATTTCCACACTTAACAAATTTCCCGACTTTACATTTTTTTTCCAAAAATGACTATTTTCTATCTTTAAGCCTCTTCATAGTTATTTCAACTAACCGGATGTTATAGTACTTCAGTGCTTTGAGGGTTGTTTCCTTGTATGCATGTGTTGGCCTGCTGCCAGAGAATCTCAGAGGTATCTACAATATTTTCCATCGCTGTTTCTGCTCCGCCCTTCTCTTTCAAAATTTCTTCCTCTCTCAAAAATAACCCTTGCGCTATGACGATCTTTCCTACCTGATGTGTAGTAGTGAAGGAAGAGGTAATTAAGTTAGCCTCTAATTCCACCACAATTGGGTCCATCAAAAAAAAAAGAAATTTCTGCAGGCAGCCCATTGAAATGGATTGGGCCAGAATATATAGGCCCAGTTTTTCCCCCTTATTTACTAAGATTGATTTCTTAGGAAGAATAGAGTGGTGGGCCCTTGGTTTACTATGTGATCATCAGTTGTTCTATTGGGGAATTCGAAGAGAAATCGATTCCCCCCGATCGAAGATATTGATTCCATGATTGTGCCTCCAAGTTGCGACCCATCGTCGGATCTCTGGGATTTCCTCCGGTAGGGATTCGACAACACTCTTTGCAAGCGACTCGTTCTGAGTGGTTGAGATGGCATCTGATATAATGAGTGAATTCCCTTTTTGTTGAATCCTCGCACCATTTAATTCCCTTGTAGACCATTTATTGTTCTTGACAATGTCTAAGTAGAATAAACCCTTCTCAGTTTTCTTATGTGATGTTTTACCTATCGGTTGGGCCTTAGCATTTATGAAGACTGTTATTTTGGTAGCTATGTCCATCCATCCAGAGTTTAAGGACCACTCAGGTATGATGATGACATCTTTTTTCTTGTCCTGCACCTTTATAATATACTGACCAAATTTGTTGTAGTTCCTAGCACAGAAAAGCTCAGTAAAGTGGTCCTGACGTTTCCATCTGCGTACAGTGTATCCATGGCTTTTTGAAGCTTCCTTGAGGATGTAGGCTATCCACTCCATTGTCTTCTGGCTAATACTCATCATCGTCATCATCTTGTGGCCTCTCTCTACCCAATCGTACCAAGTTTTGGCTCTGGATACCATCCTGGTAATGTCGTACGATTTGAAACCAACAGCAAAGAAAATTGTATCATCCCCCATAGTTGCATAGAGAGAAAAGGGAAGAAAAGCTTGAAGAAGAAAGAAGAGGAGAAAGAAAGGAAAGAAGGCGCAGGTATGTTTCCGGCAATGGAAGATCACCGGAAAGGGATTCTAGGGCCCAGAAGGGACCGCTAGAGGCTTACCTCAGTAGGAGTGCCTGGGAGCATTTTTGTAGCAATGTATAGTAAATGAAAATCCTCTGTATCTTCTATGGATTTAGAATTAGCTCCTAAAGGCATTCCCAAGTAAGTAGTTGGTAGCGCTCCTATTTCACCTACCAAGATTGAAGCTAACCCTCTCATATTGTTCACCTCATTAATAGGGTACATCACACTCTTTCTCTAGTTAATATGTAGCCCAGATATACCTTCAAACAGGACTAGAATCACTCTTAGGTATTTAAGTTGTTCCTCCTCAGCATCACAGAATATCAAAGTGTCATTTGCATATTGTAAGTATGTAACTTCCAAGCTCTCAGTACCTTCTCTAGCCACCTCAAAGCCCCTTAACCACCCTCTCATGTTTGTTGTCTTTATCATGTTCTTTAAGTCTTCCATAGTGATCAGGAACAAAAAAAAAGGACAAGGGGTCACCTTGTCTGAGTCCTCTTTGTGTTTGGAAGAATCCTGCAGGATTACCATTGATGAGAATTGAGAAGCTAACTTTTGAGATACAATATTTCACCTAATTTAACCACTTTTGCCCAAAACCCAACATTTCCAGCATTTTCACTAGGAACTTCCAGTTAACATGATCATAAGCTTTTTCTATGTTATAGAATGTATATAGACTTGATTCCTAGTAGAATACATAGCCTTATTTAGATAGCAGATTTGTAGGAATTAGCAGATTCACAGGAATCATCTTTTATTTCTTTCCTAAGTTAGCACACAATCTATTGTATTTATACATTGCTTACCTATTGGAATAAGACATCTTCTTCCATCTGATTACATCGTATCAGAGCCTATAGGCTCCATTCATATTCAGGAATTGAGAACTCTTCTCTGTTTATTTGAGAAAGAACTGATCATTTCAGTCATCTCCGACGTCGCCTTCTGTTTCAGCGCATCCCGAGTTTTCTCTGGTGTTTAAAACAGCGTTTGGAGAGTTTTCATTTCAAGGTTACTCTCTTCCCTGTAGCTTCTGCGAATTCAATTTGGTATTCATCTTTTGTGCTTCTGCGGCTGCACTTCTTCTAGGATTCGAATTATTGTTGGATTTGTGGGTTGCTTGTGGTGGTTATCCCTGGTTTCTTTGTTCTTTGTTGTTGCTGCTGGGATTGGGATCTGTAACTCTGGGTTACACGATCTGCTGGAAATTTTCAATTTTATTCTATTTTAAGTTGTGATATTGATTTTCTCTAAGTTTGCTGAACATTGACTTTGTGTCTCTGTGATTGGGCTGCCTGTGGGTCCCTCTTTTAGCCTTTCGGATTATTCTCATAGATATTGTCTCTGCATTTCTCTTCATTTAACTTCTGAAGTTGAAACTAAAAATGGATGAAAGTGAGAGAGGAAGCAATCACAGAACTCAAGCAACTAATGTTGTTACTAGTTAGTCTTCTGATAATATGGCTTTGGTTTCTACGGAGAAATTTGCTCAACATCAAAAATCATTGATGGGATCCACTTCTGTTAATGCATTTTCTGAGTCAGATAAGATATGCCTTATTACCCCTTCAAGTAAATGGGTGATTGATTCAGGTGCCATAAATCACATGACTGGCAATCCTAATATTTTTTCTAGCTTTCGACCACACAATGCACCATCTCCAGTTACTGTAGCTGATGATTCAACTTGCAATAGTGTTGGATCTGGGACTGTCAAACCAACATCCTCTATTACCTTGTCATCTGTGTTAAGTCTACCCAAGTTAGCCTTTAACTTGATTTCTATCAGCAAAATTCTAGAGATCTGAATTGTTATATCTCGTTCTTTCCGAATTATTATTTGTTTCGTGATCTTACGACAAATCAAGTTATTGGTAAGGGACATGTATCTGATGATCTCTATATCCTTGATGAATGGGATTCTCGATTAGTTGCTTGCTCGAGTGTCGTGTCTCCATTTGAAGCACATTGTCGATTGGGACATCCTTCTCTGCCTTTGTTGAAGAAACTTTGTCCCCAGTTTCAAAATATTCCTTCATTGGAATGTGAATCATGTCGATTTGCAAAACATCATCGCAGTTCAATAGGTCCAAGGGTTAATAAGCGAGCTGATTCAGCTTTTGAGTTAGTTCATTCTGATGTTTGGGGACCATGTCCTGTCATTTCCAAAACAGGGCATAAGTATTTTGTCACTTTTGTGGATGATTTCTCTCGGATGACTTGGATTTATTTTATGAAGAGTCGCTCAGAAGTGTTTACCCATTTTTGTGCCTTCTGTGCTGAAATCAAAACTCAATTCAATGCTTCAGTACGTATTCTAAGGAGTGACAATGCTAAAGAATATATGTCAGAATTGTTTCAGTCATACATGAGACAAAACGGTATTCTTCATCAGTCTTCATGTGTTGACACACCCTCCCAAAACGGCGTTGCTGAGAGAAAAAATAGGCATCTACTTGAGACAGCTCGAGCACTTTTGTTCCAAATGAAGGTCCCTAAGCAGTTTTGGGCAGATGCAATCTCTACAGCTTGTTTTTTGATAAACCGCATGCCATCGATTGTACTTGTTGGTAATATGCCTTACAGAGTTCTTTTTCCAAACAAGTTACTATTTTCGGTAGAACCTAAGGTGTTTGAGATCACATGCTATGTTCGAGATGTTCGACCATCTGTTTCCAAGTTAGATCCCAAGGCATTAAAGTGTGTTTTTCTAGGCTATTCTCGCCTTCAGAAAGGATATTGGTGTTATTCTATAGAACTTGGCAGATATCTTGTGTCAACTGATGTGGTATTTTCAGAGACTACACCATTTTTCTATGCACCTCCCATTTCTACAAGTCAGTGGGAGGAAGATGAGTGGTTAGTCTATCAGGTTACTAGTTCTGTGACAAAACAATCAGATGATGTGGCTCTCCAATCCCCTAGTTTTTCTATTGAGCAGGAATCGACTATTGTGCCTTCAACAACTCCAGTAAGACCACCAATTGTTCATGTTTACTCGAAGAGGCGAGAGACCGAAGATACATGTCCATCACCAATTACTTCATCACCAGATCTTGATCTCCCTATTGCTCTTCGCAAAGGTACACGGACTTGTAAATCCACATATTCCATTGCTAATTTTGTTTCCTATGACCGTTTATCCTCGACATCTAGATCCTTGATTATTTCTTTAGATATTGTTTCTATACCTAAAACAGTGAGGGAGGCTTTGAATCATCCTGGATGGTCTGAAGCAATGGTTGAGGAAATTCATGCCTTAGAGGAAAACTGCACGTGGGATTTGGTGGATTTACCCAACGGAAAGAGACCAGTGGGATGTAAGTGGGTGTTCACAGTTAAAATTAATCCAGATGGTTCTGTGGCAAGACTTAAGGCCAGACTTGTGGCTAAAGGGTATGCTCAGACATATGGAGTGGATTATTCAGACACATTTTCTCCGGTTGCTAAACTCACTTCTATTCGCTTATTCATTTCTCTAGCTGCTTCAAAGAACTGGCCTTTACATCAGTTGGATATCAAGAATACTTTCCTTCATGGTGATCTTCAAGAGGTAGTATATATGGAGCAACCACCTGGTTTTATTGCTCAGGGGGAGTATGGGAAAGTCTGTCATTTGAAGAAGTCATTGTATGGCTTGAAGCAGAGTCCTCGAGCTTAGTTTGGAAAGCTCAGTGAGGTAGTTCAAGAGTTTGGATTGAAAATGAGCAAATGTGATCACTCAGTTTTCTATCGGCAATCAACAGCTGGCACTATCCTTCTTGTTGTATATGTTGATGACATTATCATCACAGGAAGTGATTATACGGGCATCTCTTCTCTAAAGTCTTTTCTGCATAATAGGTTTCATACGAAAGACTTAGGTCAGTTGAGATACTTCTTGGGAGTAGAAGTAAATAGAAGCAAGAAGGGAATTTTTCTATCTCAGAGAAAATATATTCTTGACCTACTTGCAGACACCGGGAAGTTGGCAGCAAAAACCTTGCAGTACTCCAATGGTTCCCAACGTGCATCTTATGAAAGATGATAGTGATCCTTTTGATGATCCAGACAAATATAGAAGGTTAGTTGGGAAATTAAACTACTTTACTGTGACTCGTCCAGATATTGCTTTTGCGGTAAGTGTTGTTAGCCAGTTCATGTCATCGCCTACGATCAAACATTGGGAAGCTTTGGCACAAATTCTATGTTACTTGAAAGGTGCCCCTGGACTTGGAATATTGTATAGCAATCATGATCATACCCGTGTTGAGTGTTTTGCAGATGCTGATTATGCTGGATCCATAATTGATAGGAGATCGACTACTGGCTATTGTGTCTTTGTTAGAGGAAACCTAGTATCATGGAGGAGTAAGAAGCAAAGTGTTGTATCTCGATCAAGTGTAGAATCCGAGTACAGAGCTATGTCCCAATCTACGTGTGAGATTATGTGGATACATCATCTTTTAATGGAAATTGGCCTAAAGCATCATACACCAACAAAACTTTGGTGTGATAATCAAGCTGCTCTTCATATTGCCTCAAATCCGGTGTATCATGAGAGAACTAAACATATTGAGGTTGACTGTCATTTTATTCGTGAGAAAATTCAGGAGAACTTGATTTCCACTGGCTATGTGAAGACAGGAGAGCAACTGGTTGATTTGCTCACAAAGGCATTGCATGGAGCTCGAGTTGACTACCTTTGTAACAAGTTGGGCATGATCAATATTTATGCTCCAACTTGAGGGGGAGTGTTATAGAATGTATATAGACTTGATTCCTAGTAGAATACATAGCCTTATTTAGATAGCAGATTTGTAGGAATTAGCAGATTCACAGGAATCATCTTTTATTTCTTTCCTAAGTTAGCACACAATCGATTGTATTTATACATTGCTTACCTATTGGAATAAGACATCTTCTTCCCTCTGATTACATTCTATATCAAGCTTACAGAGTACCCCAGGTTTCTTTTGTTTATTTCTTGAATCTACAGCTTCATTTGCAATCAGAACTGCATCCATTATCTGCCTCCCTTTAATAAATGCCATTTGTTGTGAGTCTATCAACTTGTTTACCACCCTTTTCAGTCTCTCAGTCAAGACTTTACAAATCAGTTTGTATATACTGCCAATTAGGCTAATTGGCCTAAAATCTCTCAACTCGTTGGCACCTTTCTTCTTGGGTATAAGGACTATGAATGTTGCATTAAAGATCTTCTCAAATATTTCTTGCGCATGGAAGTTTTTCGCATCTCTCCATTGTATGCCTTGACTTTTCACAATAATCACAGTGCAAGTGATCTTTATAGAAATGATCATCCTTGGCTATTCATGAGAGACAATTGACTCCAACTATTTATTAGAGCTTGTTACTGCATGACACCTCATCGACTCTCTTCATAGGAGCATGCATCTTCAAGAGAAGAAAGGAACTTGCCAAGAACTTTAACTCTGCTCTGATCATATTCTTGGTTCAAATCAGCTACAAAATCATACCCTTTCCTTTTCAACCAATTGTGGAAAGACACTTAACTCGGAATAAGTATTAGTCATGATCAACTCACTTTGCTATGTAACATGTATTTTATTTCGAATCTCAAAGATCTGGGCATCATTACCCTTGCAAGAGTAAAAGTGCGCTTCATTGAATTTCAGTTTTTTTCAATAGATAAGTATTGCTTTAAGATTCGGGGTGCATAACATTTAAAAGCCATGTTTTTGAATATAACCAAACAATTTTCTTGATTTAATATAAGAGCAAACAAGACCTTGATCAAGTAAGAAATGGTACCAGAAGGTAAGGCTGGCAAGGGGACGGGGACGGGGACTGGGGGACGGGACGAAGGGGGACGGGACGGGACGGGGGACGGTTCTGGGGGGATTTTGGGGGGACCGGGATTGGGGGGACAAAAATAAGTCTCATCCCGTCCCACTATATATACGGGATGGGACGGGTTTTGGGGGGACGGGACGGGGGATTTTTTATTTTTTATATACTTATTTATTTGTATTGAAAATTTGAAATTATATGTTATTGAATAACATTTTTAGTTTATTTGATTTTTTTTCAATAACATTTTTAGCTAATAAATAATGCTTAAGTTTTCAAATTTCAAAATTCAAATTTCAATTTCAAACTTCAAATTTCAAACTTCAAATTTCAAATTTCAAATTTCAAATTTCAAATTCAACTTTCAAATTTCAAATTCAACTTTCAAATTTCAAACTTCAATTTTCAATTTTCAATTTTCAATTTTGAAATTACAAATTTGAGAAGTTCAAATTTGTCTTTTAAATATTTTAAAGTAATTTAAACTTGAAATTTTGATTTTGAAGAAAAGGCCCCAAAAAAGGACGTTATGTGCAATACTTTGAATTTTCCTTCTTTTTTTTTTTTTAATAATCTAGGTGTTAGTTGATGTATTAAAGTTCCATTTTTTAACATTTGTTCCTTATTATAAAATTTTGTAATAGCTAGTTCTCTTTTTATTATGTTCAACTATTTTCAAACAAATTAGTATATATGTAAATATGTATGAATATATTAAAATTAAAATGCAAGACAATAGTTATATAAAAAAGACTTAATAAAGCCTTCAAATTTATTCAATAAAATCTAATTGCAACTTAGAACTTAGAAGTTACAATTTACAAATATTAGTGGAGTAACTAATCTACGCAGCCACCTTCTAGGAAGGGTTCTGTTTCAATAAGTTCTCATATGTAAAACTAATATTTGTTACAAATATTAGATGAGTAACTAATTTACGCAGCCACCTTCTAGGAAGGGTTCTGTTTCAATTAGTTCTCGGATGTAATCTAATATTTGTATTTTCCTTTAAAATTCAATTCTAATTGTCGCATCATATCGACGGTAACATCCTCCGGTGTTGGCAAACTTGCTAGAAACTCTTGTGACTCTAATTCATCATCACTAGATCCAAGTACCGCATTAATCCAAGCTTCTTGTTTGGAACTTAACTTTGGCAAATTATCATTTCTCCTTTCGGCGTTGACCCAATCTCTAAATAAAACTGATATTTCCAAACTGTCTTCCGCCAATGAATGTCTATGATCGCCAAGTTGAAACCTTGCCGCACTAAAAGCAGCCTCTGATGCAACTGATGAAGCTTGAATAGCTAGAACATCACGAACCATTTTGCTTAAAATTGGAAATGCAACGCTCCGCCTCCTCCACCATGCTAATAAATCTTCATTGCCATCTTCGTCTTCCACTGTTTCTAAAGATTGATTAAGATATTCTTCAAAATCATCACAGTTAGTAGAATTAAGACCAAGAAAATCTCGCATATAACTTGAAATTCGAGCTTTACTCTGAGGATTAGAAGTTTGACCAACTTCTTGAATATTTCCTGTAGTTCTATATTTTTCATACAAAACTTTTTCTTCTACTTTTATGCTACATTTACACATTTGACTAGTTGGATTTATTTCTGGTGAAATTTCTAAGGTATCATAAAAAGTGTCAACAAGTCCCTGCACACCTTGTAATTTATAGTCAGGATGAAGTAAAGTAGCAGTTAAAAAAATTTGAGGAATAGGAAAAAAATATTTTTAAAATTTTTCAATCATACCTTCAATTGCAACTCTAAATTTTTCAATATTTTTGTATTTAGAAAATTGAATTGAAATAGCACAAATATTTATTAATACTGATGAAATAGTAGGATAATAAATTCCAGAAAACATGGTTGTTGCATCATAAAAAAGTCTTAAAAATTCTAATAGTTCATTACTTTCTTCCCAATCTTCTTCACAAATTCTGTCTAATGGGTCAGCATTATGAGCATTAAACACCATTTGTATGGGTCTTCTATATTCGTAAGCAACTGAAAGCATTTCGTAAAAAGAATTCCACCTTGTTTTAATATGTCTTGGAATTTTTCTTGGTGGCAAATCACATAGTACACAACGCTCATTAAATTCCCTAATTCTAGCAACTCTATTAGCATAAAAAATCCAGGCAACAGCATATTCAATTTTCATACAACCACATTCAAATAATGAAATACCATCTTGTACAACTAAATTTAATACATGTGCAACACATCTAACATGAAAAGAATTATCATCAATTGGGCATAATCTATTTTTTAACATACTAGCAGCGTTTACATTATTAGATGCATTATCTAATGCGACAGACATTACTTTATCTATAAGCATGTAATAATTTATAACACTCAAAATATTTGAAGCTAAATATGCACCAGTTTTTTTCTCTACACATTTTTTATAACTTAAGATTCTTTTTTGCAAATTCCAGTTATGATCAATCCAATGTGCTGTAACAGTTAAATAATCACGTCCATTAACACTACGACCCATGTCCGAAGTTATAGACACTTTACAATCTAATATGCTAAACACACAACGAAGATATTGACAATGTTTACCTTGATATACAAAAACATCAGATTTAACAGTATTTCTTGAAAAACCTCTATAATTAGGATTATAAGTTTGTTGAATATATTCAATAAAACCGGGATGTGAAGGAAAACTATAAGGTAAACCACAAACAGAAACCATTTTAGCTAAATTTTCACGATCTCTTTCCTTATTATATTTACGTTGTGTTAGTGGACCACCGGGGTTAGAAGGATCTAATGTTCCTTGAACCATGTTAGAAGCCCCTACCGATTCATTAACATTAATATCAAAATCATTAACTGGAATTCCTTTTTTTCTATCGGCTAATGATTTAGCTTCTTTATATTGAATCGGCACACAAGATAACAAATGTCTATTTAAGCCCCCCGTCCCACCTTGACCTCCACCTTGTTTATGTTTAAAAGGTTGCTTACATTTATTACAAATAGCAATAGAATTTTCCTTATCTAAAGTCATAAATTGCCACACAACAGAAGTTTTAGGGCGTTGATACTTCACCTTCTCCCTTGTAGGAGGTATAAGGGGTGGGCGTCCAGAATTTTGCTCCGTTGAATTTGAAGTTTCATTTGGAATATTTGTCACCGGACTAGTAGGTGTATCTTCTAATTCATCTTCTCCCGAACCAACTTCTACTTCTTCACCCGAATTTTCATCAAGATAAGGATTAACATCACCATAAATTTGTTGTAAAAGTTCATGATCGAGTTGAGCATTTGAATCAATATCATAAGAAGTATCATCAACATAAGTAGAATCATTTGTATTAAATCTAACTCTAGAAGTACCACCACATTTACTCTTATTTTTTTCCTTACTACTTTTTTTAGTAAAATTAAATAATCTACTAATGCCACTTGGTTCCTTCTCTTTTCCTTTACCGGTATCTTTTTTGTTAGAACTCATATTTAATTATATGTAAAGTATAATATAAAAATAATAATAACACAAAAATTAATGACGAAAAATAAAATATAAATATTATGAAACGAATGTACCAAACGTCTGCGTTAATAGCAGACGTTATAACCAATTCTTGAAGCTTGTAGTTTGTTGTAACTTGTAACTTGTAACTTGTAACTTGTAATTTGGAACTCCAATATTTGATAGCAAATATAATATGAAAACTTAGATATATATATTATGATATATAATATGAAAACTTAGAATTGAAATATATGTATTATGATATAATATGACACTTCAATGAAATAAAATATTGAGATTTGAGACTTAAGATTGAGAGTTGAGACTTGAAAGAATATAAAAAATAGATGAGAGAATATATAATTTTGTAAGAAATAATAAGGGATAGAGGGGTATTTATAATATTAAAAGTGGATTAAAGTGTATTTATAATAACTTGAGGGTTTAAAGTAAATTATTAAAAGTAGGGGTGGTAAGGGGTGTTGGTTGGGGGAAAAAACTGCCAAAATATCCATTGGGGGGGCCCACTAGCCGTTGCCCAACGGATAGAATTTAAAAAAAAAAAAAAATTGTTAGGGGATCCCTCGAACCGGCCGGTTCATCCGGGCCGGGTCGACCGGGACCAACGGGTGAACCGGACCGGTACCGGTCCCCTATCCCGAAAGCCCCCATCCCGCCATCTTCAAACGGGACCGGGTCCGGCGGGCCGGTTCTTGGACCGGTCGCGGGCCGACCCGGTCCCCCTGCCACCCCTACCAGAAGGGGAAAAAAAAGGCTACCTTTGTATTTTAGTATGCTTGAGAAGTGGTATTTATACAAGTGAATCCTTACTAATTATGTAGTGACTTAATTACACTAAAAGGAAATATTATATTCCTATAACTACGCTAGGACGAAAATTATAGTCTCCTAAAATTATGCTAATTAATTACTGCAATCAACATAGAACACTTAATATACTTTGCTCATGGCATCTGATGATATTTGATTCTACAAATTGTCCATAATCTATCTCGTGCTTTGGATATTGATGCAAACTTGGCAAGGTTTGAGGAAAGATCACGACATGTTTTGATAAACGATGAGAGTGTCTGTGACTCTTGCCATGCTCGACTTGGAACCAAACTGTTTGCGATGTATCCAGATGATACCATAGTCTGTTACAAGGTTTGTGATGGTTTCATTTATTTGTTGAATTTTCTGCCTGACATGGACTTTTAGCTTGATTGAGAGGTTTTGTGCAGAAACATTATATATCTTGTTAAAAGAAATTGTATGTTTGTCAACTGTGCTGGACTGATTTTACCCCATTTGACCTGCTGCCTGAAAAGTTGTGTGGAAGGATAGGGAGACTTATAAATTTACAAGGTTTATTGTGCTAAAATTTTGATCATGATCATCGCAGTGCTTTCGTCGTCAAGGTGAGTCAACCTCCGTGTCAGGTCGCGATTTTAAGAAAGATACTTTATATAAACTAGGTTGGTTAGTGACAAGGTGATATGCTAAGGACCTGTGACTTTGATTGGGATGCTGCAAGCATGGACTGACTTTGCTTTAGCCGTCACTACATATGTGGTTAATTTATAATATGTCCAACCCACTACACACCCATAGTTGATTATGATGTGACTCTAATGTATATTTGCTTCAGTAGAAGGAAAAAGAGCAAGAGATCCTCGGTAACTTCTCCGTCTGTGCACACTCATGAGCAGACACACTAGAGCTAAGAAGTGATTTCTTATTCACTTGTGCCCAGGGCGCCGTGGCTTTGAATTTGCACAGTGGCTCATGGTGTTAGGTTGTTGAATTCAGCATCATCCCCTCAGTAGTTGAAGTCAGCAGTAAAACTCCAATGTAGCAATTATGCAACTTTGTTTTCCGGTGAAAAGATGGAGAGATGTCTGTGTAATGTTGATTATCATTTTCTCTATAGCTGTTATGTTTTTAAGGCAGCTGATCAGCTCTAGGAGCAGAATGTATTATATCATTTTTCTTCCAAGATAAACATTTTTCTTTCTGTATATTGTCATGTGGAAATTGTAAACATATCAGATTGGGACACCGGTGCATTGATAGATGCCAAGGAGTCACAACTGTTCTTGAATGTACGAAGGTAAGCCGCCATAAACGGATTTCCTTTCTTCTCTCTTTCTCTATCATCTTCCTCCTCCCCAGAAAGAGTCCATTCATTGTTGTCTTGGGGAACCAGAAATGGAGCGGCTGAGCACATCCCATCCCACAAGAGTCAAGCCCTTCAACGGGTTAAACGTGCCATAAATGGGCTTTTTTATTGTATCTTTTTAAACTTTGTGAATGTGAAACAGGAGAAGTAAATAAATGTGTCCTTTTACTAGAGACGGGAAATAAAAAGAAACTTGTCCTTTCCTTTGTTTTGATTCAACTTGCCATTCTTTACTGAAACTTTCAAAAATGATTATAGTTTGGGCTTAATTTGAGATTTATAGCTATAGTTTGCTTAATTATGATTTGTAGCTACATGTTTATCGGAGGAGAGCGGCAAACCATATTCGGCGCAGGAGGCGTGAGAGATACAATTGTATTAAATGTATTCAATTGTACATTTCATATTAAAGGTATATTTGGTCGATCATTGTATTACGAGTACTGTTAATTTGTGTTAATGAATACAATTAATTGGTATAAAAAACTATCATATTTGTTGTATAAGTGTGTTAATAAAATACACTTCGTAAAAAACAGTTGTATTTGTTGACACAAATTAATTGTATCAAGTGTATTATTAATGAATACAATTTGTATAAAAAAAAAAATTATTGTATTCATTGATACAAATTAATTATATCAAGAGTATTAACGAATATAATTTTTTATTAACAAATAAAATTTGTATAAAAAAAGCTATTGTATTTGTTGATACAAATTAACTGTATCAAGTATATTAACGAATAATTTGTATTAACAATAAAATTGTATCAACAAATACAATTCCTCGCCTTTAACTTGGATTTGATGTACTTGAGCTGAGGGTCTTTTGGAAACAGTCTCTCTACCTCCACGAGGTATTGGCAAAGTCTGCGTACATTCTACCCTCCCCAGACCCCACCTAGTGGGATTTCACTGGGTATGTTGTTGTTGTGTTTCATAAAAATATATATTTGTATTCATTTGTTGCCTTGTGTGTATATACATATATATACATGTTTGTTACCATTAATTGCCTTAAAAGAGGTTACAATTTTATTAGCATCATTAAAATATACCATTTATATTTTGAATCATAAACAAGAATATGTATAATTGAAATATTTGAATCATTGCCATATCTAATAAAATTGTATTATGTCAATTGTAGAGGGAGAAAGTGAGTGAGAGAGGAGGCGAGTGAGAGAAGGTAAAGATAGAGAGAGAGACAAGAGAGAAGCGAATGAAAGAATGAGCTAAAAAATTGCTATAAAACCCTAACTATAACTACAAATGTAATTCTAGTAAACTATATTCGTGTATAGTAAATACATATCACATGTTTGCCTTGCAACATGATTTTTTCAATTCATGGTGAATCCTCACCATACTGAATAATTTGTGTAAGATGAACTAAATCAGCACATCATGACGAGCATTGCTCTTCCCAGTTTCACATTTGCAGTATGTCGACAAACTCTTGAGGGAATCAAAGAAGTTACCTTCGAATTCTTTAGTAAAATGTATCTCTTTTTTTTTTTTTGGAGATGGATGGATTATCTATACAAAATAAATAAATTATTATCTAGTAGTTGTATACGTCTGAATTCAATATGCCAAAAATGATTGCTTTTGCTACATTAGGGTGATACTAAACTTCATGGTAAGCTTCTGCCATTGATCAATAGCACAGTTGCTGTCCATCCAGTAAACAGGCGTGCACCTTTACCTTTCCCTTTCTTCTGATCATATTGTACCCACAGGTAACCTGTCCGTTTATAGTTTCCAACGATATTTCTGTGACGTTAAAAATGCAAACATTATCATGTGTATATACCACACATCTTAGCAGCCGTCCTAATGTATTAAGAATATCAAGGAACAGTTTTCAGGTGGGGGAACACCAGTACCTTATCAAATTGCTCCTCAATTCGTTGTAGACGGTTTTGGCTCTTTCTCTGTATGGTCCAGGCTCTTCAAAAGTTGAAACAAAAATAAATTAACTTAAGGATATCAGGAAGGATCAAGGGTGAAAAACTTACCTGCACCTAGTATTTACACAAACCAATGAATGCAGGACATGACACGTGTCCATGACCAAAGAGAGCACGGGGTACAAATAAGTATTTACCAAGGAAAATGAGTAATCTATAGTAAGATTTTTGTTGTTCATTTCGTACCTTGAGAGTAGTGATGAAGAGAAGAAACAATCAAATAATTCAAGGGTATCTAGATAGGCCCTCTCCAATCTGGAGGATCATGCTCCGTATTCCGTTTCATATACATGGAGCTGGCACAACCCAACAAAAAAAAAAACAGAAATAACATTTCTTCAGATTTTCTTTATGAAGAAACTACGAATAGATAGTATCATAGTAATACACTAGTATAGTGAGCACATATATCAGAAACTGCATCACCTTGTTTTTGATAGGGATCTCAGCCCAAAATCAGTCCACAAAATGCTCTTATTGGAGATGAGGTCAAGCTGACTCTCGAGTATTGTCACGACCCAAATTGAGTCATGAGTGGCACCCACACTTAACCTCCTAAGTGGGCGAACCAAGGAATCTAAATTCCAACATACACCAATAATTCAACTACGAATATCAACAATAACGCGGAAGCTCCAACACTTATTAAAGTAACCAATCAAATAAACTTCTAAAGTCTATTACATATTATCCCCAAAATCTGTAAGTCATCACATCAAGAACATCTAATCTCTAAATACTAAGTCTAAGAGTATTAAAGACACCGAAATAAATGAAATAAGGTAATTTGTGTCCGAAAACTATGGACATCAAGTCATGACCGAGAGAATCCAACACAAGCTCGAATAAATAGCTCACCCTTAAGCCTGATATGCTGTGACTGGCTAGAGCTGAGGACGAGTCAAATTCGCTGGTACACTCGCTGCACTCCACAAAAGAAAAACAAAGAAAAATACAAGTAGGGCTCAGTACGGGGCAACATGTACTGAGTAGGTATCATCGGCCAACCCAAAATAGAAACTAATATACAATGAATAATAGTATAAAGTCAACTATAGCACTTAGCAGGTGATAAGAAACAACAACATGAACAAGTGACAGTTGAAGCAAGTACTTAATCAATCACAATATCAAGCACACACACGAGGACTCATGCCTCCACTACACACTCATTTGGGAAATGCGTTCATTGAGATTGAGTACATTAAGTTAATTCAATATCCTTTTCCTTTAATGTTACCGTGTCGGAACGTGACACTCCGATCCAAAAATACCGTGTCGGAACGTGACACTCCGATCCAATAATACCGTGTCGGAACGTGACACTCCGATCCAAAAATACCGTGTCGGAACGTGACACTCCGATCCAAAAATACCGTGTCGGAACGTGACACTCCGATCCAATAATATTATTAATTTATCATTTATTATCACCACTTTTCAATTCATTAATAATATTACATCAAGCCTTTTTTATTCAAGGCATCACTTTGATAGAGAGGTTTTCAGATTACAAATCTCACGGTCTCATGATTTTAGACCAATCACAAACCACACAACCAAGCCACACAAACACACAGTCAAGTACATAGAGAACTTCACAATATCATTCAATGCATATGAATCGCTATTAAGAGTTTATCTGTCAAATAGAATAAACCATAACCTACCTCCACCGAAGAACCGAAGTCAAGAAAACTACTTCTCCAATGCTTTTCCTTTCCTCAATGCCTCGGAACCTTTTCAATCTATCAAGTATATGCACATAATTTGTAAGTTAACGAATCTATAAACACTCATATTATTCTATGTCTAGCCTAGACCCAAAAACTCACCTAATTCCATAATCAATTTCCTAAAGTTCAAACCTAGGGGTAAATCTTAATTCCTCCAATTAGCATAATTTTAATGGTATTCAACTAATACAATACTCCTAATATTTAATTACTTATCTCAATATATTAAAACATAAATTTATAATATAATAATGTAAGAAACATTCAAATCCCATCAAATTATACGATCCCAGTACTCAACTTTCAACATAGAATAAGCAGAACCTTATTTCTCCTAATGACCCATTCATAATTGCCCCATTATGTTGTCATCATTACTTATAGTAATTTTGCCCACTATCTTATTCCATTCGATAATTAACACCACACATATGGTAAATATAACAACAACAATATTTAATTGACAGATTAGTTAGGTCCTAAATTAAACCATGAATTCGACTGAATTGAACCACCGCAATAGGTTGCAACGGCAGTAAACACAGGCCTAACAACCATAATTTAATTCTCTCACCCCAACATATATGACGATACCAGAAACTAAAGTCATTCCATACTCATAAATATATTATACCCATCAGCACATTACGCCATGAATTTCCACTCAAATTTGTCCTTCTTAAAATAATCTCACTGGAAATTAACAGATTACTGGGAGCCAATCTTGTCTCCAACCCAACGCCACTATCTACACTCAATTCCAACCCAACCTTAATTATATAATAATAATAATAATAATAATAATAATAATAATAATAATAATAATAATAATAATAATAATAATAATAATAATCACCCTACTATTAATGAAGGACATGAAAATTACCTGGATGTCGTTCTTCCCAGGTAGATGCGCCGCAGGTATTACTTCCTTGCCTGATTTTGTTATTACCCTAATTATTAAAAGACTAATTATAAAAGCGTCAAAAGTGAACCCCTACTAATTTTTATATTATTTTCTTTAACCATCAACTAAATTAATTATTAAAACTACCCCACTGAATTCATTATTGTAGTTACGAATAGTCCAAAATACCAATTTAAAATCATTCGAAAAGTATTTTATGAAATAAAAAGCTCTATTACTCAAAACGACCAATTGGGTCGTTACAAGTATCCATGAGTCCTGAATGAAAATAAGCATGCACGAGCAAATCAAAATGACCAGATCAAACAAGAGATGCCAAAAAAGGAAGAAAGAATAGAGCATTTTACTGCCACTATCTAGCCAAAAAAGTTGAATATAAATATAAAAGCAAATCAAGAGTTAAACAACTGGAATTATTATATTGCTGAAACAATGCTAAAAGACTTACAGGTGGAATAAGCCTGAGGATAAATGGGAAAAGGCTAACATAACCAAGATGAGGAACCAGTTGTAGAACAGGTTTCTCTAGGACTTCTCGTACAAACTCTCGCCTTGGGTAGTTGCTTCCAGTCTCCACTATTTTCCAAGTTAATTGAACCTGAAAGGAAAATAGCGTTGTCGAGGAAAGAAGATACACCACTTCTCATGGCCCATAACCCACTGCCACAGGGACAGAGGATTGAATTTTGTTGTGTGTGTTTGGGGGGGTTACTGTAAAGATGGTGACAAATAAATATCTTAAATGGATGATTTAACGTAACGTATATTTTTTAAAAATCGGGAAACATTGAGTTGAAACCTATTGGGACATCAATTGTACTTGGTCCTTTCCAACTTAAAATTGTCATTAAGGACTCAAGTAGGTTTCTCATTAGTTCACTTTTGCTTGTAAGAGAAAAGACTCTATTTATGTTCTCCTCCAGAAACATTTACTACGGGCTCCTTTGAATTTAAGCTTGAGATGCTTAAAGATAATTATTTCAATTTGCACTATGAGGTTAAGACAGGTTTCCTCAATTTGGGTATAGGGAACAAAGTTGATTGATGAATTCATTCAGACATTTACATGCATATCTCTTTACCTTGGGATTCACTGTTCGCCTGATAAAACCCACCTAGGTTTTCTGAAGTGCAATGTGCAAAGTAAGGTAAAACAGCACTCAAATACA
Organism: Solanum okadae; assembly: GCA_036553675.1. Classification (NCBI taxonomy): domain Eukaryota; kingdom Viridiplantae; phylum Streptophyta; class Magnoliopsida; order Solanales; family Solanaceae; genus Solanum; species Solanum okadae. Next base: position 6,879,499 of record CM071680.1, read on the forward strand.
TCAGAATTCAGACAACACTATCAATGAACTAATCATGGATAAGACCATGATGAACCTGATCATGTTTGGAATTATAGCAAGCACGAATAAAAGGTGCAGCAGTTACCCTGTTACTATACAGTTACAGTTCAATGATAAAAACCCTTCCAGATGGTGCTACAGCCAACTAAGAGAACCTTTTACCATCAGAAAATAAGAATGCTTAGAAATTACAAGATATTGTACCTTGTTAAGAAGTTCAAAATCTGAGAGAAGCTTTGCAGTTGAACTATGCTCCTGCAAGAGTTATTGCATGACTCAGCAAATTTTGCAAGACAATGATGCTTTAAGGAACTTGTGTATTTATTATACATTTTTTATATCTTTATCCATCTTCAGAAGCTCTGCTATTGAGTGCATGGAATCTGCTGCAAGATGCATCCAGCATCTAAGATCCACGTGACGTTCATCTTCACTTGGGTGAGATGCACGTGGATAATCATCCAGTCCAGAAGATAAGGTCTGTAGAAGCCAAAAATGGTAGGTTCTATGGTCAAATCATGCATGAAGCAAAGTATATCAGCTACAGGAATGACTTAGGGAGATAAAACATTCCATTTAACATGTTACGTGTTCTTTATGCCATTATCTTTACACTGATCCTTTATTGTTCTATCCTATGTTTAATTTTTTTCATGCTCCGGAAGAATGTGTAGCTCATTTTTTGTTCGGTATATTATTATTTAAGAGAACAGACATAAATTCACCCCTGAAGTTGTACTGAAAAGTCAATTACACAGTTAAACTATTGAGGCGACCTATTACACACTTATACTACTCAAAAGTGAATTTAATACTACCCTCAAAGCTGACATGGAAATAAGATTAAATAAAAAATAAAAAACGGTGCGTTTGAGTAAAAAAAAGGCAATTTTTTTCCCACCACCACCCTTCTCCTTCGCGTTACCCTACCTTTCTTCTTCCTCCATTTTTTTCTTATCACAAACACTCTTTTTGCTATGGCTAATGTGAAAAACAATTTTTTTTTATGATAAATTTCCAAGAGAAAAATAGAAAACAACATTGCGGGATAGAAATCCATCGCAAAGATCACGAAGTTGTTCAATTAATTAGGTTCACTGATCGAAAAAAATCCAGCAAGACATCTAAAATTGGTCAATCCTTACTATTCCCACATCAAATTCTTCAAGTCAAGAACGGATTATTCAATTTATTTTTGTGTTTTTTTGTTGATTGTGAGCATTTGAAATAAGAAAATCTTCAGATCTTGCTTTTTCTTTTTGTGTAAAAAGTTTCTGGGTTTTCGCACAAAATTCAATTTTTTAATGTATGTTCATACATCTTTCTGCTCTCTCAGAAAAATCCTCTCTAAATTTTCTTCAAAACCAGTAATAGTAAATCGAGCACTAGTTTTTCAATTGTCTGACTAAAATCTTTGCAAATAAATATTGCAAGTTTTCACAATTCTCCTCTTTGAGCTTGAATGAAATTTGTATATTGTGACAATTTTTTGCGGTGGGTTTGGTGATGGGTGAAAAATTAGTGGTGGTATGACTTTTAATTTCGATAATGACAATGAAACTCGTGATTTTGATGTGGATAGTGAATTTATGGTTATGATTGTGATGAATTTCAATGATAGTGATATGGTTCCGATGGTGAATTTAGATAAATTTATGATGTTTGTTATCGAATTTTTATGATGGCAATGGTTGTGGGAAGATTCCGGTGGTGAATTTGATTATGGGTGGTGAAGTGAATTTGATGATAATAGCAACCATGGTAGTGATTTAATGGTGGTTTTGATGATGTATAGGGAAGAAGAAGAAATTGGGTGACATGGACTTTTTTTTTAAAAATCTGACGTAATTATTGATGTGGTAGTGACATGGTGATGACGTGGCGCGAGCGTGAAACACTTTCTCATCAAGTGACTGGTCATATGTGCGTCAGGGTTGAAATAAATTCACTTTTAAGTAATTCAAGTGTGTAATAGGTCATCACAATAGTATAAGCGTGTAACTGACTTTTCGTGAAAAGTTTAGGGGGGGAATTTATGCCTTTTCCCTATTATTTAATAAATAAGAGCATCCCTGGATGCAACCCTTACAAAATGACTATATCTTACGCAAAAGGAAAAAGAACCTAGACAAGAAAAGAGTATCCCGTTCATAAAGGCAGATACTACTCCTAATTTCTAGACCAAACCCTTAACAAGTCCTGCGATTAAGAGTTGCCCTAAATTTTCCTTGATGTTTCTACTATCATAATTTAACAGTCACCCAGCCCTTGGGTGCTCTTTCATTTCGGTTGATTTTTCCTTACTATTGATTTACACTGATAGCTTAATTATAGGAGTAGAATGATTTTGTATTGAATGTAATTGATTATGTGATATTGTTTTTCATTGTATAAGTACCCATTCTCATGGACGGTATATTCATCAAGAAATACAAAGAAGCTTTTTCTTCTACTTGAAATCTTCATGGTATCAAAGCCATTGATGTCTTTCTCAGGTGACCTATCTATCGTGCAACACTAGGGTTACATTTTTACCAAAGAGATCGAGTTTTCTCTCTCTTGGTTGGTTTTCTGCAACACAATCCCCTTCTGGTCAGTTCCTTTTGGATATGTTTTTCCTGTTGGGGTCACTGGAACATCTGAGCCTATACCAACCAGTTTATTATTTTTCCCGATCCCAGAATTAAGGTCCTGGCGCGGAAGCTAACTTTCCGGCCAAATCTACAACTTCCTGGTGACTTCTCCCAAAAACTATTTTCAGATCTTGGGTCACAAGACTATTCTGACCCTTCTCATCTAAGTTCTGGCAAATATCTTCCGTGAATTCTAATAATTCCCTTCTGATGTTATGGCATCTAAACACCATGCACCCTCGAAAGCCTTGTACGGGCTTAAGCAATCTGCTAGAGCTTGGTTTGACAAATTCTGCAAAGCAATGACCTCATCCGGTTACCAACAAAGCAATGTTGATTACACCCTCTTCATTAGACATCAAAAGATAAAAACAATCTTCTCATAGTTCATGTTAATAACATAGTAATGACAAGAGATGACAAAGAGGAGATAATCCGATTGAAGAAGTTCTTGGCACAAGAATTTGAGATCAAGGATCTAGGAAAACTGCAATACTTCTTGGGAATCGAGGTTGCTAAATCAAAAAGAGGAATCTTTATTTCTCAAAGGAAGTATATTCTTGATCACTTGAAAGAAACTGGCATGACAGGTTGCAAACCAGCAGAATCATCCATTGAAAGTAACCACAAATTACAGAGTGGAGTTGGAGTCAGTTGATAAGGAGATATATCATAGGCTGGTTGGAGGACTCATGTATCTCTCACATTGGATTAGACATAGCCTATTCAGTTAGTATGGTGAGTTAGTTCATGCATGAACCCCAAGATTTTCATAAGCAAGTTGTCTTTCACATTTTGCGGTATCTGAAGTCGTCTCCAAGGGAAGGTCTACTTTTCTCCAAATAGAAGCCTTTACAGATGCGGATTGGGCTAGATCTCTATATGACAGAAGATCTACATCCAGTTACTATACAATTGTGATTACAAAAGCTACTAGAGAAATTGTGATTGTCTGGAAAAGGGAACTTTCCTTGTATTGTGACAACAAAACTGCAATCATTATAGCTCTAAATCCAGTCCAACATGACCGAATAAAGCATGTTGAAATTGATCGACACTTCATCAAAGAAAAAGTTACAAGTGGTATCTTGAGTTTGGTCCATGTGTCAGCGACAAAGAACTAGCTAATGAGTTTACCAAAGGCCTCAACAAACAGAGTTTTCATACACTGGTATGCAAGTTGGGCATGTGCGACATTTTTGCACCAACTTGAGGGGGGTTGTTGATTAATGTGATAACTTAATTACAGGAGTAGAATGATATTGTAAATGGATTGCAATTGATTATGTGATATTGTCTCTCCTTATTTAGTCTCAACTCTTAGGACTCATTGTATAAGTACCCCTTCTCATGAGTTGTATATTCATCAAGAAGTACAAAGAAGCTTTTTCTTCTTCTTGAAATCTTCACTAACTTACTCTTCCGATTAAAATAATAGATTTCTGATTTTATGTCCAGTTTTTTCCCTAAATTCCCCAAAAGCCTCAAATTCTTGCGATTCATTATGCCATCTGGTTCTGATTGTGAGTAATCTTCTTCAAGTCCATAGAATAGATAGAGAGAACTGGTTGTGAAAAGAGAAGATAGTAATTGTGAAAGAACCGAAAACTCCGTTCATGCAGGCAGCACAAGGCCTCCCACCAGAGGCAGAAGCTACTTATATTTTTGTGACATTGTCTCTCCTTAATCAGTCTTAGGACTCATTGCATAAGTACCCATTCCCATGAGTTGTATATTCATCAAGAAATACAAAGAAGTTTTTCTTCTTCTTGAAATCTTCACTTACTCACTCTTCCGATTGAAATAACAAGATTTCTGACTTCCTCCTCGGAATGTCCAGTTTTTTCCCTAAAATTCCCTGAAAGCCTCAAATTCTTGCAATTAATATGACATTTGGTGCTGATTGTGAGTAGTCTTCTTCAAGTCCATAGAATAGATAGAGAGAACTGGTTGTGAAAAGAGACGATACTAATTGTGAAAGAATGGAAAAGTCAGTTCATGCAGGCAGCATAAGGCCTCCCACCAGAGGCAGAAGCTACTCATATTTTTCACAAAGATTGTAAATGCTTTGATACCATGTGAGAAATAAACAAGGACAAGAGAACTGAGAGAAACAAGAGAAGATGTCTTCTGCATATATCCTTTTATAGGTTAAAGACACAAACATTATTTACATTTCTCAATGTGGTATCCCCATAGCTATCTCTATTTGGCTATCTACTATCTAGAAATATGTGAAGCTAAGTGATTTACATAACTAGATCATTGTAAATAGGGTCTGCATAATATAAATATTGCAGGGCTGAAGGACATTGCTCTCATTCTTTGCCAAACTTGTTACTTCTTCTCTAGCTTATTCTCTATACATCTCATTTATTGGTCCACATAAATAACAATTACAAAAAAAAACAAGGTTTTTGAGTGATTAGGGATCTAATATAGGTCCTCCAAGATTTCAGAAATTGTATTTGACGAGGGGAAAATGAAAATTACCCATGAAATGATACTACCTATCAGCTTTCAAGAGAAAGGAAATAAAAGTACATCAGTAGAGAAGTTTTCAGCATAGACATATTTTAGATCAAAACCTTAGGATTTATTTCACGGGTCATTGCAGTATCTCTTCCATGCCAGTAATAGCTACCCATTTCCTTTCCTGCAATTGAAAAACTTAACAGGTAAGAAACAATCACATTCAACTCAAATGGAAGATCAGTAAAAGGAAAGCGTGTAGTTCAAAAATCTGGGGAAATGCATGAGCTCCGTAGATTAAGCCAAAACTTTTTTTCGCACCTCACCATCAAGACTTGATAGCTTTTACATCAATTCCTTTTGATGAAAAATCTTGCTGAAGTTCTTTATAATTTTCATTACATAAAGTGGTAAAAACGTTTTTTTTTCAATGGGAAAGTTTTCCTCTTCTACTGGTACTACTGCTACCGCAGATTTAAACACTTCTACAAAGAAGATTGCAACGTCCAAAGTTCAGCTTCCAAAGACTTATCTGCCAACCATCAGCAGCAAGCTTGAAGGTTTTTGTTACATTGATACAGTTTTGCAACAATGACAAATCTAGTGTAATCCCAATTGGGGTCTCATTGATACAGATTTGATGGAGTAAAATAAAAGATAATATCAAGCTTATCAAGATGTTAAGGCTTTGAAGGTTACATTGATAAGTGATATTGGTCTTGACATGTTTTCCATTTGAACCGACAAAGATATTTCAAACTTATTCAGTACCAATCAAAACACACATTGTCAGTTTTGAAATACTTAATGGCACAAACTTAACAGCAGAGACAAATGGAATAAAGCTGACAAATGTACATCATGGTCACCACTAATTCTACACCTAGGTGTTAAACAAATTTAAGATCACTGGCAAAGGCTATCTTCTTAAATGTTTTCTCAGAAAATATTTATAAACAAACCTAAGTTAGACTGATACCTAGTAACTAGTAACATCACATTCCCAGCTTATCAACTAGTAAAAACAGTAAAACATGGACCTTTTCGTAAATAAAATTCGCAAAAGAGGAAACTTACCAACTTGAGTTTTGTTAAACCATTTGAACCATGCTTCAAGGCGGACAAATGCCCGATCCAAGAAGACAGAAATATCCCTGGCCTCAGTTGCAGCAAACTTTTCTTTCTTCAGCTTGGAGATCAGATCTGAAACGAGTAACTTACTATGATTACTATTCCACCACACCACTCAAAAAATTGTTTAACCAGATTTTGTTATGAACAAATGGAGAAAACTGGGGTCTCATTAAACTACAATGCGTAAAATGTTGAAATGGATAGAGCAGAACTTGCAGCAAATGGGTGGTAAGCCAAAAATTTGTCATATAGTTAGCAAGTTGTTCCTCAGAACTTGCACTCATTCTCACAGGGGTAATGATGGCCAGATCTTTGGGATTAAAAACAAAACGCATGTCACTAAGCAAGGTATGTTCTTCTACCGATTATTCTTCCACTTTAATTGAATTATTGCCGGACATTGACTATTACCAGGATCTCCCAGCAGAGTGCACCGATGATGCAGTTTTCTTTCAAAAATTAGTTTAAAAGGAATGGGTGTATGATCAAATTAGCATTCAAATTCTTGGTTCCTAGAATGCATACTTCTCTGATCAACAAGAAGAGAGCCGATGAGGTGTCATATCGCATCAAGCATCCACTGAAAAATCAGGGTTAACTGTCTCTCCTGAACAACCAATAGCTGAGCACTTCAGATAAAAGTTACATACAGTGAGATCATTGTGGAAAACCAAGGCATACAAGAGTCATGTTGGAAACTACACAGCATACTAACATAAATCATGGGGGAAAATGTGTAGGTCCATCAAGGGGTTTGCCTAATATTCTAGAAAATGTGGAGACATCCAGGAGAGCCTCTTAGGGAGAAACTGTCTTCAGATGAAATTCAGCATTTTCACAGACTCCTGACCAAACTTGACTCACCTTTTGCTACCACATCTAATTATGTACAATCAGGTATTGCCTTTAATGCTCACCTTGATTCTTTATTTGTTAATTCTAGTGTTCTAATGATAATAGACACATGACAGGCTCCTCTAAACACTTACAAAATTACTATTTTAGTCCTAACATGAATTATGTCAGAATTGCCAATGGCTCTGTAACCCCATCTCTGGAGCAATTTCTATTGTTTGTGCACCTAATATTACATTATCATGCATTTTTCATGTACCTGAGTTTCATGTTAACCAGTGTTTCAAAGGCGCGCTTAAGCCCTAAAGCGAGGTGCAAAACATGTTAAGTGTTTAGCCTCGCTTTATGGGCACTTCAGTGTCGTCATCAAAGCTCTAAGGCATACTTTTCCTTGCAATTGAGCGCGATCCTGAAGATGTGACACCAAATAATCAATATTTCACCTTATCATAATTTTTTTCAAGTTCTTTGTCCATATATTTATTGTTCATGCTTGTGATTATTAATCCTGGACTACACATACATATTTTTTTTCTCCATTTGTGCCTTTTATCAATAAAGTCCACGCTCTATTTGTGTTTTGCGCTTAAAGCCCCAACATACCTCAAGAGTTCTTTTCGCTTTTCGCTTTTGATAACATTGATGTTAATATGTTATTTGTTAGCTCCACCACCAAATAACTAAGTTATAGTATCTATTGTGTTTTGCAATATCTTCAAATAAAAAAGAAAACTTGATAGCATCCACAGTGGCATACTTGCATTAAAGGTTGACAGAGTTCAATGGGAAATCTAGAAGAATGAGCCTAGTTACCAAGGAGTGGGCTAAGTGCTATACGAGTACACGTATTTCATGGTCCAAGTCCAAGTTCAACAGAGGAGAAAATTGGGGCCACGTGAAGGCCCAAAAAACAACCACAGGAGCTGCTATTGGCAGAATGGTTTGTCTTGAAATTTGGATTTCCATGCGTATTGAAATTCAAAGCAGTAGACTCAACAAGCTGATTTGAGGGCCTCATCTCCCCCTGTTTCTCATCCTGAACTAGCAGGGAAAAGGTTTGTGCCATCGAAGGTAGTGGATCATGAGTATACTTCCTCTCACAATTGTGTTCACCTCATTTAGTCCCATATGGAACTGAATGAATCTCCTGTCCTGTTATGCTTTGTGTAGATTCTCTTTCGCTCCACAAGTGCACTGGCAAGTGCACTGAGTCTTCGGCTCTTCGCATTCAAGGGATTTAACCGCCCCCCCCCCCCCCAAAGCTTCTTCATCTCTGTGTAATAACTTGTAATGTCAAGTGCTCCTTGTGAAAGATAATTTATTTCCTTTTGAATCTGATAAAGCTTGGCTCCATTGGTCCGTTCATAAAAAGTCCTCCAATTCTTTCCACAATTCAGCAGCACTATTAGCTTATTGCACACAATCTTCGATCTTTTTCATGAGAGAATTTAAGATCCAAGAAGTGACCATGTCATCACATTTCTCTCATGGTCGACACTTGGAGGACTCACGAGCTGGACGTTCGCACTCACCATTGATGAAGCCTAAGACTGGGCACCGGACCGGAACGGAATCACCGGACCGGAATGAACCGGTACCGGACCGGACCGGGATGGGTTGACCGGTTTGTTGACTGGTACCGGGATGAACCGGACCGGAATTACCGGTACGGATACACGGTTCCGTCCCGTCCCACTATATACCGGGATGGAACCGGAATGGAACGGGATGGAATAAACGGAACGACATTTCAAAAAATGATTAAAAAAAAATTAGTTATTTTAATTTTTTGAAATACAAAAATATTAATGTTTTTTTATTTTTCTAAGTTTAAATTAATAGTTTTGAAATTTATAATGTAGTTTTACTTAAGTTTATTTTAACAATATTTTTTTTAATTTTTACTTATTAAGTTTGCAAGTTAAGTTTAATAAAGTTTTTTTAAAAAAAAATGTTTTTGAGCTTAGTTTTAAATATTTGAATCTTTTGAAGTATGCAAGTTAAGTTTAATAAATAAAAAAAATTAAAAAAAATATTTTTGAGCTTAAGTTTTCAAGATTTGAATCTTTTGAAGTTTATAAGTTATTACTTATTAATATGTTATAACTTATAAGTTATATACTTATATTTATAACTTGTAATTTAAATAACTTAAGTTTGTAATTTTAAAAAATTAAATAAAAATAAGGATAAAACAATGACACAAAGTCACAAATTAAAAAATATCAATCCAATATTCCAATTTATTTAAATTTGTATTACAAATTACAATTACAACTATTAGTAGAGTGCATAGTTTACGCAGCCACCTTCTAGGAAGGGTTCTGTTTCAACTAAGCCTCAAATGTAATACTAATAGTTGTATAGTCCCGTAAATCCTTTCTCTAACTCAGCTATAGATTGACCGTAATCAACTACTGGTCTTGGTAAAGCTCGTTGACGATCTTGAAGTTCCATGCCATCGTCACTACCACATCCAATGGCTGAATCTATGAAAAGTTCAAATTGACTATCCAACTTTGAAAGTCCTTGATTTCTCCGCTCAGCATTTATCCAATCTCTAAACAACACCGATATCTCCAAACTGTCTTCTGCTAACAAATATCTGTGGTCTCCAATTTGAAATCTTGCCGCGCTGAAAGCTGCCTCCGAAGCAACTGATGATCCTTGAATTGCAAGCACGTCCTTCACCATCCTACTAAGTTTTGGAAATTGAGTTCCACGAGCCCTCCACCAGTTCAATAATTGTGGTATACCTTCATCGTTTGTAATATTATCTGAACCCTGTTCAAGATATTTAACAAATTCACATTTATTAGAAGAGTCAAGACCAAGTTTATGTTTCACTCTACCATGGGCACCTACTTGAGGCATAGACATTTGAGGATTTTCAACATTATCTAAGGAACAATATTTATCATACATTTCTTTAGCAAGTAATTTTATACTATTTTGACATGTTACCAAATCAGGTGTTTCTTCTGGTTTAATATCTAAATTTTGATAAATGCATTCAACTAAAGCTTTTGCACCATATTCTTTATATTCGGGATTGAAAAGAATTGCAGTTAAATAAATTTGAGGGATACGAAAAAAATATTTCTTAAATTTTGTAATCATAACGTCAATAGCAATGGTAAATAATTCATTTGTTTTATATTCAGCAAAGATATATGAAATCTCACATATATGCATTAAAATTTCAGAAATAGTAGGATAATACATTCCAGAAAAAAATTTAGTAGCATCATAAAACGATTTCAAAAATATTCTAAGTTCATTTACTTCATCCCAATCACTATCATTAAGTTTAAATTCAGGATAAGCATTATGACTATTAAATTGCATAGTAATAGGCTCTTTATATGTATAAGCAACTTCAAGCATTTCATAAAAGGAATTCCATCTAGTTTTTACATGCTTCGGAACTTTTCTAAACGGAAGTTTACATGCATTACAAAGCTCTTTAAATTGATTAATTCTACTACTACTATTCATATGAAAAATATAAAAACAAGCATTATCAACTTTAGCACAACTATTTTCAAATAATTTCACACCGTCACTAACAACCAAATTTAATATATGCGCAGCACATCTAACATGAAAAGCATATTTACTAATAGGACAAAGTCTAGGTTCTAGCATATTAATAGCATTTAAATTAGCAGAAGCATTATCTAAAGTAATACTAATGACTTTATCACAAAGACCGAAAAAATCTAAAATTTCCAACACAGTAGTAGCAATATACATTCCAGTTTTTTTCTTTTGACAAATTTTGTAACCAATAATTCTTTTTTGTACATTCCAATTATAATCAGTCCAATGCGCAGTAACAGTTAAATAATCAAAACCATTAGGACTACGACCCATAACAGTGGTAATAGCAACTCTACAATCCATTATTTCAAAATAAGCACGCAAATATTGACAATGTTTTTCTTGAAATTCAAAAATATCTCTTTTTACCATACTTCTTGATAAACCTTTAAAACTAGGATTATATGTATCACGAATATATGCAATAAAACCCGGATGTTCTCCAAAACTAAAAGGTAAACCACAAACAACAACCATTTTAGCAAAATTTTCACGATCACGACCCTTATTATAGGTTCGATGTGTAAGAGGACCACTTGGGTTCGAAGTATTTAATTCACCTTGAACCATATTTGACCCTCTAACCGATGTTTCAATGTTAGAATTTTCACAAACATCAAGAGAAGATATATATGCAAACCACTCTTTACTATGCTTATTAATCAAATGTTTTTTTAATCCCCCCGTTGAACCTCCACTCCCACCAGATGTATATTTAAAATGTTGTTTACAAATATTACATATACTAAAAGTTTTTTCTTCATTCAAATAACAAAATTTCCACACATGTGATTTTAAAACACGTTGTACCTTGGTCTTACCTCTAGTTGGAATAATAGGGGGACGACTAGTTCCAACCGAAGGATTGTCCTCCTGAGGTGAAACTTCAGTACTATTAAGGTCGGGACTAGTCGGTGTATCATCTAAATCTTCTTCATCAATTTCTACTTCTTCATTTTCTTGATAATTATCATAATGTCTTTCATAAACCTCTTCGGGAATTATAGGAGTATCCGAATTAATTTCTATAGGACCGGGACGAGAAAAACTAGATTCATTCACATGAGTAAATTCATCAGTATTCATTCTAACAAGAGGAAAATTAGATTTAGAAGAACTAGAACCCTTCTTACTTTTTGTAAGCATATTTTTTACTCCGTGTACAATACCTTTTTTACCTCCACTTTTTTTAGAAGACTCCATGATAAAAAATTATAAATTATGAAATACAAAATTTAACAAGAACAAATAAAATATAACAAGAACTTACAAATAATAAATACAAAAAATAAATATAAGATTAGAGAGTGGAACGAAGTTACCAAACGCTTGTGTAAAGAACAAATGATTATAATCGAAAATTGAAAAATTGATATCGAAAATTGAAGTTTGAAGAAGATTCCTACTCCAAAATTCACCAAATGATTGTTGAAATCTTCACAATTACAAAATAATATGATTGAAATTTGAAACTTGAATATTGAAAGTATGAAACTTTGAGAAAGATTGAGAGTTGAGAGAAATTGATTCTTAATTGTTAAATACTGTAAATATATAAACTGTAAGTAAAAATATAAAAAGAGGGAGTATATATAGTTTTTAGAATTTGTGATTATGATTTATGTGTTGGAAACTTGGAATTGGAAAATATAGAATTATAGTCGTTGCTTGTTGGAATTTGGAAATAAATTCGTTAGGAGTGGGGGGCTAGGAATTAGGATAGTGTTTGGCTTAGTTGGCTGCTTGCTATTGGTTAGTGGGGAGTGGGGACCGGGGATGGGACTAATCGGCAGGGGGCAGAGGGCAGGGGCAGGGGCAGGGGCAGGGGCAGGGGGCAGGGCCTCAGGGGCAGCAGGCTTTTCAGCCTTTGTTGACCCCTAAGAGGACTTTCAACCGTTGCCAACTTGCCCGTTGGACTTGGAAGTTGGAAATATATATATTATATATATATATATATATATATATATATATATATATAAAATATAATATATAATATATATAAAAAAAATTAATCGGAATCGGACCGGAACGGAACCGGAATAAACCGGGATATACCGGTACCGGTACACCGGTATCAAATCGTGATACCGTTCCGTCCCGTGTACCGGTTCACGGTGTCCTGTTCCGTCCCGAATACTTCCGGACCGGAACGAACCGGAATGGTACCGGAACGGTACCGGTACAACCCGGTCCGGCGCCCAGTCTTAATGAAGCCTAACTTGCTCTTCACTGAAAGAGCTCGCAATACACTGTCTCCATAATCGATAACCTATTTCACTGAATGGAACAGGAACCAGCATAGAATCAGGATTATCAGATGAGTGCATGTACAGAGGACTTGTAGAATCAATGACGGAATCATCATTTTCTCAATCTCAGCCATGAGAAGTGAAATCGGAAGAGTGTCTCAATTTCATAAGAGAAATGTTAAAAAACTAGAAAAATGATTTTGCTTCTAGGGAAAAATTGCAACTAGGGGAAGAATGTAGAGAAAGTAGATCTAAAGCAGGAGATGAAAAAAACAAGATCAATTTAATCTCCTAAGCTCGCTCTGATACCATATCAAGCCATAACAATGGCAGCAAACAACAAAACTCAAATCTAGTTAAAAAAGATTATGGGAAACCACTAGAGAAAAAGAGAGAAGTTTTAGAAGAGAAAAGTGAAAACTAATATGCATTCTCTGTGAGATCTCTACATACACACCCAATCCACTGATCAACTTTGGAAAGGTAGGTGCCAGCTAAGCAGAAACTAACTAATAACAGGGGCTATTTAACCACTAACAAACTGTTAAGCTAAGCTAACTGCTCACAAACAACAAACAGACTATCAACCAATACTAAATTTACAAGACAATATAATTACATGTAGTCAGCTATAGCTATTCCAATAACAGAAGGATATCTTCTCAAGAAAGCTCTAAAGAAAAGGTAGAGAAATAAATACCTCGCAAGGCCAAAAATAGTGTCGATGGATTTCCATTACTTGGATGCTGAAAAACAAATTCTTCTGGAACCTTACTACAAGGTTGACCACATATAAGTTTCAGATGAGATCACAAGAAAAACTATGAACTAGTTATCAAATAAGTTTATCTTTTGATTTCTTTTATTGTTGAGTAAGTCTTCTGCTAGGAGTTGAGACAGGACAAGGGTTCGTTTGGGGCCATCAATGGTTCTCGAGTGCCCAATCGCGCCCAGGGTGTAGGCTCGGGAGTGACAAAAGTATTACTACAGTGCTTTCATAATTTTTGCAAAAATTCTCTCTTGGATAAGTTGAAATTCGTAAAGAGATACAGATTCGTACTTAGAAAATATCATACTAAAATAAAATGTATCATCATCTTGAAAATGAGGTGTAACGTTTTACACAGTACGAGTAAACTCCAAGGTTTGTTGGATCAAATCATCTTTGTTCTCCAAAATTTTATCAACACCATCCCACATAATCTTTTCTAATGAATAAGAAAAATCATATGCTGAAAACTCTATGTCAAAAATATCTCATGATAATGACTTGTACTTATAACCCCACCTAGTATCAATTTGGCACTCTTCGACATTGTTGTCACCACAAGTGTAAATATACTTGGAAAGTATATAATCTTCAAATTGAATTTGTTACCTGAAATGGTTGTACTAAGTGTGGACTCCTTATAAGGCTTTGGCAATCCTCCTCCCTTTGAGCTAGCTTTTGGGGTGTGAGTTAGGCCTAAGACCTAATTTAACATGGTATCAGAGCAGGGCCCTTCTGACCCGATGTTGGGGCCCCCAAAATCAAAATTGCCCACGCACCAGATGCTAAGCACTAGGAGTGAGATGGGGTGTTAAAGAATGACAAAAATCTCACATCGGTGGTTAATGAGATGGGTGGACTCCTTATAAGGCTTGGGCAATCCTCCTCCCTTTGAACTAGCTTTTGGAGTGTGAGTTAGGCCTAAGACCTAATTTAACACTAAGACGGCTTCTTATAGCATTATAAATTTAGGGAAACACACAAATTTCACTAGAAGTTCTTGACTCCATTTGAAGAAACTACTCAAAGGTTAATTTAATGTTGGCAACAAAAATTAAGACTCGTATGTATGTAAGTATATATAGTGAAGATAAAAAAATGTTTTCATTTTTGTGTAGATTTAGAAATTGACTCATTCTTTTAATCCTTTTCCTTTTTCGATTTCTTTATTACCAAATATACAAGCTTACAATTAGGCACTTAAACCTTTCTTCTTTCCTTTTCGATTTTGGTTTCCAATTACCTAATTACTTGTGAACTAAACTTATAATTTTGGAAATATAATTACCATAGGTTTACGAACTAAATTATAATTTCCTTACAAAAAGCAAGAAAATTAAGGATAATTAGAGCTTGTTTGGACTATGAACTCCTTTTAGATGTAGGAGTTGTTTTTATTTTGTTTTGTTATAAAATTTTAATGATTCAATAAAGTCGAGGAAATTTTGACCTAAATATAAAACATATATAATTTATTTTTTCCTAAAAATTATGACTTCATTAAACACTCCAAATTCAAGAATAGAAAACAAATATTAATAATTGATAAGTCCTCAAATGATGGAAGAAAGTAGGAGTTGCATCAAAATTTAAAACAATGTGTGGTATTTGGAAACATGAGCAAGAAGAGGAATGTCTTTTATAAAAAAAACTAAAAGTTCGATGTATAGTACTCTCTTTAAACATGCACAAAGTTCAATTTTCTTCTTTATTCATTCTTTTTTCATTCGATGAATGTGTGTCGGATTATCTAAAAGCAATACATTATTTAACCGATCTGACATAGGTAGGACAATATTTCCAGAAATTTTAGTCTTACCTTAGTTTATACCCATTAGAGGTTTTATGACATTATTTTGTTATGTTAAATTTCTTCCAAGTTTTCATAAATTCATCGATACACATTCTCCAATTAATTGAATCCCTCACAATTTCTACTACGTAACCTTTTAGGCACTGAAATTCTTCATACAAAGGTGATCCACATCCCAATATGTTGATTTTGGCACGAACTTGTGGCCAAAGTATTACTGCAATGCTTTCATAATGTTTCGCGAAAATTCTCGCTTGGGTAAGTTGAAATCCTTGAGGAGATAAAGATTTGTGCTTAGAAAATATTAGACTCACATAAACTGTATCATTATTTTGAAAAAGGAGGCGACATTTTGCACAATACAAGTAAACTCCAAGATTTATTGGATCAAATCATCGTTGTTCTCTAGAATTTTATCAACACCATCCCACTTAATCTTTTCTAATAGATAAGAAAAATAATATACCAAAAGCTCTACATCAACAATATCCCATGATAATGACTTGTACTTGTATTTGCACCCAGTACCAAATTGACACTCTTCGACATTGTTGTCACCACTCACCACAAGTGTAAGCACGCTTGGCAAGTATATCAATCTCCAAGTTAAAATTGTTACCTAAAATGGCTGGACTAGGAAGGTTTCTTATAGCATTACAAATTTTGGGAAACACACAAATTTCTCTAGTAGTTGATGACTCCATTTATGTTGTGTTTCTATGAAGGAAAATATTTTTCAATTTTTTCATGTTTGGTTGGCACAAATGTTTTGAAAATGTTTTCCAAATCACTCAAATTTAAGGAAAATGACTTCCCTTAAAAAATTAAGGAAACCAGTTTCCAAAATCATTTTGAACCTCACACCTTAAATTTCCATCCTTATCAATACTAATCTTGGATCTGACTCCTGATTCTCAATTTGAGACCCAACTTCTGAGTTTCAGATTGAGTTAGGGTCGGATCTCGAGTTAGAATTAGAGGTCAAATTTTGGGTCGAGTGTCGAGGTCGGATCTCAAATCAAGTGTTTGAATGAGATTTTGAATCGGGTGTCAGGGTTGGATATTAGGGTCTAATGTTGAAGACAGATCCCATTTTGAAAGTTGGATCCCAAGTTAGGGTCAGGTCCCAGTTCGAAGTTAAGTATCAATTTTGGTGTTGGGTCTCGATTGAGGTGTCAATGTCGAATCAATGTTCAAAAATCGAACATTGAGTGTCGATGCTAAGGTTGGAGCAATGTTCAGGGTCTCACGTCGGGGTCGAGTCTCATGTGAGAATCAAGTTTGAGTTAGGTTCAAATCTCGGGTCGGGGTCGGTTCTTGGGTTAGGGTCTTAGATTGCGATCTGATCTCAAATCTGAGTTAAGGTCTTAGGTCAGAGTCGAGTTTCAAGTTGGGATCTCGATGATTCGAGTGTTCAATGTCGAATTAAGGTTGTGAAATTGGACGTCAAATGTCAATTTCAAGGTTGGATCAAAGTTTGGGGTTAGGATGGGGGTAAGGAATCAGGTCGAGTTTGGGGTTGGGGTCAATTTTGAGGTCGGGGTAGGGGTCAAGTCTGAGGTCGGGGTCGGGGTCGGGATTGGGGTCAAATCTAATATTGGTGTCTTGGGTTGGGGTCGGGGTTAGGTCTCAAGTTAGGGTCTCGGTTTAGTTTGGGATTAGGTCTCTGGTTAGGATTAGGGTTGAATCTTGTGTTAGGATTAACTTTCGATTTAGGGTCGAGTCTCAGGTTGGGATCTCGATGCAAGTGTCAATGTCAAATTAGGGTTCAAAATTCGAAGTTGAGCGTCAATCAAGATTGTATCAAGGTTTGGGGTTGGGGTCGAGATTAGGTCACATGTCGGGGCCAGGTCTCATGTTAATTTCTCAGATCACGGTTGGGGTCATGTCTCAAGTTTAGGTATCTGGTCGTAGATGGGATTGGGAGATCGGGGTCATGGTTAGGTCAAGGTAGGGTCACCAGTCGGGGTTGAGTCTAACGTTAGGGTCTCAGGTCAGTATGAGTTTGGGGTTAGGTTTACGATTGAGTTGTGATTAGGGTCGACTCAAGGTCTTAGGTTGGGGTCGTGTCACATATTAGGGTCCGATCTCTGGTGAGGGTCACGATCAGGGTCAAGTTGGGTTTGGGGTCAGGTGTTGGGTTCGGAGATAGGGTTGGTGTCTCAGGTCAAGGTCAGGGTCAGGGAAAGGTCTCGAGTCAAGGTTGGGGTTTGGTCTCGGGTAATGGTCGGAGGCAGGTCTCAAGTCGAAGTTAAGGTCGGATCTTCGATCAGGGCTGACGTAGGGTCTTGAGTCAAGGTTGGGGTCAAGGTTGGGTCTCAAGTCGAGGTCTAAGTTGGGTCTCAAGTAGGGGTTGTCGAGTATGGAGTTGGGGTGTAACGACCCGAACCGTCGTTATTTAGGAAAAATGAAAGGTGGGGAAAATTTTGGGTCCACTGTCCCGCAAGAGCGGGACAGATCCCGCTAGGGCGGCGGCGCCACAGCTGGGTAAGTTGCCGCCAGGGCGAGATATGCGAGACAAAACGTAAATAACGCAAAATACTATTTTCCCCTTCTTCCTAAAATACCTAATTTAGACGTAAAACACCTTAGAAACCCTCCAAAAGTTGTCCTAAGCTTAGGGAAGAAGAAGAAAGAGAATTCTAGTGTGGGGATATCAATAGAGTGTTGATTTAAGGAAAGAATCATCGGCTTATCGTTAGGAAGCCAGATTTGGAGCTTCAACCCCTTTACAACTGCTTGGCACCCAGGTAGGCTAGGTTTATTTAATCGAGTAGTTATAAATTTGTTCTCGTTGTGTAGTATATTGTTAATCGTTAGTAGAATGCATGTGTAGACCTTTGTGCACCTAGTAAGGGATGATTATGCTTGTGATCCTAGCTGTCGCGTAAAAGGTGTACCTAAAAATGGAAAACCCCACCCTAGGGTTAGGGTTAAGGTATGTGATGGTTGTGATTCTATGATTGTGTGATGTATTCTTGTTATTGCTTCATTATAATGCATGTGTATCTGTGAATGTTGCATTATTGATCACATAAATTGTAAATGAGCATGAATAAATAACTATGTGCCATGAATAAATTCTTGATTGTATGATTATTGACAATAAACGTGTGATTGTGATTGTGATTGTGATGTGATGATTTGATCGGTTGCCACATTCCGGCATGACTAACTGGGATCGATTTCCACGTTCAGACATAACTAACTGGCATCAGTTTCCACATTCCGGCATAACTAACTGGGATCGGTTGCCATGTTCCGGCATAAATATGGGATTGTGTACCACGTTTCAGTATGCTAACAAATTGGGTTTGGGTCCCATAAGAGGACCATTGACTTGTTATTAATTGTATATTATTGATGATGTGGAATGATACTTGCTCCGAAATTGATAAACGATTATAATGATCCACGTGTGAGTATTCCAATATGTTGAGAACTGGTATGTGTTTGCGTATTAAATAATTTTGGAAGAGTTGAGCCAAATTCGAAATGTGATACGGTATGTAGGGGACCATGGGTCCGAGAGTGCTATTGCGTTGTAAAAGGGTTGTCTGTATTCTTATAAGTTGAGAAGAGGGAGTAGTGTATGTGAGGTAAATACCTATGTAGTTCCTACCTTGGAAAAGGGGAATTATGGTTAATTTTTAGGAAGTCTGGACGTAGGGCATTGTGTGGTCTAAGGCTGAGTTGTGACGTGGAAAAAGCAAGGGTGCGTCTTGAGCGGTTAGTCGGAATGCTAGTAGTTGTGTTTGTGGACTCTTCTTTGGGTTAGAATGGTGAATCTATGATCAAGAACCTAGTGAGTAGGTTTACTGAGACGGAGGTTAGTGGTAAGGGAACTAGTGTGATTTTGAGATATCCGGGAATTGTAAATAAGGAGGAACGAACGGTTTTACTTGCATGTTCTTACTAGTTAATTTCCTATATTACGCGTTGGGAGTCGGGTTGATCGATGATGCCTACCAGTACGTGTGGTTTGTACTGATACTACTCTTGCTATGCCTTTTGGCATAATCTGGATGAAGGGTCGGTGATGTTTCATTAGGTGAAGACAAAGAAATCCCCATCAACTTTTATCGTTCCTTCAGCATGGTGGGAGTTATGTCTTGTTATTGTTATTCCTTGTAATCTTAGAAGCTCTTGTGCATGTTTAGACTAGATTACTGGGGTGTTAATTTACTTTACAAGTGTTAACTCAAGTTGTTTAATACATTTATTTATAAAATCTTTTGAAATATCTTTTATTCTCAGTTTTCCTTTATCTTCCACATTGTTATAAGTCGTTGGGAATCGAGGGTTATCCTACTTAGGTGTTAGAGTAGGTGCCCTCACGGCCCGGTGGGTTGGGTCGTGATATGGGGTTGAGATGGGGGTCGGGTCTCAGGTCGAAGTCAGGTCTCGAGTTGGGGTTCAGGTCAAGGTCACAGTCAAATGTCAGATCAATTATCTAGGAATTAATATCCATGTTAGAAACTATTTTCCTAAAATGATTTTCTACTCTCAAGCTAAAAAGAAAAGAGAGAGAAGAGAAATAAGGTTTCCATTCCTTTGGGTTGATTTTCAATTTTTGTGTAGGATTAGGATTTGACTCTTTTTTAATCATTTTCCTTTTTTGGATTCTTATTACCAAAAATACAAACTTCCAAATAGGCACTTAACCTTTCTTTTTCCTTTTCGATTTTGGAATCCAATTTCCTAATTATTTGCAGACAAAACTTATAATTATGGAAAGATAGTTGCGAGAGGTTTACAGACTACATCGTAATTTCCTTACAGAAAACAAGAAAAGTAAGGTTAGTTAGAGCTGAAACAAACCAATTTCCCACAGAAATACTCATATATTAATGTACCCGAATTACAACTGAGAATTTGATTAACAAGGAAACAGAAAACAACGATGCAAATTACAAATATCCAGAAAGGGATGAGTATTTTTATTTTTACTCAGTTGATGACAACTTGAATTGACATATAGGACAACTTGGTGTCTTTAGAAGCCAGGTTTCAATGCAGCCAAAATGGAAACTATGTTTGCAAGGCATGTTGTATGCTTCTGAACCAGGTAAGTAACTGCTCATGCATATCGAACACTCCTCTGTCAATTCGTTTTCAATAAAATCTACTTTCTGTAAGTATTGCATAATTGATCTTACTGCAGGCAATGACATGAATTCCCTTCTAGCTACCTCAACTAAAGAATTTATTAGTGCCCTTTCGCAATCCTCATTGAAATAGGTTCTCCAATTAATTGTCTTCCTTACAATTGTTTCCACGAAATCATTTAGGAGTTGAAATTCTTCATACAAAGATGATGAGTGGTCTTGTCCCAAATATCTATTGATTTCATCGCGAACTTTATTCCAAAGTATTGCTGCAATGTTTTCATAATAATTTAAAAGTATATTCAGTTTGGTAAGTTTAAATTCTTGCAGAGGAACAAAAACTTTATTAGCATATATCAAGATGACACAAACAGTATCGTCATCTTGAAAAGGAGGCTTAACGTTCTCCAATGTACAAATAAACTCCAAGATTTGTTGGATAAGAGCGTCTTTGCTCTCCAAAATTTTATCAGCACCATCCCACTTAAACTTTTCTAATGGATAAGGAAAATCAAATGCCGAAATGTCTTTGTCAATAATATCCAATGATAATGACTTGTATTTATAAGTACCATACGTAGCATTAAAGTGGATCTCTTCATTAATGTAGCCACCACAAGTGTAAGCATGCTTAGCAATTAGATTAATCTCCAAACTAAAATTGTTACCTGAAATGGATGAACCAGCAGGACTTCTTTTAGCATTACAAATCTGGGGAAACACATAAATTTCATTGACAATGGATGAATCCATTTGATGAAACTAATTAAAGGTTAAATGTTCCAATATGAAAATTGTTAAATTGAGTTTTGTGTATGTAGGATTAGGATTTGAGTCGTTCCTTTTATGAAAATACTAAACTTTCAAATATGGTATTTCATTTAATGTTATTAGTACGAATCAACATATCAAGGCCCATTACAAGGTGATGTACATACACACTATATTTTGGTAGGCTCTATTTATCTATATTTATATTATAGTAAGAACATGAAGGTTTTTACAAATCATCTTGATTGACTTTTTGCGCTTCATTAAATATATTCTATAATAAGCCAAATTGTTGTTCAGTATTTTTTTCTTAAATAGTTGTCATTTAATTGTTATCCTATTATGTAGGATTTTGAAATTAATAGAAGATAAAGCTATTGAATCTTTACCATATATATACATTCTTTGTTTATTTAAACTATGTAATATAATTAAAATATATTCCATATTAAAAAAAAATTACGTCGGAATCATCATCATCATCAAAAAGAAAAAGAACTTGCTACGTGGTATTTACTGACTCAAGGGTTGACTACGATATGTCATGATCATATTCAAGTATTTACTGATTCAAGTGTTGATTACTATATGTTATGATCATATTCCTTAAGAGTTACATATTATTATTTTGAAACAAATAAAATTGACAATTTAAAATTCCTTTTATCCTTTTTGTTTATGAAATATTATTATAAAATACTAAACTTTCAAATATGGTATTTTATTTATTACCACGACTCAACATATCAAGACCCATTATAGGTTGATATACATACACACTATATTTTGGTAAGCTCCATTTATCTATATTTATATTATGGTAAGAACATGAAGATTTTTACAAACAATGTTGATTGATTTTCTCTTCATTAAAAATATTCAATAATAGATCACATTGATGTTTGATATTTTTCTTAAGTAATTGTAATTTAATTACTATCCTATTATGTGGTATTTTGAAACTAATAGAAGATAAGGCTATTAAAACTTTACAATATAAAAATTCTTTATTAATTTAAACTATGTAAAATTGTTTGCAACAAATTTTAAAGTGAAACAAAATATATTGCAACCACAAATAAAATATGAAGAAACATAACTTTATTGATAAATATGTAGGTACAATTCTATTCCTTCCTCGATTCTTCTCTCATAAAATTTATCTGTGATTCAAGGGTCATTAGTGGTGTATTTCTCGAACTAGGATGATTTGAATTTGATCTCTTTATGAATATTCTATGAATTTGTGAAATATTTGAGATCTCTTTACATGGGAATATAATACCTTTTCTATAAGCAGGAACTAGGGTTTAGGGTTGAGTAGCCTCTAAGAATCCTAATTTTAATTCCACATACCTTGTAGAGTCCCAACTCGAATTGAACAAGTCTTGTAGAGTCCCACAAAATTTCAATGCCTAAAAAAGCCCCTTGTTTTAAGGCTTGTCGGAGTGTAGACTTGTTGAAACTCAAAGCCGAAGGTTGAAGTACTAATTCTTCCACCTTTGTGGTTTTGTTATTTCAGATATGCAGATTTGATTGTGATAGAAGAGATGAAGGACAGATTTGGTCTCACTGGACATGTCAATTTTGTTTGCAACAAATTTTAAAGTGAAACAAAATAAATTGCTATCACAAATAAAATATGAGAAAACATGATTTTATTGATAAACATATGTAGATGCAATTTTGTTCCCCCTTGATTCTTCTCTTACGCAAACTCCTTTCACATGGCGGAAGTAGAAAATTAAAAACTTATATGACCATTCAAAAAGTTTCAAAAATGGAAATATATGCATGAAATTGTTGTACATGTAGCTATAAATTGGTCATAATTATTGAATCATATAAAGCCTATTGTGCAACATGATTTACGACTAATGATGTAGAGTAGAAACTTGATACAAAAGGAGAATCAAGATACATTAGGGGTGTGTTTGGTAGGAAGAAAAATTATTTTAATTTTCTCATGTTTGATTGACTTAAAATTTTTGGAAAATGTTTTTCAAATAAAAAAAATTTCCTCAAATTTAAGGAAAATGACTTATTTTTGAAAAGTAAGAAAAACATTCTCCAAAATCATTTTGAGCCTCACACCTCAACTTTCCATTCTAACTTTAAGTCTCGGGTATCGATTCTCAATACTAATTCTAGATCTAACTCCGATTCTCAATTCGAGATCCAATTCTCGACCTCGATTCAAGACCTGACTCTCGAGATTCAAATTTAGTTGGGATCAGATCTCGAGTTAGAATTAGAATTAGAATTTCGTGTCGAGTGTCGGGGTTGAGTTTCAAATTTTTTTTATCAAGAATTTATATTGATTTCTTGTGGCTGGTATACTTGATTGTTGTGCTTGATGATCTTGATACTTGTGATTTATGACTTTGGATACTTGTGATAGATGAACTTGACTATTGTAAGTGATAATCTTGACTCGTGTGAATTGATGAAATGTAAATGTTGAACTGTGACTATGAAACCTTGTGAACCACTTATTGTGAACGGTTAGGTTGGGCTAATTTCTATGTAGGTTTTAGTTGTGGCGGTTCTGTTGAGATGAAAGGAGTTCTCATTTTCTAGCTAGTTTTTCCTTGTCTTATTGGTTTACTTACATAGTACCATGTTGTTTGGTACACACTCCTTGATTTTACACTTGTGTAGGTTTCAAGTCTGGATTCGTGTCATTGCTCTTCTTCTATTTATATTTGAGGCTTTTATGTGGACACTTGAGAGGTAGTTGCTTGTCATCCCACCGGACACTCTTGTTCCTTACTTATGTTTTTTCTACTTGAGATACAAAGACATTGAGACTTATATTAATCTTTCTAATTCTGTATTATTACACTAGTGGCTTTTACATATGATCGACAACCAAGTTTTGGAGGTATTTTAAAATAACTGAGTTTTTCTGTGTGTTTTGTTATTATCAGTTTATTTCTGCTTGTATTTCATATTATTGGGGTTTAGGCTGACTTGTCTCGGTGGAATTAGACGAGTATCATCACGTCCATTTTTGGATCATGACATCTTTGGAAGTACTGCATTCTTGATCTTCCTGCTGGCAGTAACCTGAATTCCTAGCTTTCTCAATTAAAGACTATTAGTACCACATTGTAACTATCATCAATACACCTTCTCCATTTAATTGATTCTTCCCTCATAATTTTTTCTACGCAACCTTCTAGGCATTGAAATTCTTCATACAAAGATGATTCACATCCCAATCCGTTGATTTCGGCACAAACTTCTGCCCAAAGTATTACTTCAGTGCTTTCATATTTTTTGCAAATATTCTCGCTTGGATATGTTGAAATTCTTAAAGAGATACCGATTCGTACTTGGCAAATATCAGACTCAAATAAGTTGTATCATCATCTTGAAAAGGAGGCGTAATTACACGGTACGAGCAAACTCCAAGATTTGTTGGATCAAATCATCTTTGTTCTCCAAAATTTTATCAACACCATCCCACTTAATCTTTTCTAATGGATAAGAAAAATCATATGCTGAAAACTCTATGTCAACAATATCTCATGATAATGACTTTTATGTGGCAACGAAAATTAAGACTTGTACGTATGTAAGTATATATAGTAAAGAGAAAAAAGGTTTCCAGTTAGGCACTTAAACCTTTCTTTTTTCCTTTTCGATTTTGATTTCCTATTATCTAATTACTTGTGAACTAAACTTACAATTTTGGAAATATAATTACCATAGGTTTACGAACTACATTATAATTTCCTTACAGAAACCAAGAAAATTAAGGTTAATTAGAGCTTGTTTGGACTATGAACTCCTTTTAGATGTAGGAGTTGTTTTTATTTTGTTTTATTATAAAATATTAATGATTCAATAAAGTCGAGGAAATTTTGATCTAAATATAAAACATATATAATTTATTTTTTCCTGAAAAATCATGACTTCATTAAGTACTCCAAATTCAAGAATAGAAAACAAATATTAATAATCGATAAGTACTCAAGTGATGGAAGAAAGTGTAAAAAATGTAAGATAACGTGTGGTATTTGGAAACATGAACAAGAAGAGGAATGTCTTTTATAAAAAAAACTGAAAGTTCGATGTATAGTACTCTCTTTAAACATGCACAAAGTTCAATTTTCTTCTTCGTTCATTTTCATTCTTTTTTCATTAGATGAAAGTGTGTCAGATTATCTAAAAGCAATGCATTATTTAACCGATCTGACATGGGTGGGACAATATTTTCGAAAATTTTAATTATACCTTAGTTTATACCCGTTAGAGCTTTATGACATTATTTTGTTATGTTAAATTTCTTCCAAGTTTTCATAAATTCACCGATACACATTCTCCAATTAATTGAATCCCTCACAATTTCTACTACGTAACCTTTTAGGCACTGAAATTCTTCATACAAAGGTGATCCACATCCCAATATGTTGATTTTGGCACGAACTTGTGGCCAAAGTATTACTGCAGTGCTTTCATAATGTTTCGCGAAAATTCTCTCTTGAGTAAGTTGAAATTCTTGAGGAGATAAAGATTTGTGCTTAGAAAATATTAGACTCACATAAACTGTATCATTATTTTGAAAAAGGAGGCGACATTTTGCATAGTACGAGTAAACTCCAAGATTTGTTGGATCAAATCATCATTGTTCTCCAGAATATTATCAACACCATCCCACTTAATCTTTTCTAATAGATAAGAAAAATAATATACCAAAAGCTCTACATCAACAATATCCCATGATAATGGCTTGTACTTGTATTTGCACCCAGTACCAAATTGGCACTCTTCTACATTGTTGTCACTCTTACCACAAGTGTAAGCATGCTTGGCAAGTATATCAATCTCCAAGTTATAATTGTTACCTAAAATGGCTAGACCAGGAGGGCTTCTTATAGCATTACAAATTTTGGGAAACACACAAATTTCTCTAGTAGTTGATGACTCCATTTAGGTTGTGTGTCTATGAAGAAAAACATTTTTCAATTTTTTCATATTTGGTTGGCACAAATGTTTTGGAAAATGTTTTCCAAATCACTCAAATTTAAGGAAAATGACTTCCCTTAAAAAATTAAGGAAATCATTTTGAACCTCACACCTCAAATTTCCATCCTTATCAATACTAATCTTGGATCTGACTCCTGATTCTCAATTTGAGACCCAACTTCTGAGTTTTAGATTGAGTTAGGGTCAGATCTCGAGTTAGAATTAGAGGTCAAATTTTGGGTCGAGTGTCGAGGTCGGATCTCAAATCAAGTGTTTGAATGACATTTTGATTAGGGTGTCGGGGTCGGATATTAGGGTCTAATGTTGAAGATAGATCCCATTTTGAAAGTTGGATCCCAAGTTACGGTCAGGTCCCAGTTAGAAGTCAAGTATCAATTTTGGTTTCGGATATCGATTGAGGTATCAATGTTCAGGATCTTACATCGGGGTTGGGTCTCAGGTGAGAATCAAGTTTGAGTTTGGTTCAAATCTCGGGTCGGGGTAGGTTCTTGGGTCAGGGTCTTAGATTGGGGTCTGATCTTAAGTTTGAGTCAAGGTCTCAAATCAGAGTCGAGTTTCAGGTTGGGATCTCGATGATTCGAGTGTTCAATGTCGAATTAAGGTTGTGAAATTGGACGTTAAATGTCAATTTCAAGGTTAGATTAAAGTTTGAGGATAGGGTGGGGGTTAGGAATCAGGTCGAGGTTGGGGTCGAGGTCGGGTCTCAGGTCGGGGTCGGGATTAGGGTCAGATCTAATATTAGTGTCTCAGGTTGGGGTCAGGGTTAGGTCTATGGTTAGGGTTAGGTTTGAATCTTGTGTCAGGATTAAGTTTTGATTTAGGGTCGAGTCTCCGGTTGGAATCTCGATTCAAGTGTCAATGTCAAATTAGGGTTCAGGATTCGAAGCCGAGTGTCAATCAAGATTAGATCAAGGTTTGGGGTTGGGGTCGGGATTAGGTCACATGTTGGGGGCAAGTCTCATGTTAATTTCTCAGGTCGAGGTTGGGATCATGTCTCAAGTTAGGGTTTCTAGTCCTAGTTGGGATTGGGAGGTTGGGGTCATAGTTAGGTCAAGGTAGGGTCACCAGTCAGGGTCGGGTCTCATGTCAGAGTCTCAGGTAAGTATGAGTTTGGGTTAGGGTTAGGATTGAGTTGGGGTTGGGGTCGACTCAAGGTCTTAGGTTGGGGTTGTGTCACACATTAGGGTCTGATCTCTGGTCAGGGTCACGATCGGGCTCAAGTAGGGTTCGGGGTCAGGTGTTGGGTTCAGAGATAGGGTTAGTGTCTCAAGTCAAGGTCAGGGTCAGGGTCAGGTCTCGAGTCGAGGTTGGGATCTGGTCTCGAGTAATGGTCGGAGTCAGGTCTCGGGTCGAAGTCAAGGTCGATTTTTTAAACAAGGTTGACGTAGGGTCTCGGGTCAAGGTTGGGTCTCGAGTCGAGGTCTAAGCCAGGTCTCAAGTTGGGGTAGATATTAGGGTGGAATATGGAGTTAGGGTGTAAGGACCCGAACCATCGTTATTTAGGAAAAATGAAAGGTGGGGAAAAATTTGGGTCCACTGTCCCACAAGAGTGGGATAAATCCCGCTAGGGGGCAGCGTCACAGGGGGTAAGTCGTTGCCAAGGCAGGATATGCGAGACAGAACGTTAATAACGCAACATCCTATTTTCTCCTTCTTTCTAAAATACGTAATTTAGACGTAAAACACCTTAGAAACCCTCCAAAAGTTGTCCTAAGCTTGGGAAAGAAGAAGAAAGAGAATTTTAGCATGGGGATGTC
Source organism: Solanum okadae (assembly GCA_036553675.1). Lineage (NCBI taxonomy): Eukaryota > Viridiplantae > Streptophyta > Magnoliopsida > Solanales > Solanaceae > Solanum > Solanum okadae. The sequence continues at coordinate 6,907,679 of CM071680.1, forward strand.
AATAGAGTATGGATTTCGGCCAAGAATCGTCGGCTTGTCATTAGGAAGCCGGATTTGGAGGTTCAACCCATTTACAATTGTTTGGCGCCTAGGTAGGGTAGGTTTATTTAATTGAGTAGTTATAAATATGTGCTCGTTGCGTAGTATATTGTTAATCGTTAGTAGAATGTATGTGTAGACTTTTGTGCATCTAGTAAGGGATGATTATGCTTGTGATCCTAGTTGTTGCGTAAGAGGAGTATCAAAAAATGGGGAAAAAAACCGTAGGGTTAGGGTTAGGGTTAGGGTAGGTGATGGTTGTGATTCTATGATTGTGTGATGTATTCTTGTTATTGCTTTATTATAATGCATGTGTATATGTGAATGGTGCGTTATTGATCACACAAATTGTAAATGAGCCTGAACGAATAACTATGTTCCATGAATCACTTCTTGATTGTATGATTATTGAGAATATACTTGTGATTGTGATTGTGGTGTGATGATTGGATCGGTTGCCATATTCCAGCATAACTACCTAGGATCGGTTGCCACATTCCAGCATAACTAACTGGGATCGATTGCCACGTTCCGGCATAACTAACTGGGATCGGTTGCCACATTCCGGCATAAATATGGGATCGAGTACCATGTTCTGATATGCTAACAGTTTGGGTTTGGGTCCCATGACAGGACCATTGACTTGTTATTAATTGTATATTATTGATGATGTGGAATGATACTTGCTTTGAAATTGATAAATGATTATGATGCTCCACGTGTGAGTATTCCACTATGTTGAGAACTGGTATGTGTTTGCGTATTGAATAATTTCGAAAGAGTATAGCCAAATTCGGAATGTGATACGCTAAGTAGGGGACCATGGGTCCAAGAGTGCTATTGTGTTGTAAAAAGGTTGTATGTATTCTTATAAGTTGAGAAGAGGGAGTAGTGTACGTGAGGTAAATACCTATGTAGTTCCTACCTTGAAAAAAAGGAATTGTGGTTAATTTTTAGGAACTCTAGACGTAGGGCATTGTGTGGTCTAAGGCTGAGTTGTGACGTGGAAAAAGCAAGGGTGCGTCTTGAGAGGTTAGTCGTAATTCTAGTAGTTGTGTTTGTGGACTCTTCTTTGGGTTAGAATGGTGAATCTATGATCAAGAACCTAGTGAGTAGGTTTACTGAGACGGAGGTTAGTGGTAAGGGAACTAGTGTGATTTTGAGATATCCGGGAATCGTAAAGGTGAAGGAACGAATGGTTTTACTTGCATGTTCTTACTAGTTGATTTCCTATATAATGCGGTGGGAGTCGGGTTGACCGATGATGTCTACCAGTACGTGTGGTTTGTACTGATACTACCATTGCTATGCCTTTTGGCATAGTCTGGATGCAGGGTCGGTGATGTTTCATTAGGTGAAGACGAAGAAATCCCCAGCATCTTTTATTTTTCCTTCCGCATGGTGGGAGTTGTGTCTTATTATTAGTATTCCTTGTAATCTTAGAAGCTCTTGTGCATGTTTAGACTAGATCCCTAGGGTGTTAATTTACTTTACAAGTGTTAACTGAAGTTGTTTAATACATTTATTTATAAAATCTATTGAAATATCTTTTATTCTCAGTTTTCCTTTATCTTCCGCATTATTATAAGTCGTTGGGAATTGAGGGTTCTTTTACTTAGGTGTTAGAGTAGGTGCCCGCACGGCCCGGTGGGTAGGGTCGTGACAAGTTGGTATCAGAGTCTAGGTTACCGGTCTCTCTGTACAAGAGCAAAATGTGTAGTAGACTCATGCGGATTGGTGTGTTGACGTCCACATCTAATCCTCGGGAAGCAACAGAGCATTCTAGGAAGTATTCCCTTTTTTCTTTCCCTTCGTGCAAATTGTCGCTTGTGGTACGAGTTGGGTCCAATTGGTATCTCCCAGTTCCAATTAGTATCTCAACAAAGTGAACTCGACGCCGTAGCTACGACTGAAGGGACACAAGCAAGGTTGATTGGAACTAAGAAGGTTCAAATTGGTATCTGGCCCTAGGGGCTGCATAAACGTATGGATGACCAATAGTGGTCATCTGTGGAACGATCTACTTAAGAAATTGGCTTGAAACTGTGAATGTGTACTTCTTGTTGTCTGAATTTATTGTGAAGGTGAAAAGTGTGTGTGCTTGGATGTGATGATATGCTTATGTGCAGTATGCTAGTCAATAATTAAAATTGTGCGGGTTGTAATTACTTGAGTTTGTAAGCTATTGTTGGGAGGAAAAGTTGTGACTAAGTTCGCTGCGAGGCTCTAGATAATTTATGATGTAAATTGTAAAACAGAATATGAACATGTGCTGCGACCAACTGATAATCATGTCAATGTCTAGGTGTATCCTGGGAATGAAAGTGTTGTTGTGCTGAATGTAACATGAAGGAACTAGTGAAGCGTGTATTGTGGGGATTGACCCGGGGGTAGTCAATGATTGTCTAAGCCAAGGGGTTGTCCTAAATGCCTAGTTGGAAAACGGGGAGCAATGGAAGTTTTTAGAAAAACAAAAGGAACCCAGAAAAGTTGGTCTGGATTCTGGTTCTGTCTGAGCCGTTGGGGCGGGATTATTCCCGCCAGGACGGGACCACCAGAGAGGGATTTCTCCCGCCAGGGCAGGATGAAGCGAGGAAAAACCACGACATGCCTTCCCTTGTTTTCCCAAGCTGACTTAAATCAACCCCAAATAGTGTCTGGAACAATCCATGCGAATCAATCAGTGTTTAACAATCAAAATATTAGATATAAACTTAGAATTAATTAAGGGTCATACTAAACAACAAAAACAAGCATTTGTGTGCCTACAAAAACATCAGGAAAAGCAAAAGAGAATTAGTTTTGTCCAAATTACAATCCCAAGAAGGGCGAAAAACACCAAAAATCAAGAACCCTGGGACCGAGAAGTGTCGGTGTCAGAATCTAGCTCCTCCGGGGGCACAAAGCCTGTCATGGCCTCCTACAGACGAGAACTATCGTAAATCTCCCTTATCGACTATGAGAATCTGCTGTCCAGGGGCGACGCAGGTGAACATGATCTTCACCGCCTTCCAGATCTGAACCAGTAGATGGTTCCTCTCCAGACCCTTCCTCCTTTCTTGGCGCAACTCACAATGGAGCATCTCAAGCTCTAGGGTAATGTTGGGGGGAACCGGGGTGGTGGGAGTGATAGGGCACCCCATCCTCCTCCGCACAGCTGCTAAGTCCTCCTCTACCTATGCTGCTGAAAGTAGAGGTTGGGACCTGGTGGGGCGGGTGTCATCGCCGCCCTCGTCATCTGACTCTGCAGCCGTCTGACTGAAGTTGGCCCTGTCTGTCCACCTCCTCTTTCTCCGAGAAGTGGAGCTCTGTCTAACTTTGAGCGGGTGTAAAGGGGGATCCATGGGAAGTACCTCATCGGTGTCCAAGAGAGGCACCCCCGCCCGCTTGCACAGTGCAGTGATAAGACCAGGAAGGAAAAACGCCTTGTTGTTACCATGGTAGAACATCTTCCACTCTGAAATAACCTGCGCCTTGACATTTAGCTCTATACCCTGGAGTATGCACGCCACCACCAAGGCCCGATAGAAGGTCACGTCTGTGCGGTTGTCCGACAGGAGAATCCTCCTAGTGACCAAGTGAAGCCACCTCTTGGCATCCGGCGACCAGTCCGTGCTAGTAAGCCCCTTCAAGGTAGGCCAGTAGACCTAGTCCCATTTAGTTTGCTCGACCAGAGTGTCCCTCAGCCAAGCTAGGTCCATCTTCCTCGCCTTGGCCTCGTATTCCTCGCTTGAAACCTCAGGCAGCTCCAGTACCTCATATATGGTCGTGGCATTCGGGGGATGTGAACTTCCCCGATGTGGAGGATGGGGTGAGGGTCGTCCCAGCGGATGGTAGGCAGGATATCATAGAACTCGCTCATCGAGTCTGCACGTGTGGCGGGGGGAGTCTCTATTAGAGGGAGCCATCCAAACTCCATCAGGCGAGCATAAAATGCAGGCGCCTTCTCCTCTAGCTTGAGTAACACAAACCCTCTCTTGCAGCAAAACCATGTGTTTCTGTTGTCATGATGTCTTTCCCGACTCACAGCATCGGGGAACCAGACAAAAGACAGGTTTTCTTCGTTAAGGCCAGCCATTTAGTAACCCTGCAAAAGTTTTGAAACGTATGCATTAGAATATTATGGGATTAGACAAAACCTGGTCCAAAGAGAAAAAAAATCTAGCCTTAAAGGGACCAGGCTACTGGTTCCCTTTGCCCCGCCACAGTGGCCAAAATCCCTCCAGAGCGGGATGATGGAGGCCGCCACATCTGGGACGAACTCCAGGTGAGATCATGGCGCCTCTTCGTCCCAAAACCTCCATTTTTGATAGAATTTCAGCAGATCAGAGTATTATAACTACCCTAGAATCTAAATATGCAATCACATTAGCAAATAAACCCCTAAACGACGCCCAAATAAGATTTTTTCATCAAAAGACCCTTCAACTTCCCCCACCCATGTTTGTACCAATTCAACCGTAGATTTACAAAATCCTCACGTCCAGGATGTTGTGGAGACGTTGGGGACGTAAGGAAAGTACACATACTGCGTTTTCTATCAAGTTAGCAACCTATTGTCAACCACCCCCGAAAACTGTTTCTAAGCAATTGAATATCAACATGCATTCGTAGTTAATCAAGTATTAAAGTAAAGAGAGTAAGGAACGAGATATTTACCTTAGAATTGACGTTCGGAGCAAGTGAACCGAGAGAATTTTGAGAAGTTTGAGTAAGGAAAAAGGGAGAAATTAGGAAACCATTCATCATTCCCCCTTTTACTGTTTTCCGATCTCCTGCTTTAGCGGGAGATGTCGCGCCACAGTGGCCTCACCTCAGCGGGAGGAATGTAGCCCTGGCAGGACAAGCAGTGAAATTTAAGGACGCCTTGGCTTCTTCGTGTGTTGCCTCAATTTTCTTTTAAGTTCTTGGGTATAGTAACCTTCTTGTGTCAAATATTTGAAAAATCACCATTCTTCGTGGTTCCGTGATGGTCCCATTTCGTTAGTTAGAAGTACTCTGAAAATTAGAGCATGTAATGGTTCGTGAACTAGTCGTTCGGGCACGAACGAGGGATAAATTGGTATCTATTGTAACGACCCGAACTGTCGTTATTTAGGAAAATCGAAAGGTGGGGAAAAATTTAGGTCCACTGTCCTGCCAGAGCGGGATAGGTCCAGCTAGGCCGGCAATGCCACAGCGGGGTAAGTTGCCGCCAGGGCGGGATATGCGAGACAGAACATAAATAACGCGAAATCATATTTTCGCCTTCTTCGTAAAATACCTAATTTAAACATAAAACACACCAGAAACCCTCCAAAATCCTTCCTAAGCTTGGGAAAGAAGAAGAAAGAGAATTTGAGCGTGGGGATGTTAATAGAGTGCAGATTTTGGCCAAGAATTGTCGGCTCGTCGTTGGGAAGCCGGATTTGGAGCTTCAACCCCTTTACAACTATTTGGCGCCCAAGTAGGCTAGGTTTATTTAATTGAGTAGTTATAAATTTGTGCTCGTTGCGTAGTATATTGTTAATCCTTAGTAAAATGCATGTGTACATCATCGTGCACCTAGTAAAGGATGAATTTGCTTGTGATCCAAGCTGTTGCGTAAGAGGTGTACCCAAAAAGGGAAAACCCCGCCCTAGGGTTAGAGTTAGGGTAGGTAATGGTTGTGATTCTATGATTGTGTGATGTATTCTTGTTATTGCTTCATTATAATGCATGTGTATATGCGAATGTTGCGTTATTGATCACACAAATTGTAAATGAGCATGAACGAATAGCTATGTGCCATGAATCACTTCTTGACTGTATGATTATTGAGAATATACTTGTGATTGTGATTGTGGTGTGATGATTGGATCGTTTGCCACGTTCTGGCATAACTAACTGGGATCAGTTGCCACGTTGCGACATAACTAACTGGGATCGGTTGCCACGTTTTGACATAACTAACTGGGATCGCTTGCCACGTTCCGACATAACTAACTGGGATCGGTTGCCACGTTCTGGCATAACTAACTGGGATCGGTTGCCACGTTCTGGCATAAATATGGGATTGAGTACCATGTTCCGATATGCTAACAGTTTGGGTTTGGGTCCCGTGAAAGGACCATTGACTTGTTATTAATTGTATATTATTGATGATGTGGAATAATACTTGCTCCGAAATTGATAAACGATTATGATGATCCACGTGTGAGTATTCCAATATGTTGAGAACTGGTATGTGTTTGCATATTAAATAATTTTGGAAGAGTTGAGCCAAATTCGAAATGTGAAACGGTATGTAAGGGACCATGGGTCCGAGAGTGCTATTGCGTTGTAAAAGGGTTGTCCGTATTCTTATAAGTTGAGAAGAGGGAGTAGTGTACGTGAGGTAAATACCTATGTAGTTCCTACCTTGGAAAAGGGGAATTATGGTTAATTTTTAGGAAGTCTGGACGTAGGGCATTGTGTGGTCTAAGGCTGAGTTGTGACGTGGAAAAAGCAAGGGTGCGTCTTGAGAGGCATAGTTTGGATGCAGGGTTGGTGATGTTTCATTAGGTGAAGACGAAGAAATCCCCAGCAGCTTTTATCTTTCCTTCTGCATGGTGGGAGTTGTGTCTTGTTATTGTTATTCTTTATAAACTTAGAAGCTCTTGTGCCTGTTTATACTAGATCCCTGGGTTGTGAATTTACTTTACAAGTGTTAACTCAAGTTGTTTAATATATTTATTTATAAAATCTTTTGAAATATCTTTTATTCTCAGTTTTCCTTTATCTTTCGCATTGTTATAAGTCGTTGGGAATCGAGGGTTCTCCTACTTAGGTGCTAGAGTAGGTGCTCGCACGGCCCAGTGGGTTGGGTCGTGACATGGGATTGAGATAGGGGTCGGGTCTCAGGTCGAAGTCAGGTCTCGAGTTGGGGTTCAGGTCAAGGTCACAGTCAAATGTCAGATCAATTATCTAGGAATTAATATCCACGTTAGAAACTATTTTCCTAAAATGATTTTCTACTCTCAAGCTAAAAATAAAAGAGAGAGAAGAGAAATAAGGTTTCCATTCCTTTGGGTTGATTTTCAATTTTTGTGTAGGATTAGAATTTGACTCTTTTTTAATCATTTTCCTTTTTCGTATTCTTATTACCAAAAATACAAACTTCCAAATAGGCACTTAACCTTTCTTTTTCCTTTTCGATTTTGGAATCCAATTTCCTAATTATTTGCAGACTAAACTTATAATTATGGAAAGATAATTGTGAGAGGTTTACGGACTACATTGTAATTTCCTTACAGAAAACAAGAAAAGTAAGGTTAGTTAGAGTTGAAACAAACCAATTTCCCACATAAATACTCATATATTAATATACTTGAATTACAACTGAGAATTTGATTAACAAGGAAACAGAAAACAACGATGCAAATTACAAAAATCCAAAAAAGGATGAGTATTTCTATTTTTACTCAGTTGATGGCAACTTGAATCGACACATAGAACAACTTGGTGTCTTTAGAAGCCAGGTTTCAATGCAACCAGAATGGAAACTATGTTTGCAAGGCATGTTGTATGCTTCTGAACCAGGTAAGTACCTGCTCATGCATATCAAACACTCCTCTGTCAATTCGTTTTTAGTAAAATCTACTTTCTGTAAGTATTGCATAATTGATCTTACTACAGGCAATGACATGAATTCCCTCCTAGCTACCTCAACTAAAGAATTTATTAGTGCCCTTTCGCAATCCTCATTGAAATAGGTTCTCCAATTAATTGTCTTCCTTACAATTCTTTCCACGAAATCATTTAGGAGTTGAAATTCTTCATACAAAGACGATGAGTCGTCTTTTCCCAAATATCTCTTGATTTCATCGCGAACTTTATTCCAAAGTATTGCTGTAATGTTTTCATAATAATTTAAAAGCATATTCAGTTTGGTAAGTTTAAATTCTTGCAGAGGAACAAAAATTTTCTTAGCAAATATCAAGATGACACAAACAGTATCATCATCTTGAAAAAGAGGCGTAACGTTCTCAATTGTACGAACAAACTCCAAGATTTGTTGGATAAGAGCGTCTTTGCTCTCCAAAATTTTATCAGCACCATCCCACTTAAACTTTTCTAATGGATAAGGAAAATCAAATGCCGAAATGTCTTTGTCAATAATATCCAACGATAATGACTTGTATTTATAAGTACCACACGTAGCATTAAAGTGGATCTCTTCAATAATGTTGCCACGACAAGTGTAAGCATGCTTAGCAATTAGATTAATCTCCAAACTGAAATTGTTACCTAAAATGGAGGAACCAACAGGACTTCTTTTAGCATCACAAATCTGGGGAAACACATAAATTTCATTGACAATGGATGAATCCATTTGATGAAACTAATTAAAGGTTAAATGTTCCAATATGAAAATTGTTAAATTGAGTTTTGTGTAGGTAGGACTAGGATTTGAGTAGTTCCTTTTATGAAAATACTAAACTTTCAAATATGGTATTTTATTTATTACCATGAATCAACATATCAAGGCCCATTACAAGTTGATGTACATACACAATATATTTTGGTAGGCTCTATTTATCTATACTTTTTTTATATTATAGTAAGAACATGAATTTTTTTACAAATAATCTTGATTGACTTTTTGTCCTTCATTAAATATATTCTATAATAGGCCAAATTGTTGTCACTTAATTGTTATCCTATTATGTAGGATTTTGAAATTAATAGAAGATAAACCTATTAAATCTTTACCATATATACATTCTTTGTCTATTTAAACTATGTAATATAATTAAAATATATTCCATATCAATTTTTTTTACTTCAGAGTCGTCGTCATCGTTAAAAAGAAAAAGAACTTGCTATGTGGTATTTACTGACTCAAGGGTTGAATACGATATGTCATGATCATATTCAAGTATTTACTGATTCAAGTGTTGATTATTATATGTCATGATCATATTCATTAAGAGTTACATATTATTGTTTAAAAACAAATAAAAATTGCAATTAAAATTCCTTTTATCCTTTTTGTTTATGAAATCTTATTATAAAATACTAAACTTTCAAATATGGTATTTTATTTATTACCATGAGTCCATGACTCAACATATCAAGACCCATTATAGGTTGATATACATACACACTATATTTCGGTAAGCTCCATTTATCTATATCTATATTATGGTAAGAACATGAAGATTTTACAAACAATGTTGATTGATTTTCTCTTCATTAAAAATATTCAATAATAGATCAAATTGATGTTTAGTATTTTTTTTAACTAATTGTAATTTAATTATTACCCTATTATGTGGGATTTTGAAACTAATAGAAGATAAGACTATTAAAACTTTACCATATATAAATTCTTTATTAATTTAAACTATGTAAAATTGTTTGCAACCACAAAAAAAATATATTGCAACCATAAATAAAATATGAAAAGCTATGGATGAAAAGAAATATAAGAAGAAACGTACTAGTAGAAAATTAAGAAAAATAAGAAGAAAATTAAACAAATTATATTCGGAATATAAACAACTCAATATCACAAAAACTGATAACGAAAAATTAGATCAATTAATAGATAATATATCTAAAATAGAATATAAATATATTCAATATTTAAAAATACAATGAATAACGAGAATAATGAATACAGACAAAAACTTACTGAAATAATTATAGCAAAAAGACAAGAATTAGCACATAGCCAAAGTAGACTTAACAGTAATATATTCGCAGGAATTTGTAAAAAATCTATAATAGCACAGAGAAAAACTATTCTATATCTACAAATACAAATAGAAAGTTTAGAATATAAACTTCAACACAATCTATAAATGAATAAGGAAGAATATGCCATAGACGAAAAAATATATGAAAACTATGACGGATTAAAAATAAAGATAATATTTTCTAATCTAGGAAGAAGATACAAGAAAATAGGTGCCAATATAAGTTTAATGTTAGAAAAAGAAACGGTAAAACTAGAAGATAGTTTAGCTGCTATGATAAAAATAACAAAAGAAAATGAAGAAATAAATAGAAAAACGGAAATCAAAAGAATAAAACAACAAGCAAAAAGGAAGTACAACAATTAGAAGAAGTAAAAAATACTAAAATAATAGAACTAGAAAAAGAGTTGGCAATGTTAAAAGAAATGTATGAAATGAAACAAAAAGAAAGAGAACAAAAAACAAAATTAGCAAATGAGATAAATAAATTTAAAGAAAAATTGCAATTAGAAGATGAATTAGAAGAAAAAGAAGAAAGTAACCAAAATGATCTACCCGAAATAAGAATTGATGAAATAAATGACAATGATTTAGATGAACAACATTCGGAAACAAGCGAAACATAAATGGAACTTTTAGCAAACATAGATAATACAAAGAATTTAGAAGTAAATACAGGAGACATAGACATGGATGAAAAACCTAGTACATCAGGAATAAAAAACCCAAAAAATCTAAAATATTATAATACAAACTATGGACAATATGATAAAGAAAAAACTATATGGGATAAAAGATTAAATAAAAAATGGACACCTAAACCAATAACTGAACAACATGATTTTTTAGATTTAGATTGTGTAGCAGATATAAATAAAACAATCCAATTATGGAGAGGATATATATCAAAACAATTAATAGATAACAAAATAGGAATGACAGAAACACCAGGATATATAGAAAGAACACTTATAGGAACAGTAAAATTATGGCTACAAAATTTATCAGATGAAAGTTTAAAAACTCTAAAAAGTAATAAAAAATCTAATGGTGAATTAGCTACTACAACTATGGAAATATTACATAAATACGAAATAGCTATAAGAAATGAATTTAGTAGCATGACAACAGAAGTAGAAGAACAAAATAGAGAAAAAATCATAAACCGGAATCTAATGACAAAATTAGCAATATGTAACATGTGTTATATAGATGAATATACATGTGCATTTAGAGAATATTATTATAAACGAACATATAGCACAGAAGAAAGTAAGGAAATAAGAAAATTATATTTTACAAAATTACCAGAACCTTTTAATTCAAAAGTAATAAAAAGTTGGAATGAAGCAGGATTAACAGATACCTTAGGAACTAGAATAAAATTCTTACAACGATGGTTTATAGAACTATGTGAAAAACATAAAGAAGAAATAAAAATGGAAAAAATACTAGTAAAAAACTTAGCATGTTACAAAAATAAAACGCACCCCAATTTGGTTGTACGGACAAATACTATAAAAAGAGATATAACAAAAAATATAGATCAAAATATAAATATAAAAAACCAAGAAGAAGGTACTATGTAAAAAACTACAAAACCAAAAGACCATATAGACCAAAAAGAAAACTAACGGAATGTACTTGTTATAATTGTGGAAAATTAGGACATATAGCTAGAGATTGTAAATTACCTAAAAATCCAAAGAAAAAACAAATATCAGAAATAATAATAGACAATGAAAAATATACACAAATAGAATACGTAGATTATGAATTAGAAAGTGAAGATAGCATATATGAATTATCAGAAAACGAAACAGACGAAATGGAAAATAACTCAGTAATAGAATCAGATAATGAACACTATATAAATGACTGAAACAGATATACAAATAATAACTAAAGAAAAATATCAAGATGAAGAATCGGCAGAACAAAAAATAATATTTGATAATAATATATTTGAACAAATAAAAGGAAAAGAATTGGACCTAAGCGTAGAAAAAATATTCGAAATACCAACAATAAGAAACTGGTTTAAACGACAAAAAGAAGAATATTATGTAGTAAGTCAAAGAGAACATATCATAGATTGCAAATACACCAAAGGAAAGGCTAAAATACCAATAATAATAAAATTTAAAGTATATCAAGGAGATAAAAATATCACTTTAGGAATAAAATGGTTAGAACAAGTAAAACCATATAATTTAGAAGACAAACAGTTAACAATAAATTATAATAATAAGAAGATAATAATAAAAAGAACTTTCTTATGATAAAAACATGAAAATATATATACTTGCAAAGATAATAATAGAAGGATATTACAACAGATATTATACACCAATGATAGACACAGGAGCAGAAGCTAATATATGTAAATACAATTGCTTACCAGAAGATAAATGGGAAAAATTAAAAATACCGATAGTAGTAACAGAATTTAATAATGAAGGAAGCATGATCACATATAAGGCAAAAAATATAAAAATACAAATATGGGATAAGATACTAACTATAGAGGAAATATATAACTTTGAATTAACTACAAAAGATATGCTATTAGGAATGTCATTTTTAGAAAAATTATACCCACATATAATAACAAAAACACACTGGTGGTTCACAACACCATGTAAACAAAAAATAGGAGCAAAAAGAGTAAATAACAAAAAACGAAAAACAACAGAATGGATAAAAGGAAGTAAAAAAATTACACAAAAATTAGAAAATATAAAAGAAGAAGATCCTAAGATAGAATTAATTATATTCTCTGTAGATAAAGTAAAAATAATCCAAGATAAGTTAGAATTACTATATAGTGAAGATCCTTTACAAGGATGGGAAAAACATAAAACAAAAGTAAAAATTGAGTTAATTGATAGTAATAGTATAATAACCCAAAAATCATTAAAATATAATTTTAATGATTTAACAGAATTTAAGATACATATAAGTGAATTACTAGAAAGAGGGTACATACAAGAAAGCAATAGTAAGTATACAAGCCCAGCATTTATAGTAAATAAACATAGTGAACAAAAAAGAGGAAAAAGTAGAATGGTTATTGATTATAGAAACTTAAATGCAAAAACAAAAACATATAATTACCCAATACCTAATAAAATATTAAAAATAAGACAAATACAAGGATATAATTACTTTAGTAAATTTGACTGTAAATTAGGATTTTACCACTTAAAGTTAGAAGAAGAATCTAAAAAACTTACAGCATTTACAGTACCACAAGGATTTTATGAATGGAATGTATTACCATTTGGATATAAAAATGCCCCAGGTAGATATCAACACTTTATGGATAACTACTTTAAACAACTAGAAAATTGTGTAGTATATATTGATGATATATTACTATATTCTAAAACTCAAGATGAACACATAAGATTATTAGAAAAATTCATACATATTATAGAATATTCAGGCATAAGTCTAAGCAAAAAGAAAGCAGACATAATGAAAAAGCAAATAGAATTTTTAGGAATACAAATAGATAAAAATGGAATAAAAATGCAAACACATATAGTACAAAAAATAATTAACTCAAATGAACAATTAGATACAAAAAAGAAATTACAATCATTTCTAGGACTAGTAAATCAAGTAAGAGAATACATATCAAAATTAAAAGGGAATTTAAAACTATTACAACAAAAGTTAAAGAAAGATGTAGAATACCAGTTTGATAAAAAAGACCAAACACAAATACAAAAAATAAAATCATTATATAAGAGCCTACCTAAACTATATTTTCCGGATGAAAACAAAAAATTTACTTATATAGTAGAATCAGACGCCAGTGAAAAAAGTTATGGAGGAGTCTTAAAATACAGGTATGATGAAGAAAAAATAGAACATCATTGCAGATATTATTCAGGAACATTTACTAATACGGAAATAAAATGGGAAATAAATAGGAAAGAATTATATTCAGTATATAAATGTTTATTATCATTTGAACCATATATTGTATATAACAAATTTATTATAAGAACGGATAACACACAAGTAAAATGGTGGCTAACAAGAAAAATACAAGATTCGGTAACTACAAAAGAAATAAGAAGATTGGTATTAAATATATTAAATTTTACATTTACTATTGAAGTAATAAAAACTGACAAGAATATTATTGCAGATTACTTATCAAGACAAAGCTACTCAGACTAAGAAAGAAAATACAATTGAAGATATACTCAAAGCCATTACTACACTTTGTATAAAAGTGGACAGTATGGACAATGAGATACAAAAGCTAAAGACTAATGAAGATAATCTGAAGTCTAAAGCTAATACAGGTCAGCAGCATGACTGTAAAAATGCGGAGCTAAAAGGTGACGTTGGGAAACACCTTAAAACCCATAATATTTGTTTAAATACAGTTGCAAGTACAAGTAAACAAGTTAGTGAAAAACAGCATAAGAATACAAACTTAAACCAGCTATTTGAAAAACCATCTACTCCAAAAATGCCAAAAAATACATTGACTATGGAACCACAAACCTCTACCTATGCAGATAGCCTACAAAATGAGAAAAAATTATATAACCATGTCACGAGAACATATATTGAAAATATATACAAAATTCAAACCTATTTAAACCGTAATCCTAGATCCACTACAACCAAAGAACCAACTCAAGACTACCTAACCCAAAAATTACAAGGTTATAAAAAGCTAATCGCACAGCCAAAAACTAACGTCAATTTAGTAAGGACATGTTACAATTATGGACTATTAAATACCGTATACACATACGACAGAGAAGAAATAAGTGGAATACCAAAACTACACAAGGCATTCATTACATATAAAAGAGTTATCAAGGGAAATTTATTTTATGTAAAGTTTTATACAGCACCAGCGGAGATATTATACGAAGAGATAAAACCCCCAATTCAAGTTATTAAAATAGGACTAACCAAAGATATGATTATACCTGAAGATATTGGACAACAGGAAGAAATACGAAAAATAGAGATACCAAGTTTTTATGCCAATAAAAGAATAATTGGTATATCGACTACTATACAAGAGTTAGCAAACAATTATTTAAACGGAAATGTTATATGGAGTTACTACTCTAGAGACCAGTTAATGATATATTCTAATTCAAGAGAACTAAGGAAAGCAGCTATGGATGAAGTCCAGCGATGGATTTTATCATTATTAAAACCAGAAGAAAGACCTACGACAAGAGCACTCAAGACAGAATTTATTTCGTCAGAATTATTAACCAGATATTGTAAGCTAATTGGACATAAATAACCTGACCATATATGTTCAAAATGTAATGGAGAAGATAATGTGATTCCCGATGTCCAGCTGGAATGATCAAATGAGATAGAGACGAAAGAAGATAAGAAGAAGAAGACAAGAAGAAGAAGACAAAAATAAAAAGACACATGTGCAAAGAAAGTCGTAAAGAGATAAGGCAAAGAATACATATGGCCAAAAGCAAATAATATAAAAAAGTATCATGTAAATATTATTAGAAAGTGTAGTATAAATTAGTCAACAAGTAGGGTAGTATGCATGTGCATATTAAAAGTAGTAGGTATGGTGTGTATTAATAATGATGACAAGTGTAAAGTGGAGAGGGAGTGTGCATTACTAAAGGGACAAGTGTAAAGTGGGCAATGTAAGAAAGTCATGGTAGTGCATTATTGTGCATTATAGGTGCATTATTAGAACTTGAAAGTACAGTAGGATTTCCTTTCTATATAAAGGAAGGAACATGTAACATAAAGGACAGACTTTAATAAACGAAGCACTTTCATAAACACTCTCTGGAATATTTAATACTTAAGCTATTCATATTTAATAGATAATGGAACAAACTTCAGATATCATGGATAAGCAAGAGGCAAAGGTATATTGTTCAAAAAATATGCAAAACTAATTTCATATATTCCTAAATATCATATATATGACTGAATAAATTTATGTTAGTTATTATGTATTAGAATTATTTGAATCATGATTTATAGTTTATTAGCACACTGGAAACAGGGAGAAAACTTCTATACTATGCCATCCTAATGTTGAAATCGGTAGGCGAGAAAAGCCGTTTAGGGGAGTAAACACAGTTGAGGCGCTGATAAGAAGGAAGTATCCGCTAAAGTACGATGCTAGTAGTAACAGGAGAACATGATAAACAGATAGTCTAGTTCATAATGATGTAATATGAATTTAATCAATTATGAATATGATAGGAAAGAATAATTGAAAATAAAAACCTGCATGATAAAGAACATGACTACATACATGCATGATGAAATAATTAAAAACTATGAAACTTTAATCTTATATATACTTAACAATGGTATGAAATAGACCTACATGATTTAGACCTCGAAAGAATAGAATGGTATGATTTAGAAATAAATTCAGACTAAAATAAACTACGAATATTTACAATATTGGGCAAAATCTATGGAAGATATAAAACTATTAGAACAATTAATGGAAGAAAATTTATATATGTACCTAAGAACCCAACATATGTTATATCTAGAATATATCACAAATAATATTAAAGAGATATCAAGATTAAAACACTTAGCAAAAGAATATTATAGTAAAATCTTTAAAATGAATTCCTCACCTACCAAAAATGGTACACCTTCCAAAAAAGTCATGAATTCCACACCTACTACACTACCAAAAATATCATGAATCCCTCACCTACAAATAAGATGAATTCCGCACCGAAAAATGGTAACTTTATTGATAAAAATATAGGTACAATTCTATTCCTTCCTCGATTCTTCTAAGATTTATCCATGATTCGAGGGTCATTAGTGTGTATTTCTCGAACTAGGATGATTTTAATTTGATCTCTTTATGAATATTCTATGAATTTGTGAAATATTTGAGATTTCTTTACATGGGAATATAATACCGTTTATATAAGCAGGAACTAGGGTTTAGGATTGAGTAGCCTCCAAGAATCCTAATTTTAATTCCACATACCTTGTAGAGTCCCAACTCGAATTGAACAAGTTTTGTAGAGTCCCACAAAATTTCAATGCCTAAAAAAGCCCCCTTGTTTTAAGGCGTGTCGGAGTGTAGACTTGTTGAAACTCAAAGCCGAAGGTTGAAGTACTAATTCTTCCACCTTTGTGGTTTTGTTATTTCAAATTTGCAGATTTGATTTGTGAGAGGAGAGATGAAGGACAGATTTGGTTCCATTGGACATGTCGATTTTGTTTGCAACAAATTTTAAAGTGAAACAAAATAAATTGCTATCACAAATAAAATATGAGGAAACATGATTTTATTGATAAACATATGTAGATACAATTTTGTTCCTCCCTTGATTTTTCTCTCATAAGATTTATCCATGATTCGAGGGCCGTTAGTGGCGTATTTCTCGAACTAGGATTATTTGAATTTGATCTCTTTATGAATATTTCATGAATTTGCGAAATATTTGACATGTCCTTTCAATGGGTTATAGTACCCTTTGTATAGACATAGAAAAAGGTTTTAGGGTTGAGTAGCCTTCAAGAATCTCTAATTGGAATTCAACACACCTTGTAGAGTCCCAACTCAAATTAAACATGTCTAGTAGAGTCCCACACAATTTCAATGTCTACAAATATAATTAAAATATATTTCATATTAGTGTTTTTGTACTTCAAAATCATTATCATCAAAAAGAACTTGTTATATGGTATTTACTGATTCAAGTATTGATTAATATATGTCATGAGTATATTCATTAAAAGTTACATGTTATTGTTTAGAAACAATTAAAATTTGCATGAAATAGATAGAAAATACTAATGCTTCAGACACTAAATAAGAAGCTTACCTCATAGGAAAAAAAAGTAATTTAAACAATGTACCATAACTGTCAATTAGTTAAGAGATCTTATAAATTTTTTACTTTAGTTAATTAAAAAAATTGGTACACTTATGTTACCTAAAAAGGAGGGGGTTTCAATAGTCTGCCTCATGGGCAGATAATATTAATGGATATTTACTTTGAAAAAGAAAAAGTAATTTCACATTATGGTACATACATACACTTTGAAATTCTTTGTATCTTATATCGTGTTTTAAAAGTCGAGGGCACGTATAATAACTCGGAAAGTCAATTTTAGAAATTTTTATAAAATTATTCATTTACCCTTCTCGATAGTTGCCCCAAGTCATTTCAGATCATCAGTGAAGTTGGTTTGAGAATATTGTTGAAACGTTGTGATTTTTAGAAATTTTGACACTACAAAAGGGGGTTATTAAGACGGTTATTTATACGTAATGTGGCGGTTTCAAACATCCACAATGTACTATAATGGGGTCTTGTGAAAATGTCGTAATCCCGTCTGTCACAAACGTATTACAACGGTTTTTAAGAAACCATCATAATATATAAAAAAAACCATCGTAATACATATATATAAAACCGTCACAATATTTCTTTTTGAATGCGACATTTTTTTGTATAGAGCAACGGTTCACAACCATTGTAATTGTGAAAAATGGTAAATCATTTATGTAACATCTTGCAACTTGAAATAGCTAGAAAGAAGCTAAGAACTTCAAAATAATCTTTTTTGGAAAGTATAAGGAAATCTGGAAATTTTTAAGTCATGTAAAGTTGAGATTTTGGTCAACTTCAATCGACCATAACTCCTAGCTCAGGATGAGTTAGGTGTATTTCCAGATATGGTTGGAAATCTCTTGGATTTATATTTCCAACGCCGCCGAGTTTACATGATTCCGAGTTCATATGAGTGAGTTACGTCCTTTGTAAGTTGAGTTGTTCGAATGAAGAAATGCCCAATCCGGAATTTAAAAGGGTAGTTCGGCCTTTTCCTTACCCAATTAATTAAATCCATTTTTAGTAAATTAAGTGGGGTCAAAACTGAGTTAGTTCAGTTTACGCTTTTGAGAAATAGAGTTTGGGCTTTTGGAGAAAGAACGCAAGAGAAAGGAGAAAAGGAAAAGCAAGATTCGCCAAGAACGATCGATTTTGGTTGTGGATTCGCCAAGGAATTGATCCTACAAGGTATGTGAGTCTCTCATAGCGTTGGGTTCATTCACTCACGCGCCAAACATGTTTAGTTTCAGCGCAATTCGTCCAAAAAGAGTTTGAAAGTTGATGTTCTTGACATGAATTCTTGAATTTGAATGTTGTTCTTGAATTGGGTTGAATTGTGGAGTTTCCGAGATCTTTACATTGTGTTTTAGAGTTACTTTGAGTTAGGTTCTTGAGTACATACACTGGGTATCAGGATCTAAAACGAATTTGAGGAAGATAATCGAATTTAGGTGGTTTGAGGCTGAAAAACGAAGAAGGAAAAAGTCGAGTAAGGTTCATGAAACAAGTCCGCGTCGCGGACTTGTTCCCCCTGTGAACAAAAATCTGTTCTGCGTCGCGAAGAGGACACGGACTCCTCTGTCTCAAAATTTAATTTCACGAATAATTATTTAAAACATCTCCGCGTCGCGGACTTGTTCCAAGACGGTGATTTCGTAACTTTTCTCAAGTTTAGCTATTCGAAATCATTCCTAAACATCAATAGACCTTTCCTATCACAAATCATAATCCTTGAATCCATAATTCAATTCAAGGAAAGTTAAGAGTCAATTCAAGTGAAGTCATCAAAGTTTTCAAGAGTCTTTTGCAAATGTTTCAACTTTGTTTTAAGACTTAAGTTTCAAGTTAAGCAAAGAGTAAAGAGTTGAGTTCATTTCTCAATTTGCTATTAGGGAACTAAGTATTCCCAAAGAATTTATAAATGTTTTCACATTTGAGCAAGAAAAGGGAACATTGATTCCAAGATAGCCTTTGTGCTATGTTTTGAGTAATTATCTCAAATCACATAAAGAAGTAGTATCATATTTTGGGAGTAGTATTGAGCACCGACATGGGGATGCGAGTTCATATTAACTCAAGTCTCCATAAACCATGTAGTCATCATGGGTATTAATGGGTCATACTTTTTAGATGATCACATAAGTTAAGCTAGTGGATCCACTAAGTTAAGAGTTCTATATGACGGCAAAGTATAGGGCAGTTCTGGCAGCATGGACAAGACATTGTATCACCACTTAGGCTCATAGTGGTGGTTGTCGGTTAGAGAATCTCCTACAAAAGTTATATTACTTTTATATTTAAGTAAAGTTGAGTTTGTTATTGCTTTATCTTTAACGAACTAAGTTGTTTACACTGTTCACAAACTTTATATATATATATATATATATATATATATTGCATGTGTCTGATTGCTTTATATTGAGTTCAGTTATTCATGAGTTAAACAGAGCCAATGTAAGTGTTCCTTTGTACTCCTTTCAAGCTTAAGTTGTTGTTAGCATTCCAACTCGCATACTCGTACATTCAATGTACTGATGCCAGTTGGCCTGCATCTTATTATGATGCAGACGCAGGTAACCAGGATCAGCATCCAGCGCGTCGTTGATCCAGTTGGGCACTCTAGAGTCAGTGGTGAGCCTCCTTGCATTCCGGAGGACTCTTTTATTTCGCTTTCCTAGTTTTTTTTTTCTTTATTAGGATGTTGTAGGGTCTGTCCCAACATCCATCTCAGTATTATAGAGGCTTCATAGACAGTCAGACAGTTAGTATTGAGTCTTTCATCTATGTATTTGCAGATACTTTGTTTTGAGACATAAGTTGCCATTTTGGCTAAGATGTTATCATTTAAACTATTGCATTGAGTTTATTCTGTTGAGTTGAGTCTTCCGTTGAATTAAGTAAGCCAGGCCAAGGGTCCGCTTGGGGCCAGCGATGGTCTCCGAGTGCCGGCCACATCCGAGGTGTAGACTCGGGGCGTGACAATTTATATATTACAATAGTTGAAAAATGCCGTAATGTTCAATTCGTGATGTCGTAATAATAATATTTTCTAATTTTGTCAATCCATATTTATATCATGTTTATTGCACCCTCTATATTTAAATTTCTACAATTAGCAATTTTAACACAACAAAAAAGATCAAATGAGCAAAATATTTATCACATTAAATTAAAGTACTCCATAATTACATCATCAAAATACTACTGTTTTGAAGTGTTAATCAAAGCTTCAAAATTACATCACCAAAATACTAATGTTTTAAAGTGTTACTCAAAACTACAAAATTACATCATCAAAATAATAATTTCAAGTGTCATTCAACTAGAATATCAGAAGAAAAAAAAAAGATCCTAGAAATGATTCCTAGTTGATGCTTAGTCCATCGCCGAAGATTTCTAATCGATGGTTGGTCCAATGGGTGACTGATGTGAGCCCCACTTTTTGTATCGGATGCCTGAAAAAAATTATTAATTAACAGGCAAGTTGATGATCATACTCCAAAAATATATGTATTCACACAGAAATATCAATGAATGACAATTAGTGTTAACACATAGAGAATTGTGAACTTAAAAAACATTTCTTGAAAATTTGCCACTTGTAATCTAAGTACACTTCTCACCTACATAGTGAAAAGATTTTCAAATACCATTTTTGTAAATCCTAATCCAATCACCAATTATTCCAAAAAGAACCTTCCAAAAACTTTATTTAAAATTGAACATAGTAATCTATCATTGAGTAAAACAACAATGAATTTAAATCATACACTTTGGAACCAAAAGGTATTTACCAGTAGATGACAACAATATATTAGAGAAATGAAATTATCTCTCCACACAAAAAAATATAGGGGATAGTAACAAATTGAATGCACCACTATTAGTCTATTATTACTATTAGAAAAGCTAAACATAATTTACTTATTTAAGGTTATCCATTTTCCCTTCGAGTTTAAACCCACATCACATTATTTTCCTTGAGTTGTAAGTATTGTTGCTTTGGTAATAAAAAGTTGGGGCCTTGCAATTAAAATAAAAAACCACATAAATGTATTATGTTACAGTAGCATAAACAGCGCACACAAGTACACAGCCCATAGATGTACTATGTTACTGCTCATTTGCATTTGATCACTTCATCTTGACAATTAACCCCTAATCCCACATTGTAGTATCAAAATAAAGGAAACTTTGCATTACAAACAAGTAGTACACATTTCAGAGGATTAACATAGACTTTGTTGTATGTAAATAAGCACTAGCTAGCATCATTTATTGTGTATCAAGGCAAGAACAACTTTACACTACCAAGTATGTGAAGACAAAACAAGAAAGGAAGAGGAGGTTTCCACTTGCCAAAGACATTTTGGTCTAAAAGGTATGAGAGCAATAAAGTCATAGAAAGCTAATTATCATTGATTTGAAGGAAATTTTAAATTTATCCATTACTTCACCAACATAAGGGAAGTCTATTTATCACCCTACAAAATATAAATGAATTCCTAGCACCAACGACAAAACAAACATAATGATAGCCCAAATAGAACTTAAAAGAGTACGTAAAGAAAGAGTTAGACTCTTAGATATGTTCTTAAGAAAGAGTACATATAAAACATTGTTATTTATGATGGTCATAGCTGTGGAGGAGGTGGAAATAAGTGAGCAAACTCTTCAGGGATATTCCCTATGTTCTTTTGATATAAGCTAAGTAGCGCATTTGATTGTGATTTCATACTCGTCACCTCTTGCTACCACGTTGGAGGTGGAGCGCTAGCACTAGATGAAACCATGTTAGTGAAAAATTACAATATAACAGAACTACAAGATTACAATTGAAATAATATGAAGAAACAGAAATCTCTTCAGGTTGAGACATGGATATATCGCTCTCTTTAAGGAGATTCAAGCCCACTGCAGCAAATATTTTTCACCTGTCCAACAGTAGTCCTTCTTGGCTTGTCCCCTCCAGGATACAACAGCCTTAATAAAAACTATAGTAGTTCGCTGCGTCTAAAAAAAAGTGGATCTGATAGAGTAGTATTTAAGAGTTTGCATCTTGTTATTTTTCTTTTTTTTAATCTTTTCTAAATTAAGATGATGTCTAATCTCATTAATGTATTTGGTTATTCTCATCATGTGTATTGAAAATTGTAACATCTCACACCTAGAAACGACTATAAAGAGTTTAAAATATGAAAATATTGATTTTTGGAAAGAATAAGGAAGTCTGGAAATTTTGTCTAAGTTAAGAAAGTGAATTTTCACCATTTTCAAACGGCCATAACTCCTAGCTCAAGAGGATTTAGGATCAGATCTTGATATGTTTGGAAATCCCTGGGAGATATCTTTCCAACGCCGCCAAGATTACACGATTTCGACATCGTATGAGTAAGATATTCCTTCCGGAAGTTGGGCTGTTGGATCGAGGAAAGTTTCAATCCAGATTTAGGGAAGGACAAAGTAGTCTTTTCCCTAATTAATTTCCTAATTCATTTTTAGGAATTTATAGGGGTAAAAATAAAACTTAATTCAGTTTTGAAAACATAGAATACGCTTAGGGCTTGGAGAAGAGAGAAAGAAAGAAAGAACGGGAGAAGAAGGCAAGAATTAGCCAAGATCATTCAAGATTTGCGAATGGAATTCGTCGGGGGTGATCCCTATTAAGGTATGTGAGATTTATTTTGTGTTGGGTTAGTTCACCCACACACTAACTTGTTTCAATTCAGCGAAATTATAGTTGTTTGAATGTTAAGAAAGTGAAGTTCTTGAAGAACATTGTTGAATTCTTGTGGATTAATTGTGGAATGCCTAGTGTTGAATTGATTCATGTTTCCGCGTTGTTTTGCGAGTTAGATTGGTTGTATATTGAAGGTACAATTGATCCTAGGGGTTTGGGGAAAGTATCATGGAAGTTTGGAGGGTTTAGAGATGAAAAGCGGAGGAGAAAAGTCGAGAACACCTGGGTATAGGGGTTAGGGCATCGCGCCTCTCAGCGCCCCAAAATGTTCTATGAGGTTTGGCCTCTGACGCGTCGCCCCAGCCAGAGCTCCCCACCTAGCTCTCTGAGGTTTGGGGCCTGGCGCCCCACGCCTCTCAGAGCGCCAGGGACGCCAGTTCTCCCCATTCGTTCCCCACCTTCTCGTACATGTTCCTAAGTGATGTACCTATGTTTCCTAGTCGATTCTAACATTCTAAAATACATCTAAAAATCATGAAATCATCCATAAACATGAGATCATGAACCTTGAATCCATAATCCTATTCAAGGAAAGTTAAGACCAAACTCAAGAGAAGTAAGAGTCAAGTCAAGATGAGTTCTTAGAGTTTTCCAAAAGTCTTTTCCAAATGTTTTAACTTTGTTTTAAGACTTAAAGTTCAAGTTGAGTAAAGAGTAAAGAGTAAAGTTTGAAGTTCATTTCTTCAAAAGTATATGGGGTCTAAGTATTCCCAAAGAGATTTAAAATATTTTCACATTTAAATAAGAACAGAAACTGAGATTTCCAAAGAGCCTTCGGGCTAGTTTTTAGAAAAGAGTAATAGCTTTCTAAATGAAGTAAGCCGAGGAACTTAGATTTCCAAGATACCCTTTGAGCTAAGTTTTTGAGCACTAATCTCAAATCATAGAGGAAATATGTTTTAAAAACATAAGAGCCAGTACATTTTTTAGAGTAGTATTGAGCACCGAATTGGGGGAGCGTTCAAAGAACCCACAGCCCCAATAGAACCATGTAGCTATCATGGGTAGAAGAGGTTCATACTTTTTAGATAAATCCTTTTCAAATTAGACTAGTGGATCCACTAGGCAGTTCAGGTTCTGTACCTTTGGCCGGGTATAGAATGCTCCGGCAGCGTGAGGTTGTTCACTGTATCATCACTATAGTTCTTATGTGATGGTTGTCGATTAGAGAAACTCCCACAACAGTTATTGTATTTCTATATACATCAGTTCATTTATATTTCTACATACATCTCAGATTTATTGTATCTTTGCATACACACAGAGTTTATAGCATGTTTTAAATAGCTTTTCTTTATATTGCACTTGCTTTAAATTGCTTTATATTGAAATGAGTTAGTCAGGTTGAGTTGAGTGAGCCAGGTAAGTTATTCAGTTTCTTTCAGATTCATTCTAGCCTATGTGTGGTTTAGCATTCAAACTCGCATACTCGTACATTCAATGTACTGATGCCAGTTGGCCTGCATCTTATTATGATGCAAACGCAGGTAACCAGGATCAGCATCCAGCACCTCGTTGAACCAGTTGAGCAGCTCAGAGTCAGTGGTGAGCCTCATTGCATTCCGGAGGACTCTTTTATTCGCTTTCAGTCTTTCATTTATTAGGATATTATGGGGTTTGTCCCAACATCCATCTCAGTATTTTAGAGGCTTCATAGACAGTCATATAGTTATTAGTTCAGATGTCTTTCTTTATCTTTCAGATGTTGTTTAAGACTTAAGTGCCATTATGGCCAACTTATTATTCTTTAAGTTATTATTATTTGAGACTGTTTCATTGAGTTAAGTCTTCCGCTGAGTTACGTAAGCCAGGCCAAGGGTTCACTTGGGGCCAAAAATGGTCTCCGAGTGCCAGTCCTGGCCAAGGTTTAGGCTCGGGGCGTGACAAAATTGGTATCAGAGCACAGAGTTCAAGAGTCCTAGGGAGGCTATGAAGCCGTGTCTGTAGAGTCCAAGTTATCGGTGTGAAGCGCGACACATCTATAATTAGGAGGCTGCAACATTTAGGAAATTCTTCACTTCCTTCAGATCCATCTCGTGCGTTAGAGTGTATCTCCAAAAGTTTCCCTCTAATTCGTGCCTGTGTATGTTACAGATAACTATGCCTCCACGAAGAGCAGCACGAAGTCGTCTAGCTAGGAGAAATATTGAACCACAAGAGCAAGAATTACCTAATGCACCTGAAGTGAAACCGCAAAGAGAGGTCTCTAATGCTGAGTTTAGAGAGGCTATAAGGATGCTTAGCCAAGTTGTGACTAATCAGGTTGGGCAGCAGAGAGGAGATCGACAAGAAGAGACTGACACTTCAAGGATTCGTGAGTTCTTGAGGATGAATCCCCCAAGTTTCACTGGTTCAAGCACTGCAGAGGATCCAGAGAACTTCATTGAGGAACTGAAAAAGGTGTTCGATGTGATGCATGTTATTGATACTGCGAGAGTTGAGCTAGTTGCATATCAGATGAAGAATGTTGCTAGGACCTGGTTTGATCAGTGGAAAGGGGGTACGTAGAGCTGAGGATGCACCACCTGCGAGTTGGGCATGTTTTGAGGAGGCCTTCTTGGGACGATTCTTTCCCCGAGAACTGAAAGAGGTTAAGGTACGTGAGTTTCTCACCTTAAAGAAGGATTCTTTGAGTGTGCATGAGTATGGGTTGAGGTTCACCCAACTGTTTCGCTATGCTCTGGAAATGGTTGCCGACATGAGGAGTAGGATAAGTTTGTTTGTTGCTGGTTTGGGTCGCCTGTCAAGCAAGGAGGGCCGGGCAGCAATGCTTATTGGGGACATGGACATCTCGAGGTTGATGGTCTATGTACAGCAGGTAGAGGAAGAGAAGCTGAGGGATAGAGAGGAGTTCTAGAACAAGAGAGCTAAGACAGGGAATAAGTCCGGGCAGCAGAAGAGTAATGCAAACCGGTCGTCTTTCCAACAGAAACAGAAGGGACCTGCTCCATCATCTGCTAGTGCACCTGCACCTAAGAACAAGAATGAGTACTATGGTCAAAATTTCATAGTTAAACCTACCTATTCACAGGGTAGTGTGGCGCAAGTGGGTAGTAAGCCTCCTGTCTGCGCCAAGTGTGGTAGGAACCATTCAGGTATTTGTCGTAAAGGCTCCACTGGTTGTTTCAAGTGTGGTCAAAGTAGACATTTCATGCGAAAGTGTCCAAAGAACAGGCAGGGTAACAAGGGCAATAAAGCCCAGTCTTCTTCAGTTGCTCCAGCAGACAGGCCTGCACCTAGAGGAGCTACTTCTGGTACTGGCGGAGGAACAAGCCGTCTCTATGCAATCACCAGTCACCAAGAGCAAGAGAACTCTCCAGATGTTGTCACTGGTATGATCAAAGTCTTTACTTTTGATGTTTATGCTTTGCTAGACCCAGGAGCAAGTTTGTCTTTTGTAACTCCTTATGTTGCAAATAAGTTTGAAATTCTTCCTGGGAAACTTAGTGAACCATTCAGTGTTTCCACACATGTTGGTGAGTCTATTCTAGCAGAGAGAGTTTATCGTGATTGTCCCATTTCCGTCAATCACAAGGGTACCATGGCTGATTTAATTGAGTTAGACATGGTAGACTTTGATGTCATTCTTGGTATGGACTGGCTTAATGCCTATATGCCTCCATAGATTGCAGAACTCGAGTTGTCAAGTTTCAGATTCCTAATAAGCCAGTTATAGAGTGGAGTAATAGTTCAGCAGTGCCTAAGGGTCGTTTCATTTCGTACCTTAAGGAAAGAAAGTTAGTTTCAAAGGGTTGTATCTATCACTTAGTCCGAGTTAATGACTCAAGTGTTGAGGTACCTCCCATTCAGTCAGTTCCTATAGTAAGAGAGTTTCCAGAAGTTTTTCCTGATGATCTACCCGGAGTCCCTCCTGAGAGAGAAATAGACTTCGGCATAGACATCATTCCAGATACTCGTCCTATCTCTATTCTGCCATACAGAATGGCACCAGCAGAGTTGAAAGAGTTGAAAGAGCAGTTAAAAGATCTATTAGATAAGGGTTTCATTCGACCAAGTGTCTCACATTGGGGCGCTCCGATATTGTTTGAGAGAAAGAAAGATGGTTACCTTAGGATGTGTATAGATTACCGTCAATTAAATAAGGTTACCATCAAGAATAAGTATCCTCTTCCTAGGATAGATGATTTATTTGATCAACTTCAGGGTGCCACCAGTTTTTCGAAAATTGACTTCAGATCAGGCTACCATCAGTTGAAAGTTAGGGAAAGATGTGCACAGACTTGCACGCTTGGGAGTTAGACTTATGGATTCCACAGAAGGAGGAATAGTGATGACGAACGAGGCAGAATCATCACTAGTGTCAGGAGTGAAGGAAAAGCAAAACTAAGACCCCATTTTGCTTGACTTGAAGGCAAATGTTCAAAAGCAAAAAGTATTAGTTTTTGAACAGGGGGGAGATGGTGTGTTGAAATACCAAGGTAGATTATGTGTACCAATGGTGGATGAACTCCAAGGGAGAATCATGGAGGAAGCTCATAGCTCCAGATATTTTATCCATCCGGGTTCCACCAAAATGTACCGTGATTTGAGAGAAGTATATTGGTGGAATGGTATGAAGAAGGACATTGCTGAATTTGTTGCTAAGTGTCCAAATTGCCAACAAGTGAAAGTAGAGCAACAAAGGCCTGGTGGTTTGGCTCAAAATATAGAACTTCCAAAATGGAAGTGGGAGATTATTAATATGGACTTCATCACAGGGTTACCAAGGTCTCGCAGGCAACATGATTCTATTTGGGTGATTGTCGACGGAATGACAAGATCAGCCCACTTTTTGCCGGTGAAGACTACCAACTCAGCAGAAGATTATGCTAAACTTTATATTCAGGAGGTGGTAAGACTTCATGGAGTTCCAATCTCCATTATTTCAGATAGAGGTGCACAATTCTGGAAATCTATCCAAAAAGGTTTAGGCTCAAAGGTGAACTTGAGCGCTGCCTTTCATCCTTAAACTAACGGGCAAGTAGAGCACACTATTCAGACCTTAGAAGATATGTTGAGAGCTTGCGTGATTGATTTCAAGGGTAATTGGGATGATCACCTACCTCTCATTAAATTCGCTTACAACAACAGTTATCATTCTAGCATCCAGATGGCTCCATATGAAGCTCTTTATGGGAGAAGGTGCAGATCTCCTATTGGATGGTTTGAAGTTGGTGAAGCAGGGTTAATAGGACTAGATTTAGTTCATCAAGATATGGAGAAAGTGAGAGTAATTCAAGAGAGATTGAAAACAGCACAAAGTCGTCAGAAATCCTACACTGATGTTAGGAAAAGGGCGTTAGAGTTCGAAGTAGATGATTGGGTATATTTGAAAGTTTCACCCATGAAGGGTGTTATGAGGTTTGGTAAGAAGTGGAAGCTTAGTCCCCGGTATATTGGACCTTATCGCCTATTTAAGAGGATTGGCAATGTAGCTTACGAGTTGGAGCTACCACAGAAATTAGCGGTGGTTCATCCGGTATTTCACATCTCTATGTTGAAGAAGTGCATGGGAGATCCTTCATTGATAGTGCATACTGAAAATGTTGGGATTAAGGATAATTTATCCTATGAGGAGATTCCGGTCCAGATTTTAGATCTCCAAGTTCGCAAGTTGAGAACAAAGGAGGTCGCATCAGTCAAAATCCTTTGGAGGAACCAATTTGTTGAAGAAGCTACTTGGGAAGCTGAAGAGGATATGAAGAAGAGATATACACATCTCTTTGAATCCGGAGAAAATTCAGATCAAGGTACTAATCCTCTTCTTAGTACTAGCTAAATTATGAGTATGCATGTTGTTACCTGCTTTTGCTTGTTGAGTGCTGAACTTGATGTTGCTACCCTTAGCTTAGTGAAATAAAGCTCATTCGAGGACGAATGTTTCCAAGGGGGAGATATTGTAACATCTCGCACCTAGAAACGATTATAAAGAGTTTAAAATATGAAAATATTGATTTTTGGAAAGAATAAGGAAGTCTGGAAATTTTGTCTAAGTTAAGAAAGTGAGTTTTGGCCATTTTCAAACGACCATAACTCCTAGCTCAGGAGGAGTTAGGAGCATCTCTTGATATGTTTGGAAATCCCTGGGAGAGATCTTTCCAACGCCGCCAAGATTGCACGATTTCGACATCGTACGAGTGAGATCTGCCTTCTGAAAGTTGGGATGTTGGATCGAGGACAGTTTCAATCCGGATTTAGGGAAGGGCAAAGTAGTTTTTTCCCTAATTAATTTCCTAATTCATTTTTAGGGATTTATAGGGGTAAAAACATAACTTAATTCAGTTTTGAAATGTTAGAATACGCTTAGGGCTTGGAGAAGAGAGAAAGAAAGAAAGAACGGGAGAAGAAGGCAAGAATTAGCCAAGATCATTCAAGATTTGCGAGTGGAATTCGTCGGGGGTGATCCCTATTAAGGTATGTGAGATTTATTTTGTGTTGGGTTAGTTCACCCACACACTAACTTGTTTCAATTCAGCGAAATTGTAGTTGTTTGAATGTTAAGAAAGTGAAGTCCTTGAAGAACATTGTTGAATTCTTGTGGGTTGATTGTTGAATGCCTAGTGTTGAATTGATTCATGCTTTCGCATTGTTTTGCGAGTTAGATTAGTTGTATATTGAGGGTACAATTGATCCTAGGGGTTTGGGGAAAGCATCATGGAAGTTTGGAGGATTTAGAGATGAAAAACGGAGGAGAAAAGTCGAGAACACCTGGGTATAGGGGTTGGGGCATCGCGCCTCTCAGCGCCCCAAAATGTTCTATGAGGTTTGGCCTCTGACGCGTCGCCCCAGCCAGAGCTCCCCACCTAGCTCTCTGAGGTTTGGGGCCTGGCGCCCCACGCCTCTTAGAGTGCCAGGGACGCCAGTTCTCCCCATTCGTTCCCCACCTTCTCGTACATGTTCCTAAGTGATGTACCTATGTTTCCTAGTCGATTCTAACATTCTAAAATACATCTAAAAATCA
The DNA here is from genome assembly GCA_036553675.1 of Solanum okadae. Classification (NCBI taxonomy): domain Eukaryota; kingdom Viridiplantae; phylum Streptophyta; class Magnoliopsida; order Solanales; family Solanaceae; genus Solanum; species Solanum okadae. Next base: position 6,937,976 of record CM071680.1, read on the forward strand.
TGAAATCATCCATAAACATGAGATCATGAACCTTGAATCCATAATCCTATTCAAGGAAAGTTAAGACCAAACTCAAGAGAAGTAAGAGTCAAGTCAAGATGAGTTCTTAGAGTTTTCCAAAAGTCTATTCCAAATGTTTTAACTTTGTTTTAAGACTTAAAGTTCAAGTTGAGTAAAGAGTAAAGAGTAAAGTTTGAAGTTCATTTCTTCAAAAGTATATAGGGACTAAGTATTCCCAATAAAATGTTTTCACATTTAAATAAGAACGGAAACTGAAATTTCCAAAGAGCCTTTGGGCTAGTTTTCAGAAAAGAGTAATAGCTTTCTAAATGAAGTAAGTCGGGGAACTTAGATTTCAAAGATAGCCTTTGAGCTAAGTTTTTGAGCACTAATCTCAAATCACAGAGGAAATATGTTTTAAAAGCATAAGAGCCAGTACATTTTTAGATTAGTATTGAGCACCGAATTGGGGGAGCGTTCAAAGAACCCACAGCCCCAATAGAACCATGTAGCTATCATGGGTAGAAGAGGTTCATACTTTTTAGATAAATCCTTTTCAAATTAGACTAGTGGATCCACTAGGCAGTTCAGGTTCTGTACCTTTGGCCGGGTATAGAATGCTCTGGCAGCTTGAGGTTGTTCGATGTATCATCACTATAACTCTTATGTGATGGTTGTCGGTAAGAGAAACTCTCACAACAGTTATTGTATTTCTATATACATCAAATCATTTGTATTTCTACATACATCTCAGATTTATTGTATCTTTGCATACACACAGAGTTTATAGCATGTTTTAAACAGCTTTTCTTTATATTACTCTTGCTTTAAATTTCTTTATATTGAAATGAGTCAGTCAAGTTGAGTTGAGTGAACCAGGTAAGTTATTCAGTTTCTTTCAGATTCCTTCTAGCCTATGTGTGGTTTAGCATTCCAACTCGCATACTCGTACATTCAATGTACTGATGCCAGTTGGCCTGCATCTTATTAAGATGCAAACGCAGGTAACCAGGATCAGCATCCAGTACCTCGTTGATCCAATTGAGCAGCTCAGAGTCAGTGTGAGCCTCCTTGCATTCCGGAGGACTCTTTTATTCGCTTTCAGTATTTCATTTATTAGGATGTTGTGGGGTTTGTCCCAACATCCATCTCAGTATTTTAGAGGCTTCATAGACAATCAGATAGTTATTAGTTCAGATGTCTTTCTTTATCTTTCAGATGTTGTTTAAGACTTAAGTGTCATTATGGCCAACTTATTATTCTTTAAATTATTATTTGAGACTGTTTCATTGAGTTAAGTCTTCTGCTGAGTTAAGTAAGTCAGGCCAAGGGTTCACTTGGGGCCAGAAATGGTCTCCGAGTGCCAATCCTACCCAGGGTGTTGGCTCGGGGCGTGACAAAATGACTAATCTACTTTAAATATTTATTTAAAAGAATAAAAATATAATCCATTCACTTTTTCTTTTTACTTGTACTATTGATAATAAATATAAAATAAATGAATATGACGCATAGTATTAAATTGAGATCAAAGAGTAATTAAAAATAACTTGATCAAAATTTTCTTTTTAAATATTCTGAAAATGGATACAACATATAATACAACAAATTAAATGGACTAAATGGAGTAATTAACGATAACAATAATATATTCAATTTAGTCCTAAAAGTGGGAGATAATATCTCAGATGGTCACTCAACTATAAACTTTTTTTTTAGAAAGACACTTAACTTTAATTTTTAACTCAAAAGTCACTTAACTATGGACTCTTTTCATAGAAAATCACTCAACTTTGATTTTTAACTCAAAAGTCACTCAACTACATTTTTCTCAGAAAGTCACTTAACAAAGAATATTTTACTTACAAAGTCACTTAATCTATTATTTTACCTTTTTTCCCAAAATTATTCTCTTATCTCTTATGCGTCTTTTTTTTATATAAAAAAAAAAAAAAAAAAACCTAATGAGGTTCATGATTTGATAGGTTAAATTTTGGACTTTAAATCAACACAAAGGCAGTTATAAAATGCACTCAAATTAAACAAGAATTTTCAAGTTGAACTATTTGACTTAGTGCCATTTATTTATTTTTCCCAGTAACAAATTAGTAATTACTTAATTACTAAAATAATATGTTGCTAACATCATTAATTAGGTGCTAAATTTATATGTAAATGAAATGATTACTCTTTACTGGTCACTGGCAAAATATAAGATATAATATTCTAAATAATTACTGATAAAATACTAGATATATTATTAAAAATAATTATGCATCATTAAAAAAAAATAAGGACGTCATTACGGACCATAATGTTCTTATCAAGACCTTTAGTTATATTATTGATTGATAATATCCAAAAAATTCTTACAAATATAATTCTTAATTTAATTATTTTGTTTAACTGAAAAAAGGAAAAAGGTACAAGTACCCCCTAGACTATGACCAAAATCTCAGAAACATAGCTTAACTAAACTAAGGTCCTATTACTCTTCTGAATTCATTTTCTTTGTAATTTTGTACACCTTTTTGGCTTACATAGCATCTAAATATCATCCACGCGCTTGAATTGCTTGGAGTCAATGGAGTGTGTCACGTAAGCCAAAATGTGTATAAAATTACAAGAAAAAAATGAGTTCAGGAGGGTAATAGGACCTTGTTTAGTTAAGATGTGTCTCTGAGATTTCAGTCATAGTCTAAAAGGGTACTTGTGTCTTTTGGCGTTAAATATGATAGTTGTAGTTCGCCCATAAGTGGGCGAATTGTCCATTTTGGTGTGTGTTTTCAGAGATTGTCCCTTTTTTGGTGTTTAGGGTTCAAAAAATGTATGTTTTGGTGTCGGACTCATCAACTAATTACATAGATTGACAATAGAAGATTTCATCACCTCTACCTACCTAACTAGTACTCTTTGATTTACAAAAATCCAACCTAAAAATTTTCTCTCCCCTAGAAAAGGAGAAACTACATAAATGTACAAAAGCACAAAATAATTATAATTTCATAGCCCAATCCAAACTAATTCAGCAAATATCATTCTCCCAAAATAAACTATAGTCCATGTACCCCCCCCCCCCCTCTTAAAAAAAATTATGTAGAATAACAAGTATTTAGCCTATATTAGGTCGTAGCTACAATTTAAGAAAATTGTAATTCACGACTATAGTTTTTCCAATTTTCGCTATTCATCTGATTTGTATAATTCTCTTGATTTGTATAAATCATACTTTATATAATTCAATTCCTGATTGTATAAATCCAGAATTTTGTATATGCTTACCCTATCTATTTGTATACGATTTATGAAAAAAAACATAATAAATTATCATGTTTGTATATTGGCAAGCAAAATACACAAATGGAGTTCTAAATAATTCCTATATATATAAATACATAATTTGTATATACTTACCCTATTTGTATATTCGCAAGCGAAATATACAAACCGCAACCTCCATAGAAAACGAAACTATAGCTATGGAACACAATTATCGAAACTATAGCTAAATAACCTTATTATGTCTATTTTGTTTGTTATTTCTGAAATTTTTTCCTTAGTTTAGGCTCAATTTCCTTCCACCCCCCTTTAAATTTAGGCTCAATTTTGCCCCAATCCTTTTATATTGGGGAATTTCCGCATATAGTCACTCAAAATAGTTTAAGTATGCTCCATAACTATAGTTTGTTAATTACGATTCGTAGCTACATGTTATAGGGAGGGGAGTGGCGAGCGATATTGGAGAAGGAGGAGAGAGGCGAGTGAGAGAGGACAGAGAATGGAGAGAGGTGAATTGTATATGTATATCGGTTAGATAATTGTATATATGTAACTACTATGTATATGTATTAATTATTGTATTTGTATATCTAGATACAATTTGAATTTGTATACAATTGAATCGAGTTAAAATAATTGTATTTGTATATCTAATCTCTCTCTCGCTTTATACAAACTCAAATTATACATTGTCTTTGTATAATTTGTGTTTATATAAAGCGAGCGAGAGAAAATGTCACGACCCAAAATTATAAATTGTGATGGCACCTATGTTCCCAACCGATAGGTAAGCCAACCCAACACTTTTACCAATTCAATTCAATATTAATAATGGGAAAAATAAGCGACAAGTAGAATATCCAACAACTAAGTCTTTCAAAGTATTAAATGCGGAAAAACTAAACTACAACCCTAATTTTAGAGTCATAAGTACAAGAGATTCTAATAGTCAATACAAGTCTAAAATTATACGACAAGTCTAGATATAACAAATGTCCTATCAGAACACCAAAATAACCTAATAAATAGAGATAGATAACGGTAGGGGTCGCAAAATATCCAAGCAGCTCACCATAACTCCAAGATGATCCAAACTTACACTCAAAGCTTCATGAGGTGCACTCGTACTATGAATCTATTGTGCACCATAAAAAAGTGCAGCAAATGTGGTATGAATACGAAACCACGTGTACCCAGTACATCTCATAGACCGACAATGAAGAAGTAGTGACAGGAGTATATAAGAAAATCATCCTTTAATTTTACAAGTCTACATTACACTTATCAGTCAAGCTTTCATCAATAGGGATAACCAAATGGCATGTAATGTCCAAACACCAATGAAACACATAATCAAACAAGAATGAAGTATGTATTCACACTTGATAATCGACGTATCAATTTTCATATACCACTAGTACCACACCGCAAAAGTTCGTTAGATACACCACTAGAACACGTCATACTTACCGAGAAGATCGTATCCAGATATATATTCCGCACATTTCTACCCGTTGAATAGTTGCAAAATATTACCAAATATGTTCCGTATCTAGCCCAAGCTATATGTATTCTTTCAATGCTCAGGTCGATAGTAGAAGTAAAACACTCTATAACTCTAACCATGTAAGTATTGATATTGTTGTAGTAGATGTATCATGACCTCTTTGATATACACTCAATCTATAAACTCAGAGTAAAGATTCTGACTTCAATTGGTGCAACATCATTTTCATCAAATATGATGACATTTTACTAATTGTAGTTTCCAATGTTACAGTGTTTATTATCTAGTCGTCCCTTTAATCATTCAACTTTCAATTGTCGAAACACTCTAGATATTGTCTATACTGCAAAAGTATTGATCCCTCTGTTGGGTAACTAACCTTACTCAACCCCTTCGAATCGTTGAACATTCCGAACCTGACCAGATAATTTTTTTCCATAAGTTTATCATTTCCACATTAATATCAGATCTAACATCAAACCCACACGACATCAACTGCTCGCACAAAAAACCACGCACGAGTTATCACTATAAGTGAGAGAGTGGAATGAAGCGATAGGGAATCCGATCGGACCAAGGACGCACAATGGCTATTCAAGAAGTGAAATTATTTTCTAAAAATCACCATAGCCTCTCAAAGATAAACAACAGGCGTCTCCACGTCGATCCTCGAGACTCTACTAGACTTTGTTTGTACACACCTGAGACCTATGAACCTGGGGCTCTTATACCATTTGTCACGACCCAAAAATAGACGTGATGACACTCGTCTTATCCCACCAAGACAAGTCGGCCTAAAACCTAACATTACGATAAAGTACAAAAATAAACTATAAATAAAAAGTATAATACTTTAATATAATGTGGAAATTCATAATCAACTTAAACTGCATAAAATCAGCCCAACCTAGCAGTTCACAATTTACGTAGCACACAACTCAATAACAACACTCCAACAATAATAGATCAACAACACACGGGATCAAGTTCATCAATCACAAGTTCCACAAAAAGACACTCACAAGTTCACAAATGATATAGATATGCAATGAATGAAATGCAGTGTCAACTATGGTGATGCAAGTCTGACCTATTAATACACACATGATGTCTCTGAGTCCATGATTCATGGAGGACTTATCAGTCCATGCATCTGTCGCGGCATATGTCACTCGATAATATAATATGTCGCGGCGTGCGACACATCCCTCATTAATAGAATCTATCACGGCGTGTGACATGTTCCTTAATAATAGAATCCATCGCGGTGTGGGATACGTCCCTCGATAATAGAATCTGCCGTGGCGTGTGATACGTCCCTTGAATCATAATATTGTCGCTGCGCGCGACATGTCCCTTGAAATTGTACGTCCTCTTTAATTCATTACTCTTTCTCAATTCACATAGCACTTGTCATAACCATATCTCAAAACCAGTGCAATTGACACGTTTACCAATTCATTTCCTTTCTTTAATACCTCAAAATGTTCTCAATAAATCAAGTACACATAATTTGTAAGTAAACGCGCTCAATTCTATAATCAATTTCCTAATCTTGCTATCAATAAACATGTCAAGAGATCGTATTCGCTAAATTTTAAGTCTGGGTTAAATCTTAATTCCTCTAAATATTAAATTCTAATGGTATTCATATAATATAATACACCAATATTTAATTATTTATCTCAATATATCAAAACTTAATTTATAATATGATAACAAAATAATACTTAATTAAAATTGAAGCCAACTGGTTACGAAACTAGTGGCGACAACCATGAAACCAAAACACCCATTGATCCTTACATTTAAATCTAACCCCATTTATATCTTTTTTTCATCTCTAAATCATAATAAAATCATTACTCAATTATTATTTGTCCACTAACCTTATTTGTTCATTAATCTGTAACCTCTTGAAACCACATCTTCTCATACAAACATAAATACTACTCCCTCCGTCTCATTTTATATGCCATCTTTTTATTTTGCACTTGCATTAAGAAATGATGTAGCTTTAACCTTCTGCCCTTATTTAATGTTTTCTTAAGTCAACTTTATTAATAAATGACAAGATTAATTAACTATTCTATCAAAGGTATAATAGGCAAAATATGGTAATTTATGCATAAATTTTATAAAATGACAAATATTATGGTCCAACTATTTATAGAAAGGGATGACATAAAATGGAATGGAGGGAGTACTTCATACACCTACATCATATCTCAATTTCACATATTCAGAGATCTGGGTAAAGTTGTACCTGGTGAAAATTGAATGCATTTTGGTTGTTGTCGCCAATATATTCTCCCCTTCTTGTTATAATTAAAATAATAATGGAAAAGGGTCAAAATTGTCTCTGAATTATGCGAAATAGACCATTTATATCCTTCGTTATATTTTGGGATAAAAAATGTCCCTTGTCGTTATCCTAAGAGACCACAAATACCCTCAAGAGTTAACACCCCAAATTTTTATTGGCATGGCAAGCCACGTGGGACTAATCCTTCCACCTAAGCATTGCCAACTACTCAACTAGGATTCACTACAAAAGAATTAGACCTTTAGCGGCGATAACAGCCGCCACAAAAGCTTAGAATATCGTCACTAAAGGTTTTATAACATTAAATTCTGATTTTGTGTTTTTTTTTTCTTCATTGCTTTCAAAAAAACCAAAAATGATTCGATTAAGGAGGAGTTTGAATACACTGTATATTTTATTTTTATGTCATATGTAAATGTATAAAATATACAATGATGCATTATGTAGTAGGAGATTTGAATTGAGAAGTAATTTTGATGATTTTCGTAATACTATTGGATGTTTTAAATATTGATAGTGCAAGTATTTATTTTAGAAAATTAGGTTGCAACCGAAAATTAATTATCATATTTTTTTGTTGAAAAAGTAAGTTTTACTAGCAAATGGGTGTTGCAGCCTTAGTCGCCACTAAAAATCACTCATAACCAACCTTTAGTGACAATATTTCGGGATTTTGTGGCGACTTTGTCGCTGCTAAAGGTCGAGTTCTTTTATAGTGAATTCTAGTTGGCAACGCTTAGGTGAAGGGATTAGTCCCATGTGGCTTGTCATATCACTAAAAATTTAGATAGTTAATTCTTGAGGGTATTTGTGGTCTCCTAGAATAACGGCAGGGGTATTTTTATCCCAAAATGTAATGGAGGGTATAAGTGGTCTATTTCGCATACTTTAGGAGTATTTTTTACCCTTTTCTGAAATAATAATAACTTTCTTTTACTTATTCCAACAAATGAGTTAAGTGGTACACGGTGTTAAATAAATTATGAACTTGGTCAATTAACCATCAACTAATAAAAAATAATTAATAATTTAATAAATATATATCAACTAAATAATAGTAGTTAAATTATTAGTTCAAAATTCTCATTTAAAATTTATGAAAAGATTCTTTTATGTAAGAAATAGGTTTAGTGTTCAAAACAACCTAACATGTCTGTTACATTATTGATCTTTAAAGAAATAACACAGTGTTTCATGATTGTTATATAAAATACAAAACAATCTAATAAACAAATTATCTCTGAATCTAATAATGTATGCCATTACTAATAGTAAAATAGACAAAATATTAAATTTTAAGTATATATTTTACAATTTAAAAGAATGAATATTTTCACTATTTTGATAATAAGAATATATGAAAATATTTTTGGGTTAAATTACTTTAATATTTTATTTTTGCTAAATATTTTTTAGAATCAATAAAATGTTGGTCAAAGTTCAAAATAGTATATATTATTTTCATGAACAACTTTTAACTTATTTTTTACAATAGTCAAAATAGCAAAAAAAAATTAAAATTTATAAATTAATTATATTGGGCTCATAAACGGGTCTTTCATTATCTAGTATATATTCGTTCTTTGGATACATGTATCTTAACTCAACAAATACATTTGTCCGATGAATTTAAAAGGCAAGATTCATGTATTCGTTTGAATTGAATGGGTGTAACTGATTTCCTTAATTAACGGAGTAATTGACTACTCTAAGAAATTTTCAGCATCCTCAGCATATCAACTATATCAAAATTTCCAAAAATATCGAATTCACACAATAATTGTAAACTTCAACTTCTTTGCAGTAATCATTTTTATTCTTTGTTTCTTGATGTTGGTGAGTTTTTTTCCCGCATATATCTGAGAACTTTTTCATATATGTGCAAGTATAGTTGAAACTTACATGTATTTATGTGTTTATATTATAATGTATATAATTATTTATCTGAGGTGTATCTTTCCTACAATAATAGTGATGCATGTATTTGAGATTATTTTTTAGAATGATTTCCATAAGTACAGTTTTATCTATTATACATGATCATTTATCTGAGTTATATCCGTTAGATACATCTGTATATAAAAATGTATGTAATGACAGTATCTAAAGATGAATCATTCAAATACACATGTATCTACTATACAATAAATATATGTGTATCATATACATGTATCTAGTATGCAGATACACATACAATTTATAAGCCAAAATTCATTTACGAACATATCTAGATATGAAAGAATCCATGTTCTTGATACAAGTAGATGACTAGATACCCATATTCTTGATAGATACAATTCAGAAATGTATCAGAAGTTAATGTCTACCATGTTGATAAATTCTTCGTTAGATACAGATACACGTATATACGTAATAGACATATGAAGACTTACTGCATATATAATGAAAAAGAAAAAGATACATTAACATGTTTAAATACAACTGATACATCTAATAACAAGATTCAAAACTTGTGAGACTAAGATACTTAACATTAATTTCAGATACATATATAAGAAATCATGTTTAATCTTTCTCTCATTTGTATCTTTATCGCAGTCTACAGCGAAAATAATTAGTTAATAAAAATACAACATACCATCATGAATTTATCAAAAATATACTTGAAAATCCATAGAATTCATGACTTCGGTAATAAAGAGTTTGTTGAGTCTTCGACGATGAATGTGAACTGTTTGGCCGATCCATTAAATAACTTGAAAGCTTTCTTTATAATAGTTACTTCGATTTGGTCTCGTTAGAAAGGAACAATACAAAGTAAGGTTTAGGTTCAGGAGGTTTTGTTGGTCATGGTGATGATATCTTGAGAAGAAAAGAGTGGATTAGCCGTTGTTGAAATGGAATTGTATGGTGAAACTCTTGAATCGAAAAGAATGAGAGATAATTGAGTGATAAATATGGGAGGGGAGAATAAAGAGAGTGGTTGATTTGGAGTAAAAGAGTAAATCAAGGAGATAACTAATCAATTTAAGTTTTGGGGAATGTGGGTATTATATTCAATAATATATGGTATAAAATATTTAAAATGCTAATATATGTAATTATTTGGAAGTAGAGATAATATTAATAAATATGATAGTAATATGTATCTAATAAGATAGGTTTAGGATATATATATACATTGTTAGTGAAAAATTATATAAAAAAAAAATACAAGATTACAATTGATAATAAAATGAAGAAATAAATCTCTTCAGGCTGAGGCGCGAATATCTCGCTCTCTTTAAGGAGATTCAAGCCCACTGCAACAAATGTTTTTCACCAGTCCAGCAGTAGTCCTTCTTGACTTGTCCCCTCCAGGATACAACAGCCTATTCACAATATATAACCCAACAACTCTGGACAAGAGTTGAGTTCAAAGCTCCACAAAAAGAACACCTCCCTTCAACTAATAAGAACTCTCTTTTTTGACTAACTCTTTCACTCTATATTTTTCTTGTGTGTTGTGTGTCCAAACCAAATGAAGACCACCACTATTTATACTAGAAGAAGTCTTCCTAGCAATGAATAGGAAGATAATGGGATAGTAAATAGTGAAGATAATGGCTTTAGGAGTTACATAGATTACAAGGAGAAATAAAGAATGAAAATAAAGATAGCGTAACAAATGCCTCCAACGTTCACTGGAACGTTTCTGCCAGCATTTTATGACCACTAAGTCAATGGCCAATTCATGAGTAATTAAGCAATCTTAAGACACCAAAATAATGAGCAAATTTAATAAGAAAAATAATATTAAAATGCTCAATCACTAACATATATTAAAACGTACAACTATATTTATGCTGATAACTTCATAATTTAAATTTGGAAAAGGGTCAAAAATTAATATCTCCAACTTTAGTTTATTAGTTGACTATATTCCTACTAGCTACTGTTAAAATAAAGTTATTCATACCACGTCGTTATAGAGAAATTATACTTGTTGATCAAGAAACTCATAATTCAGATTTTGAGTTATGGGGAAGTAATGTTGCAATGAATGGTGATCAACTGACAACTTCAAGGGGAAAGTAAGTTTTAAGAAAAGTGTAATTCAGATTCCGAGTTCTGGGGGAGTGTTGAAATTAATGGTGATGCTATGGCGGCTAAGTTCTGGAGGAGTTTTGGTACATTGGTGAATCAGCAAATACTTAGAGCCCGTTTGGATTAGCTTAAAAGTTGGTCAAACCTACTTTTAAGTCATTTTTTGACTTCTGGAAGTGTTTGGCAAATATAAAAAAATAACTTAAAATAAGTCAAAAATGACTTAAAATAAGTTACAAAGTGTTTGGCAATGTAAAAAAAATGACTTAAACTAAGTCAGAAACCAAAAATAAGTCTCCCCCTACTTCTTTTTTTTAACTTAAAAGTCATTTCAATTTGTCTTTTTATTTTTTACTTAAAAGCTATTTTTTTAAGTCAATCCAAACGGGCTCTTACTAATGATGCTTTCATGGCTCTCAAGTCTAACTATGATTATTCCATTCAATTCCATTTTCCACTGTTTTTTTTTAGGAAGAGGAGAGGGTGGAGTATATGTCATGAGTTGTTTATTGACCGGGTTATACATTAGAGTGGGCAGGACATTGGGTTTAAAATAAGGAATGAGTCTTTTTTAAAAATTCAGGTTAATTTGGGGATTTTTGTCAATTGAAGAATACAAATGATGAAATTAGTAACGGCGAGGGTATGAATAATTTTGTTTTAACTGTAGGGTAGGTTTATAGTCAACTAATAAACTTAAGTTGAGGGTATTTTTGACCTTTTTCCCTTTAGAAAGTAGAGATAATATTATCTAATAAGACAATAACTACCTCATAATTTTAATTTTTATGTTCTCTTTTTCTCTCAAAATTGTGTTGATTTTTCTAATAGTAACTATTACACATCATATTATATTTTGCAAGAACAAAGAATAATGATAGGCTTGGCTTTGAAATACAAACTCTTTTTAGTCCCATGTGAATCTTTATTTTGTATGATGCTTAGTAACTATATAATAGTATATTATATCTTTTATCACAAAAAAAAAACTTGGAGTATAAAATCTATGAAACTTGTTGATAAACACAACTCTATGAATCTTCCATTTTTGGTGCAAACATCAAATGAGTATTATAATACTCATTCCGTTTCAATTTATTTATCATATTTTTTTATTATTATTTTTAAAAAATGTCGTTTTCCTTTCTTTTTTTTTGGTAATTCTACAATTTTAATTTTCTACACGGCATACATTTAAGACATTAAAAAATAATTTGGTACATTTGACTTATCTTTAATTTAAGACCACAAGATTAAAAAAAATTATTTTTTAACTCCATGTCAAACTAAAACAGCACAAACAAATTGAAACGACGCGAATAGTAACTTTTTCTTGGTTCTTTTATCTTTGACCAAGCCTTTAGGATAATATGGCAGCAGTGGAATTCAAATTCAATTTTATTAAAAATCCACCATATTGCTATCATCAGCTCTCGTAGCTCAGTTGGTTAGAGCACCCGTTTAGTAAGCGGGAGGTCTTGAGTTCGACTCTCAACGAGAGCAAAAATAGTCTAATATTAAATGTTTTTTTATTACTCCCTCCGACTCATTTTATGTAACATCATTTGACTTATCAATTTTAATATTAAATGTTTTTGTTATCACCCCCTCCGACCCATTTTATGTGACATCATTTGACTTGATACAGTTAGGAGTGTTCATGGTGCAATTTCGGTTATTGTTTAAAACCAAACCCATTTTATGTGACATCATTTGACTTATCAATTTTAATATTAAATGTTTTTGTTATTACCCCCTCCGACCCATTTTATGTGACACCATTTGACTTGACACAGTTAGGAGTGTTCATGGTGCAGTTTCGATTATTGTTTAAAACCAAACCAATATAGTCGATTTTTAAATTTCTAAAAACCAAACCAAACGAAAGAAGATAACCTTTTGTTTGGTTATTATTGATTATTTTTTAAAAAAAAATCAGTTTGAAAGTAATAAATTTGATGAGGGCATACGCATCTCGATATACACAGACACCTAGTACATGAACGATCAACAAAAATATTTTCCTTCGTACCGAGCATATCCAAAGTCACAAAAGACATTTTTGACCTTTTTCCGAACCTAAAGCATGGGTTTCAATCTTGAAATTTTTAGTTCAAATATCAGGCAAGTATAAACCGCGCATGTTGAATGAATTTACCTTAAGATAGTTGCAAAATTAACCATTCTTGAAAATGGTTCAACAACAAAGGGTCTGTTGACCTCTCATCCACTTTGTTTATATACATTTAAATGATGATGAAACTAATAGGCCACAAATAAAAATCCTGAGGAACTCTTCCCCTCTGGTGATTGATTCTTAGCACCCTTGTTGATCACGCCATTGCAGATAAATTAATCCAGCGCGATAATGTGTATAAGCTGCTGCCACTACAAGTACATGAAATAGGTTGTGGCTATGGCCAGCAATGTCAAATTTCCCCGGCATCCATCTTTCTGGAACTCTAAGGGCATAGATTAATGCTCCAACGCCGTATAAGGTACCCATCAGAACTTCATAACCAGTAGTATGAAGTGCCTCAGGTTGGTTCCAATAGAGAATCAACTTGTGTAGAATAGGTGCCACACCTGACATGCCCATCCCGAAAAATAAACCTGCTCGAAGGCTTCTAAATTTTGGCTTTTGAAACACAGGAAGGAGAGAAGCCAACATTGCGCCAACTCCCAGGACAGTGATAAATCCCAGGTAGAGGTATAAGAAAAAGGGGTAGCACATGAAGGAATAATAGACAGGAGGGTAAAATGAAGTTGATATCAACGCAGCAATACCAGCATAGTCGAACCTCAGCATTACATACGATAATCGCTCTGAATGGCAACAAAGTAAATGACATGTGCTGCTTGCTAATAAGCAAAACATTGCCCCACCAAGGAAGGCATAGAATGGCCACCGCGTTATAGGCTTCACCATTAGTGGTGCTATCACGTTAGCCACATCCTTCACACTATGCTGCACAAATTTAAAAAATAGAGATATATCAACCACCAATGATGGTCAGAGAAGAAATGGTTTTCTGTACGTATTCTAGTATTCATCAATAGATTTACTAATGACTTCTGAAATTTCTTCATTTGTTGTGAACCAGCAGGTTCTTTAGGAAACAATCATTCAATCCAAATGATAGTGATAGAGAATACCTATTCAGGGTGAAAAAACTTAAATCCAAGAAAATCTCCAGCAGATGAAAGTCAAAACAAATGGAAGACACATAAGGGTAACACTCGACTGGTCCATTCAGTGGATATAACTTTACATGAATAGGAGAGAAAACTATACTGACCTAATCAAATTATTTCTCCTCTGATGAGCTTTTGTTGTGCAAGTATTAGGGTAACACCAATAAATATATTGACATTGTAAATCCATGATTGAAATCTAAATCTTGTTTTGTTATTTTTGAGAGGACAGTCATCACTATATTGGTCATCAGGGGCGGCGCAAGAACCCATAAAGTTCAAATCCTGACTCCACCTTGATTGGTCATCATTTACAAATGTGCAGGCTTGGCTAGAGTAAACTTCCTAATGAAACTGATTAATGTCACTTATGAGTTCAGTTTCCTTATGTCATATTAATATCACACAATCATTAGATCTTCACATTTGCTCATATGCAGACACTTTAAGATCGGATGTCCATCAACAAGGGAGAAGGAATTTATGTAAAGCAACAAACTTCAGAAACAGAGGCAGAGAGTGGAGACATGACACGAATTTGCCATGCCACTTCATGAAATGGAGATGTGCACACTTAACACAAAGAGACTAGACATAAAAAGTGCAATGAACTCAATGATATTTAAGTAATCCGATCAGGGAAATAAACTTCGACACCAAGTCTTCAAATATCTAGGTACAAAGCAAATAAGTAGATAATCCATTGGCATTCTAATTATAGAAAAAACGACGTCTTTTCACTAACAACAGATTTCTTCTTCTCTAGGTATAGGCAAAACAAGTATAAATACTTCAAACTGAAGCATTAAGAGAAGATGAGACATGCACAACCCAATGAAAATAACAAAGCCTTATATGGCTTTTCATCGTTCAAAGAAAACAAAGGTAATTAAACAGGTTTGATACTGCAACACATGCTTACCAGGCATGAAGCAACACTTAAGTTCTTCCTTTCCCCAAGAGTTAAGTAAGATTTTCTCATTTTGATATATATATACAGAAGCTTAAAATATTAGAAAACGAAAAAAGTGAAATGAAACAAATCAGCGTAGCTCAAAAGTAGATAGAGTAGAATTCATTCGAGAGAGCTTTTAGCTGTGAAGAAAAAGGATGAGAAATCAGTAATCTATGATCTAGCTTACTCTGAAATAAGAAATTCTCAGTAAGCATAAATATATTGACCATTAATGACATAAATTTGCAAATTGCAAGGCACCATCTGGGATCAAGAATATGAAACTAAACTAAAGAATAGAAAGTATAAATATAGCTGAACATTAATTAATGTTTAAGCTCAAAGGAAGAAGATCCCAGCCAGTAATTTTTCTAACAAAGACGAGGAAACCATACCAGAACACCAACATCTGTATGATTGCTGTGGGAAAATCGATCAGGTAGACAGTTCGACAGGAGTTGCAGTAAATGCTCTCGAAGTTTGTGCAAATCAGGTATATTTGGCAAAGAAGGAATACATGGTAAAAGTTCTGCTGGTAATTTGTGTATATCAATCTTCCTAAGCTTTTCAGGGAGATTTTGTAAAGTCTGAAGATCCACAATATCCGGGACCTTCATTGCAGTATAAATGGTCAGCACAAGGAAGAGAAAGAATCCTATCAAATGCCTGCACAACACAGAGAAATCAAGATTCAATAAGAAATTCTTCTTGGCTTTTCGTTTTTACTCCTCAATTTAAATCAGATATTATGATAGAAGGATAAAATAGAAGACTAATCAAGCCCTAACAGTAGTAATGACTCAAGGAGTACAATTACATTGTCAAACCTCATAGCTCAACTTATATAAGCTACCGACATAAATTATACAATTTGTTCAAGGATGTGAGAGGCCCTCCAGAACTCTTTCTGTGATCACACTTCAGAGTGAACTTTGTTAGAAGATGTTTCTAACTATACTCTCCACTTAGTGAACCCTCTGCCGATCTTTTAAGAACCACTAAAAAGTATTTGATCAATCTAGTAGATGACTTAAATAGGAATCTTATCCCTAGGATAATAGAAGTCAATCATTAGTTATGCAAGAGGCATCAAAGAGATATTGTTATAACTATCGCTAGGCAAAGCCCTGTCAGAAAAGAAGAAGAAGAAGTCGACTGCCTTCCAAGCCATTATATCTTCTTTAGACAAACAGAAAATTCACAGCAAAATTGTTTCTGATTAATAATACAGTCATTTAAAGCAATTAACTTGAAAAATACATAAAAGTTTTACATTTTCATACCTAAATACAAAGATAAAACACAATGAATAATGCCTTATTATAGAAGCTATAGATTTGAAAACATCCAGAGAGCCATCTTGCCAATAACTATCCTAAGTACGACTACCCAAGAGGAGGTATGTATAATGAAGCTAATTTGGTCCTGCCTCATCTGACCCATTCTTTCTCAACGTACCCACAAACTTATAAAATTGGGATAAGCTCATTGGACAAATACATGGACAATGCTATTAATCTCAGTCAAATGATTGCTCGCAGGAGTAACCACCCAGTTGCAGAATATTTTATTCTTAAAAAGTTCTGTATTGGAATCTCAAATTATCCTTGATTAACCACTCCATACAAAGTAGCAAATAAGGAATTGAGAGACACTGAGTGACATCATCTTAATATATGCAGCGTGCATTTTCCATTAAAAAAGTGAGCTTTAGAGCTTCCTGAGAAGCTTTGCATACAAAGTTTCAGATTCAATGCCTATTGGTTTTTTAATAAAGAAATCTTAAAAATAACAGAGAAAGAATAATGAGAGAAAAAAATACTATAATGAGGTCAAAGAGAACTATTATTTTGCTTTCTTGAACTCAACATTTACAGAAACAAAAGCAGTAAAAAGATAATAATAAACTAGCCTAGAACATCTCTACGAAATATATCTTAACAAACAAATTAAAATAGGAAAAACTAGCTAACCAACTATTAACTAGGATTTATTCAAAACCTAAAGCAGTAAAATAAAGTTACTGCAGTTCAAAAGCATAATTCTAACAATGCTTGTACCTATATTATGCACAATGAAACAACATTTCTTCTGCAAAATTACCATGATTAAGTGTGACTGACATAAACGAAAAAGTTCCAAGTTTAGAGAACCCTCCAAGTTAATAATTGCAAGAACATCTTACAGAGAAACGCATCATAGTGCATTTTGATGCATGTTTGTCTTAATCGAGCTAGAGTTGAGCTGGAATCAATCTGGAAGAGCGATACTAAGTTGAATTTGAGCTGGAAGGCTAAATGCACAGCTGAGTTGAATTTGGATATAGCTAAGGAGTTTGTTAAGCATTGTGCATTCAGTTAGTTAGTGAAAAGTCATTTACATGTATGGATTAGTTAGAAAGTGAAGTGAATTAGGGAACTGCAATATCTTCAGTATTACTTTGTGATCTCCCTCTTCTTCCTATTCAATTTTTTGAGTTAGTCTCTTTGATAGGTTCTCAGCTAACCTTCATATCTTTCGAATCTTTGAGTTCGTGGGAAATTGTGATTTGAATTCAATCACACTTCACATTCTTCTTTCTTCATAGAAATGTTTAAAATCAAGAAATCTCGATAAAGTTCCTAACTTGTTTACCACAAGCTATATAATATGAGGCAAAGAGGTATTATTGAAAGTGAAGAGTGGAAATTCTTACGTCCAAATATTGAGAGTCTCATTGTGAATAGTGAAAACACTGAGTAAAGCCTGCTTCACTGGCCATTCGCATCGGTAATGACCAAGAATGAATTCATTGTCTTTCAAATAGCCAGGCAAGGAATGATACTCCACCAGCTGGTACTTCACCTTCTTCCACAATCTCTTCCGCTTTTCTTCCTTTGAATTTGAAACACGCAATGGTTGAGTTTCAGATGAACCACTAGCATTCAAGGCCTCTTCAAGTTTTTCCACATCGCTCCCCATCTTCCGTTTAACCATTAACTGTCAAATATCAAAAAATACACAAGAAAACTGAACACATAGATGAAGCAACTGGAATATTATCAACCACAGATGCATAAGAACTTTGAATTGAAAGCAAATACTCCGACAACATATTTGATATTCTCCAGGATCAAATATTCAAAATGAATCTTTCTTTAACCCAAATTATTGTATTTTCTGGCTGTTGTCCCTGCTTGTTGCTACTGTGATCTTTTTCATCTGTTCAAAGCTAAGGGACTATTGGAAAGTAGGTACGAAACTTATAATATCGTAGCCGCTCATGGTTATTTTGGCTGATTGATCTTCCAATATGTTAAGGTATGCATACACACTACCCAGACCCCAGTTGTCCCACTTGTGAGATTACAATGGGTCTGTCATTGTTGTTGTATTCAAAATGGATCTTATCACCAATTGTTACGAGGCGATTATTATCATTATTATAATTCAAGCATCAGATGTCCGATACAGGACACAACTAATCCAAATTCGTGCAGTGAAAAACCCATTCTGGGGTTTTAGCCCTCCATACTAAAGAGGACTCTATTAGCTCAAACCCGAGACATGTGGTTAAAGGAAGAAAAATCTTTACCATTACACTATATCCTCCAATTGTTTTACGAAAGAGAATCCCATTTGTTGCATTTACATATAGTTTTTGGTATTAATTGAAAAGAATAAACTAATCGAGTCCATTGAGCCTTAGAGTTGATCAAAAGGTAGTTCAGTTAGTTGGCTCGACTATCTGAACTTTCACTTATTTCTGAGGGTTCGATTCCTCATCTTGTAATCCGTTCCGCACTTCCCCTTCCCCCAACTTTTCAAAAACTAAAAAAAATTGATCAAAATTTTGACATTAAATAAACCAAAAAAAGGAAGAGTACCCAATAAAATTGAGACAAAAAGGAAGAATTGTACGCAATTATGAATCGCAAATATAAAAGCAATACCCAGATACCTGAATTGTAGAAAAAATAAATAATCAAGAATGAAATTTACCTGGAAGAATGGGAAAAAGCCTTTGAAAAATGGCGATTCAGATAATTGGACTAATATATGTTCGTATAATTCTTGCGGAGAGAATTTCAGAGTTGGAATGAGAAGAGAGAAAGGGAAAAACAGAGCTTCATCAATGGAGGTCCAACAATACCGGAGTTATAATAATAAAAATAAATAAACTTGGTTAAGGTCGAAAATGGAAAAATATAAAATATATGAATCTAAATATACATCGTAATTTAATTTTCTCCTTTCTTCTTTAATTTTTATATAACTGCACAAAAATATTACTCCCTCCGTCCCATTTTATGTGGCAACATTTCCTTTTTGGTCAGTCCCAAAAAGAATGTCACATTTCTTTATATAGAAAGTATTTAAAGGTACAATTCCTTTTTTATCCGTGTTGGTCCCACTTAATCTTAAAATAATACTCCAATACATTTATGAGGAGAGAGAAAAGTGAGTCTACTTTTTAAAGGACAATTTGGTAAACATTTCAAAGTCTTCATTTATTTCTTAAACTTCGTGCCCGGTCAAATGTTGCCACATAAAATAGGACGGAGGGAGTATTATTAATAATAAAAAAAATACGTAATAATAATCTATCACACGTAAAAATAAGACGGAAGGTATTGAATAACAAATTACTAGTATAAAGTAACAATTATACTTATTTAATTTCAGATTTTACAAGTTTTAATTTATATATAGTAATGATCTCGAAAATAATTTCCTCTTTTTCGGAATAAGTTAACTAAATTTAGTGGTAATGATCGAATTTGAGTGTATATTTTTCTTGTTAAATTTAAAGGTAAAATTTAAATACCTTTCCAAGAAGCTGGATCTAATAATATTTCCACACACTTGATATTTTTTAAACAAAGTAGTGGTATGATTGAGATTTCTCCATCGTTAATTTGAGGTTAGATTCGAGCTTCTACAAATGAAAAGTTGGAAGTGACTGTTGGATTCTGAAGGTGATTAGAGCGTCATGCGGAAGCTTACAATTGCAAATAATATGATTGATAAATTAGATGACAAAAACTTATACTAAAAACTAATATTATTATATGAAAACTAATATAAAGGAAAAATATTAAAATTGTTGAGAGATTAAATCTCCCCATAAACAAAACTCACTAAACGACTACATTGTAGATTCTATTGTTTTTGTGTTAGAAGAAACAAATTTATATTTATAGAGTCCTAAAATCTTTTCTTACTAGAAAAAGAGTCCTAAAAGGAGAGAATAAACCAAATATGAAAGAATATTATATTTTCCTTTCAGGAAAAGTAAAAACATTTATGTTAATGTTTTGTCTTTTCTTTTAAGAAAAAATAAATTTCAAATAAGGTAAGAAAATCAGGGCAAAACCCTAACAAATCTCCCCTTTTGGCTGGATTTTCTTGACAAAACTTGATTCGCCTTCTTCATATGCTTGATAATCTTGTTCTTCACAAATTTTTCATGTATCACTGCTGCTTACCATGATTTAAAATTTTATATGAGTTAAAAATTGGAGCCCTGTGTTAAAAGTGATGAACAGGGTTGAAAGTGGAGCTCATGCGTTAAAAGTAATATGCATGAGTTGAAAGTGGAGCTCATGCGTTAAAAGTAAGATGCATGAGTTAAAAGTGAAGCTCATGCGTTAAAAGTAAAGATACATGAGTTAAAAGTGGAGCCCGAGCATTAAAGTTTGCAGGGGTTGAAAGTTGGAGCCCATGCTATAAAATAAGCATGAGTTGAAAATTGATTTTCTTTTAAAGGATGGAGCAGCAGGATATTGTTGAAAATATATTTGAAAATTTTCTCCACATGTAGTAACACAAAAATCTTCATTATCATCACGTTGATTACAAATTGATTTGAAACCATCTTGAGCCTATCTTCAACCTTGATGAACCTGGGTTATTGAACCATTGGATCATTGAACCATGTGCTCTGATACCACTTGTTGGATTCTGAAGGTGATTAGAGCGTCATGCGGAAGCTTACAATTGCAAATAATATGATTGATAAATTAGATGACAAAAACTTATACTAAAAACTAATATTATTATATGAAAACTAATATAAAGGAAAAATATTAAAATTGTTGAGAGATTAAATCTCCCCATAAACAAAACTCACTAAACGACTACATGGTGGATTCTATTGTTTTTGTGTTAGAAGAAACAAACCTATATTTATAGAGTCCTAAAACTTTTTCTTACTAGAAAAAGAGTCCTAAAAGGAGAGAATAAACCAAATATGAAAGAATATTATATTTTCCTTTCAGGAAAAGTAAAACCATTTATGTTAATGTTTTGGCTTTTCTTTTAAGAAAAAATAAATTTCAAATAAGGTAAGAAAATCATGGCAAAACCCTAACAGTGACACCTCCAAAAATATACACTCCAATGCGTGAATCTTAATTTAATTGAATCTTAATACTATAAATATTAAACACCCAATAAATTTTTTGAGAACTCTTCTTTTAACAAAGGCAGGCAGCAGTCCTTGTTAGACCAGACTGCATATTCTATTGTGATTTTATGAGTAAAAAATCATGTCATTTTCATTTTGGAACAACATGTTTGATAAAGTCATATTGAAATGGTCTAAAAACTTTCTATGTTAAAAATCAGAGTCAAATATATTCTCAGCGTTATCGAGTAAGTTCAATTATACGACTATTTTGTTCCGTCTTGTTACACTTAAATTATTGGAGTTTGAGTTCTTTACATATAAAGGCAAAAATATAAACAAGAAGAGAACTTAATTTGTTAAGTTCTTCATTGATGTTGAACACAATCTAGAGTTAGATTGTATAAATGAAAGTATATGTGAAGGGAACAAAAAAATGTCTTTTGTTTGTAGTTTGGTCCAAAAATGTCCTTATCGTAAAACCGTTAATACTTTGGTTCAAAAATGTCCTTGCAGTCAATACTTTGATTCAGAAATGCCCTATAGTTACTAAATCGGTCGAAAATGTCCTTTTCTGAAGAAATATATATTTTTTCCTTTTTAAACACATATTCTTCCTTATTAAAATATTATTAAAGAACCATGTTCTTGTTTTCTTTCATTTAAAATCACTTTAACAAATAAAAATGTAGGAAATATTGTTTTTCTTCTTAATCTCATTTTATCAATTAAAATAGAATAATTTCATGTACCCTTTTCGACATATACCATATGTCATATATAAAATATCATAATATATCCATCATTAATTTGTATTTATATAACGATAAAAAATAATTATAAGAAAATAAGAAATATTATATTTTTTATTTTTTTCTAAATTGAAGTACGATAAACATTTCCTAATTTAAAAAAATATTATTAGAAAAAAGAATATGTTAAAAAGAAAATAAATAATATATTTATTTAGAAAATGAGCATTTTTACCCATTAAATGACAATAAGGGCATTTTTGGACCAAAGTATTGACGGCAAAGCATTTTTGGACCAAACTACAAACGAAGGACATTTTTGCTCCTTTCGCATTGTTTAAGGGCATTTTTTTATCATTTTCACTATAAAAAAAAAACATGACTTGTGGAATAGTCTATTATAGATTCATTCCTTTGTATATCTTCAGACAGACCTTACTAAATAAATAAAACCTCCCATTTGCAAGAGAAAAAAAACTACAGTTACAATACAAACAAGGCTACAAAATCATCTGGTAATGAACGACATATATTGGATACAGATAAACATAACTGTCTTAACCGTCGGTCACATCTCTAAATCAATTGATAATATTTAGGCCTTCCGCGTTTGTATTGTTGGGAGGTAGAATGTACTCGATGAAACCATAAGATGTGTATAAACTAGTTTACCGTCACAAAATATTATGTGTTCAGCAAAAACTTACATATATATATATATATTGACAATTTTGCTTTGTTCCATAATTTTTCCTATATAAAATAGTGCATATTTTAGGTATATTTAGCTATCAAATGTGAAATTATTTTTAGTCCACCGGCCAAACTTGCCAAGTCTTGTATATGAGTACCAAATTTTATATAATGAACCCAATCGAAAGATTCATCTTTACTAAAGTCCAATCCAATATAATTGGGTAATGAATCAGAAAAACAACCAAGGCAATGGGCTTCAACGACTTCCTTTATTTATGCATAATTTTCTCATATTTTATGGCGTTCTTTTGCATCAAATTCAAGTTAAACTAATGTTATATAGACTCAATTATGATTATGATGCATGTAATTAAGTATCTAATTATATGTATGTGCATTTTTTGTGATTTTTTTTTTTTGGAGAAACTATATAATTACATAAACGTTCATACTTTATATTAGTATCCAATTTGAATTCTTAAATAGTTACCTACTATTTTATTATTTAATAATTTTGTACTAGATTTGGAGTGAGAGATATTGAGATATTCACTCCTTCAAAATAGACTAAAATGTAGTCTCTATTTACCTATTAAGCTAATCATACTCCTAAATTATGCCTTTAACGCCAAATCAACACGTTCATCAGTTCAATCTTACTCCTGCTTCTCTCTCTTCTTCAGTTACTTACCACCATTTAAATGAAATTGAGCACTATAATATGAATTTTGAGATTTGTAACTGATTTCATTCATTATTTAAGTTATATGTTTAATTTTTTTTTATAGTTTTCAATAGGTATTTGCTTCTGATTTTGAATAGTTATATTAAGTTTTTTTCTTGGAAGTTCATTAATTAAAGGTTTTGTTAAACTTGATGGCTAAACAAAGGATTTCTAATAGAATACAACACACCATCAAGAAGCTAAGCTATCCAAAATAAATCTTTTGATTTGAATTTTACTCAAGAACACTATATATGTTACAGGATCATCTTCTGTTGCTAGTGTTCATGAAGACGGTGATTCTGATATTGTTATTATACATTAAAAACATATACATACTTCATATATCTGATACATACTTCATGAATCTGTAATATATCCAATATGTATCCGTCATCTATTTATTTATTAATATTTGTCAGTTTTGTACATGTATTTGATACACACTGGCCATGTATCTGATATTTGATACAATGACTAAGTTGTTCTAATACATTTAATTTAATATCAAATACAAATAACCATATATCAAGCTCATGCCATAGTTTAGAGGAATGAGAAACAACATCAATTTTGTGTATGTATGTATTTGTAGAATAATTTTTTTTTTTTTATAAAGTCTGATTCAAAATACATTTTTTTTAATGATGAGTAAACATTCAATAATATTCAAATGCATTATATTAATTTCAGATACATGTCAAAAAGTATAATTCATATGCATTTTGATATATAAAATCTAGTCTAGTCTAGATATAATAATACTGAAATTTTGATCAAATAAATTATTCAAAAATAATAATTATATTTCAGTAAAATGTGTAACCCAAAAATAGTAGGTCATTAGACGCGTGATTTACTCATAAAATTTAGCATTTAAGTTAATTTTATTTTAAGTACACATAACTACATGTATCTGCTTTGAATGTATATGAGATACATGTATCTGGATGAGCCAGATACATCTATCTGGGTAATTAAATAAGGTGTGAACTGTAATTTTGAAAACACAAGAGAAGACACATAATTAGGTCATAAACTAGTGAAATTTATATTGTTTACTCTTAATTTTTGGGATACATATTGCATATATGATACATTTTCTGATTATGTTTAGTTTAAGTGATTCAATGAATGTCTATTTAAGTTAATTATTTAATTTTGAGCAACTTTCACATATAGCAAACATAAAAATCATATTTGTATGTTATAGCTATAGTTTGCATAATTGCGTTCCATAGCAAACATAATTATGTATATTTCGCTATAAATATACAAAGAAAACAGTTGTATAATTCGCTATACATAGACAAAAGAAAGCAGTGTATAATCTGTTTCGGTATACATATACAAAAGATCAATTGTATAATTTGTGTTTGTATAAAGCGAGAAAGAGAGAAAGACAAAAGAAAACTGGGCAGGGGAAGATTGTATTTGTATAATCATAAGTGTATAGGACGAAAATATATGCATTTGTATTTGTATATATATACAATTTTCTCTCGCTTTATACAAACACAAACGCAATGTATACATTTGTGTTTGTATAAAGTGAGAGTGGAGAGCGAGATCTGGAGAGTGGCGAGCGAGATCTGGGAGAGGGGAGAGAAAATATATGTATGTATACAAATTTCTCTCACTTTATACAAACACAAACACATTTTGTACATTTGTGTTTGTATAAAAGCGAGAGAGGCGAGCAAGACTGCCACCAAAACGAGAGTGGCGAGCGAGATTCCACCAGGGAGAGAGGCAAAAATAGCAATAGTTTGCTATAGGATACAATTAAATCAAACTATATTTATAGCATTTAATTTGAATTAATAGTTTGCTATTATATACAATTTTCCCTTTAATTTTTATTGTATGTTAAAGGATTTGCACGAAATACTAACATAACGTCACATCCGTTCAACTTGGGCAAACAACAGAACAAGAATCAAACATTTTATTGCTAAATATAGTTTGATAAGAATCAAAAGGGCAATTGAAAGAATAAGAAAGCATATGTGGAATTATTAAAATCTAATCGAATTTAACTTCTCAATTGAATCTGATCAAATAACAATAACCCAAACTTAATCACAAATGAGAAAATCAAATTGAATCTACGAAGAGGGTAATTCAATGATTGATTAAGCTAAAAAAAGTTAACACAAACAATATCGAAAATCCACCCTAATCACTTGATTATAATTACCAACTATGAACTGCATTAATGTTAGGCTTCACCTAGAAACTACAAGCTTCAAAGCGCTCAATTATTCAATTATATTCATCATAATCTAAGTTTTCCAAAATAATAAAAAATACTATTTATACTAAGGAAATAAAGAAGACACTTCTTTGATAATTTTACTTTTAATGAGATAAGGACCTTGTTTGGTTGTCTTTATTTGTGAATTCTTGAGTTTATGAGATGACCATTTGCACACATGACCACTTTCTTTTTTCTCTTCACTCTGATGAACCTTCAACACATGATATGTCTTTATTTGGTGTCTATCAAGCTCCTCTAAAGCTTTCATATGATCTATGTGTTAGGGTTTTGCCCTGATTTTCTTACCTTATTTGAAGTTTATTTTTTCCTAAAAGAAAAGACAAAGCATTACCATAAATGTTTTACTTTTCTTGAAAGGAAAATATAATATTCTTTCATATTTGGTTTATTCTTTCCTTTTAGGAAAAGGTTTTGGAGTAGCTAGTCTTTTTCTAGTAAGAAAAGGTTTTAGGACTCTATAAATATAGACTTATTTCTTCTAACACAATAACAATAACATCCACAATGTAGTCGCGTAAGAGTCTTGTTTATGGGGAGATTTATTCTCTCTAAAGTTTCAATGTTTTTCTTTATATTAGTTTTGATATAATAATATTTTTTATTTTAAGTATAAGTTTTTTTGTTAGCTGATTTATCAACTATATGATTTGCAAATTGTAAGCTTCCGCATGACGCCCTAATCACCCTTCACAACCCAACTAGTGGCATCAGAGCACATGGTCCAACGATCCCATGGTCCGACGGTCCTATGATTCAATGAGGTTGAAGATAGGCTCAAGATGGTTTCAAATCAATTTGTAATCAACGTGATGATAATGATGATTTTTGTGCTACTACATGTGGAGAAAATTTTCAAATATATTTTCAACAATATCCTACTGCTCCATCCTTTACAACAAAATCAATTTTCAACTCATGCTTATTTTATAGCATGGGCTCCAAATTTCAACCCCTGCAAACTTTAATGCTCGGACTCCACTTTTAACTCATGTATCTTTACTTTTAACACATGAGCTCCACTTTTAACTCATGCATCTTACTTTTAACGCATGAGCTCCACTTTCAACTCATGCATATTACTTTTAACGCATGAGCTCCACTTTCAACCCTGTTCATCACTTTTAACACAGGGCTCCAAGTTTTAACCCATATCAATTTTAAATCATGGTAAGCAGCAGTGATACATGTAGATTGTGTGAAGAAAGAGGATCAAGATTATTATGCCAGAAAATTCAAGCCAAAAGGGGAGATTTGTTAGGGTTCTGCCCTGATTTCCTTACCTTATTTGAAGTTTATTTTTTCCTAAAAGAAAAGACAAAATATTACCATAAATGTTTTACTTTTCTTGAAAGGAAAATATAATATTCTTTCATATTTGGTTTATTCTTTCCTTTTAGGAAAAGGTTTTGGAGTAACTAGTCCTTTTCTAGTAAGAAAAGGTTTTAGGACTCTATAAATATAGGTTTGTTTCTTCTAACACAATAATAATAACATCCACAATGTAGTCGTTTAAGAGTCTTGTTTATGGGGAGATTTATTCTCTCTAAAGTTTCAATGTTTTTCTTTATATTAGTTTTGATATAATAATATTTTTTTATTTTTAGTATAAGTTTTTTTGTTAGCTGATTTATCAATTACATAATTTGCAAATTGTAAGCTTTCGCATGACGTCCTAATCACCCTTCACAACCCAACACTATGCTATCCATGTTGTTATCATAGTTATTGGGAAAAATAGCTTTTGGGTCTAGTACATCCATAAGGGGTGCTAGCTAATAAGACGCTTCATTAGTTAGTCCAACTATTAACTCTAATATTTCTACCAAAAAAAAAAAAAACTCTAATATTATCTATAAATATACCATTATATGAGTGTTGAAAGACGTATACTAAAAACTTAGAAACAACTAAGGTTTAGGTCTTTTTTTTTCATCAATTAAAGAGATTTTTAGAATGTGAGTAAAAAAAGTTCCATTCTCGAAGATTTTTGATGATCAATAATTCAAATCGTGATTGCTACAAATGATCCAGTTTGGCAAAGAGAAAATTTGTAAGTCTACCAACTACAATTTACTTCAGTATAGTACTACGATTTTTGAGAAAAAAATATTTTGTTTTAAGTGCATCTTGTGAAATGTATACACCTTTTTTTATTTCTCATTTAATATTTGACATTCAAATTTAAGTTTCGACTAAATTTAATTTTGCACAATGTAAAATCTATTTCAAGAAGAAACGTTTCTTAATATAATATTTTTGTTCTTGAATCTGAGACGTTTGATTATGAAACTGTTTGATTGAATATACATATTAATCCTTAATAATGAGTGGTACCCAATATAGTGATGTGAGTCCTTAACGATGAGTGGTACCAAATTAAAGGCATGCTAATTAGTTTATCTAAAGTAGTTTGAACTTCAATATGAATATCGAACACTGATAAATATTCTAAAACGGTTGATATTTTTTTTTATTTGAAAATCTTTAACTCTAAACTGTTAATTTATACTTAATCACATGCTCATGAGAACATACATATCCACACCCAATTTTATTTACATCAATCTAATGAATATATATTATGCATGTCTTACACAATGTTACGTTATCACAATTGACATAGTTTAATCAATACACTTTTTACCTCACTTTCTATTCAGACTAGTTAATGTGGTTCAGTGTAAACATCATGTGTGAATAAATTTTACTTTTTTATATGTAACAAAATAGTATGTCATATTTAAAAATTGTAAAAAAAATTAATTTTATTCTCGATACTCGAATTTGAGACATTTAATTATAAAACTATTTAGTAAAACATACACATTAATCCATAATAGTGAGTGATACCCAATATAGTGATGTGAGTCCTTAGCAATGAGTGGTATCAAATTAATGGCATTATGCCTCCCCCTTTAACTATCACGAGGGGACAATTCTCTCAAAGGCCTTGGAACAAATAAAGTTGGCCAATGGCTCTTGAGAATTTGGATAGATGCTAGTTTGGTGTGTGTGTTTGGCATAATCAAAGTCATCTCCCAAAAACTATTTCTAGGTTGTTTATAGTTTTATGTTTGTATCAAAAAAAATTATGATTTATCTCACTTATGAATTGAAGTTATTTAGGAAATTTTTCATCAGAATACTATATGTTCTTAAATTTTCAATATATTATTTTCTATTGTTTAATTTGTTTGGCTTGATTTGGAGTAGGAGAGTCAAACTAACTAATGTTTGGTGTGAATTCGTTTATAGAATATTTATAAAAAATATTATAAGTCGCAATAGTTACAATTTAAAATATTTAAAAAAGTATTAAAAATATTATAATAATAAAATATCCTCAAACTATTTAAATAATAATTAAATCAAATAAATTGAAACGAGGAGATACTATTACTCTTCCTATCTTATTGGCAAGTGGTTGATGTCTTTCAATTGTCTAATAATTGACATGACCCTAGAAAATCCAAGCACCCCAAAGTTTAAACATTTTATCATGCAAAGAGATCGGTAAAAATCAGTGATAGAGATGTATATATTGACCCTCCAATAATTTGGAGAAAGAATATTACTATTCTACCCCACATTGGACTTGTCAACAGTATAAAAGATATTTTGTCTAAAAAATAGTCAATTTATAAAACTAAAATATAATTAATTAATTTTTAAAAATAAATAATATTGATTATATTGAATTTTTTTTAAAAAAATAATTAAAAAAGTTCTTACCTATAATTTTTTATAGGACAAGTAAAAGGGAATATGATAACTAATATAAAAGCAGAGAGCATTAAAAAACAAATTTAAATGTTCCACTTTAATTAATAAAACAAAGAAAAGTTGAATCCTTGAATTTTTTACCTTAAATATATACCTTCAAGCAGTGGGGACTTAAAATAGTAACATACTTTAATTATTAATTAATAGATATAATTCAAAATTTATAAGGACATAAAGATTGAACTCAAATATATGATTGAAGCTGAAAATATAAGAAAATTTACGCACCTTCTTGT
The DNA here is from genome assembly GCA_036553675.1 of Solanum okadae. NCBI lineage: Eukaryota > Viridiplantae > Streptophyta > Magnoliopsida > Solanales > Solanaceae > Solanum > Solanum okadae. Next base: position 6,968,145 of record CM071680.1, read on the forward strand.
AATTTTGATTTATTTGCTTAATCATTTGTTTTACTTATCATTTTCCTAGTGGATGACTTATTCTGATTCTTTTGAATCGCTTGAGTCATCAAAATATCATGAACAACTCAATTAACGTCTTAAACTAATACAACATATATAATTTACTGAATCTCATGCTTTGCAAAATAACAATGGAAAAATAATTACCATTATGTAATATAGTAACATAAATTTTTCTTATCGATATATATATATATATATATATTATATCTATACATATATTGTATATATTTAGCAATTAATTTTAATTTAAATAATTAAATAAACGACTATTAATCCAAACTAATGAAGTTTAATCTCTCCAATCTATACCTATCATGTTAATTAGTCCCCATGACAGTAGAGTCATTTGGACAATTTGCAAACAATTATTTGTCCTAGATATGATTTTTAAATTTAGTGATAAAGAATTGGAAAAAATTGCTACCATTACTTAATATAATAATATTTTCAACTTCACCTAAATATTATTTTCTCTACTGTAAGACAAGTTAATACCACATCTAAATCTAATATTTTTATAAGCGTTCGATATTATATCTCAGAGATCAATTAATTGAATTTTGGCAAAGAATAAACATCTTTGGGCTACAATATTCTTGTTAAAGGTATAAAAAAGTTATTGGGGCAATCTGTTTTGACACTATCATTTTATTTGTTTTCGTCTTTTAATTTTTTTTACATATATAATCTCTTTAGATATATGTTTGAATTAAGCTTGATAAAAATCAAACTTCAAACAAAATATCTGAAATTATATACGAGAGAAGTTCATTCATTTAAGCATAAAATTCATACAGAACTGGTTCACTTCAGACAATTTTTTCTGAATTTTAACTATATATGACTGAAGTTGAGCTTTAGTTATATATATATAAATATATATATATATATATATATATATACGTGATTACCGATTTTAAAATATATGTTATAGTAAATATTATTGTTTATTTAAGCAAAAATTTGAATAATAAGCTTAGTACAAAATAATATTGCAGATTCTTTTGTGAATGTTCAATGTGGATCATCTATATATCTCTTATTCACGCGAACCTATGAAGATGGTCAATGAAAAAATTTATTAGTTAAATAATAATGTTTATATTTATTTTAATTTGATTAGGTGCAATCATGTAACTAGTTGTATCTCACTAATATTACATTATCGACGATATTTGTTGTGTATATAAAAATTAAACTAATACAAATTAAACTTCAACTGGCGTTATTACAAGTCATATGAACTTTTCTTCGTCTAAAATACTGAAATATTAAGAAATAGTTAATAAGTAAAACAAAAGGGCAATGTTTATATAGTATTAACTATTTTGAAGCAAACTTTCTGACAATCTAAATCACATAAGTAGCATTGATAAAAAAAAATCATTCTTTTGTCTTGAGCATCAAAAAAACAAATCGTGACAATTCTCTAAATTTTGGAAAAAGATATCCAGAAGCATATATCTACATCACAAGAGAAATTGTTAACAAAAACAAATGAATTTAGACTACATCATGTTAACTTCATGTATTGGAACATTACATACTAATGTATATATTAAGAAAAAAATAATTATTATATCATCAAAATTATTTTCCTCAAGTACTTGAGGTTATAGAATATACCCTCTTAGGATAGAACGATTTACTTCATCAGAATAGTAGTACCTCATATTCCGTTAAACTTTTAACTCACTCAACGACAATAAATCACACAAAAAATTTAAAATACAAGAAGAAGAAGAGTAGAAGATTAAAAACAATTGTGGTTGAAAAATGAGAGGAAGCCCCTCTATTTATAGTCAACAAAGGGTAGTATGAACAAATGTTTTTGTGTCTTATCTGACAAGTCATGACCTTTCCGAGAAATCACAACCCTTTGGAAAAGTCACAACTTATTGAAAAAGTCACAATTCTTTGGAAAAGTCACAACTCATCAAAAAATCACAACCCTTTGACAAAAGTCACAACTTATCAGAAAAGTCACAACTCATATGAACAAATGTTTTTGTGTCTTATCTGAAAAGTCATGACCTTTCCGAGAAATCAAAACCCTTTGGAAAAGTCCCAACTTATTGAAAAAGTCACAACTCTTTGGAAAAATCACAACCCTTTGAGAAAAGTTACAACTTATCGGAAAAGTAAAAACTCATCGAAAAAGTCACAACCTAAATTAGAGATATTATAGTAATTTAATATTCAAGTTAGGAGTTGATGCTATATATATATATATATATATGAACTTAGGAGAAAATAACCTCAAACACCATACGTGTGATCTCATCTCAAATGAATACACATGCAAAAAGGTTAAAAATCAAACATAAGTTAAATGACACATTAAAATCAGGTATCAAAACGTTATCCCTATTATCAATAGTTTATTCTCTCCGAATTTTGGGATGTTATCAATACTTCTCCCTTAAATATTATATACCAAAGTTTTTATATTCTTTAATTCCGTGTTTCATGTGCTGACAAATTCGCAACCTAACAAGCCGTTGAGCTATTAATTTAAGGTTGAATATTGTCTAATAAATAATTGTATTTGTATTTGTTTTAATATTTTGATTCCCTTGTTTTATGAGTTTTTCTAATAGACAATTCAACTTGATTAATTTATTTATTCTCGTAAACGTTATTGTCAACTATATTTATGTTAGTTTAATTATGTAGAGTTGGACGAAATACGTGAGATACACACATATTTAAAATGTAAATGTGATGGTTTTGATTTTGAGAATATTAACTTATTTGCAAAACAAATGACCCCTAACATATTGCACAAAATTGAAATACTATTTTTTTTAAATTTATCATACAATGGCAAATGTTCGTAATTGACTTCCTAAAAATTTCCAGAATCTAAATAACATGAAGTCATAAGAAAGCTAACGTTTTAATAATGATAAATAATAAATAAATATAAGTATACTTAATATGATTTGATTAACTTACCTACGTATGAAAAATTAATATAAATAATATTATTGAGGGAATAATTTGCCTTTAAACAATATAATATTGGGAAAACTATTGTGTTGTATGATCTTCAATTTATAAAAGTCCAAAAATCTGTTTTCTAGAATGAATTACTCAAATATATATATATATATATATATATATATATATATATTTTAAAATTATCTTCACCAAAAAAATTATTTTTAACTGAGAAAGAATTTTTATTTTAATTAAAATAGAAATCACTCATTTTTTTTATCAAGATGTCTGAGTTTGAATTGAGGATAAAATATTCTTGAGCACTTTATTCTTAATATGTGATTTTTGATGAAAATTTAAATTTAATTGAACTTTACATTAAATACCTGATATCTAACCTGAGAAAAAAAGTTATACTCTATTATCTATTTTTGAAAAATATTTATGCCACATAGCTTATATATTTTATGAATAAGCACGCGTGTTAATTCGTAATAATGCATAAGTACTTATTATAAAGAGTTGATATTGATACGATATATATAGTGATTTTTTTTCTCATGTATAATACTGTATGATGTATGATGTTGTATAATTATATTATTAATTAATAATATTAATAATAAAGAGCTTTACTTTTCTATTCATGTCTTGAGCCCCAAATAAGACCGGTGGGAGCCATACCAAATTTGTATTTATTTAATATAATAATAAAGCTATATGATATACTTTTAATAAATATCACATAAATGGGTGAATTTACCATTAAAACAACAGAATTATTATTATTATTATTATTATTATTATTATTATTATTATTATATTTAAATAAAAGGAAGCTAGCAACATCAGCAGATACATTATATATGAGGGTGATAGCTAGCCTATAGGAAATATTATATTATTGTGCATAATTCCTCGAATTTCGTGACAACCAAATAATTGAGTTTCTATTGTGTGACCCTATGTGTAGGTTCGTTTGATCGAGTGCATAAAAATAATGTATAATAGAATGTATTAGGAAAATGATATTTATATAATTAGTAATATTTATATTAATTATATTTATTATATTAGTTATGTAGAAATTACTTTTCATAAATTGTTTGATTTGATTTATTGAAATTAGCATGTATTAATTGTATTTTTTTTTTTAAATATTTATTTACAAATATATATATATACCCATTACAAATATGACAAAAAAGATGGGAAAAAAAAACGTTTTGAAGGGAATTGAGTCTTTAACCATTATAATGCATGCATTGAATTTCCTTATATATTATCAATAAAGCATGAATTTTCATGTATTAGTAATATACTCTTCAAAACATAATAATTACGCATAAGCAGAAAAAAAATACCAAATAAAATATTATTAATACACAAAATTAAAATATGCCTAATTTTTTCTAATACACTCTACCAAACTATTCATTAAATTCTATGTATGATAATGATATAGATAGTATAAATATACTTATTACTTGCACAAATAAGTCAACCTGTAATTAATCTATTCCTTTCTTTCCTTATTTGTTGTCACGTTTATTAAAAACAGTTATTTTAAATTACTTATTATTTAGAAATATTAAAAGAAAAATTATTTTGTCTTAGTGTGAATTGGCATAAAAGTTAAAAAAAATTAATTACTTATAATATATATATAAAAAATTCATGGTCAAGTTTTAATAATATTACTCCCTCCGTCCCAATTTTATATGGCACTTTTCAAATTTTGAAATTCAAACAAGTTTATCTTTGACTGTAAATTTTTCATATATCTTTTAATTATTTTGAATTGCCAATTATTATGAAATATAGTACTTTTTACCTAGTTTACAAATATATAAATTTCATTTCAAGAAAATTAAAGATTCCACACGCAAATTTTCGGTCAAACATGTATTGTTTGACTCTTAAAAAATGAAAAAAGACCGTATATAATTTGACCGCAATCACAAAGGTTTTTCTTGGTGATCATGGCTGGTCTTCACGTGATTAAATAGCACACATTATTAGTGCATTTCAAAAGAAAAATAATGCAAAGTATGCTTCATTTCAAAAGAAAAAGAGGTTTTTATGTTGATAGTGGGTTCAAACCCATAATACTAAATATTTTCACTGTCCTTTCTTACCACTGAGCTGTCAATCAATTATGTTAGTCGTTAGGGACTACTTCACAAGTTAATATACATCTATATTTATTTAACTTTCTAACACAAATACAAGATCTATGAAAAAACTATTGAATTCGTCGGAACCCACGAACCCTGCTATTGGGTCCAAATTCGAGCATGTATCAAATAGATTTATATGAAATCTCAAATAACTTAACAACACTAAAATTCAAAAGAAAAAGATGTTTAAATTTGACTTGTAAGCCTTGTAATATAAGATTGTGTTAAAGAACCTTCCCATGTTTCAACCCAAACTATCCCACTAAGTCCAGAATATGAAATGAAGCTAACTAAAGCATCAAATAAACAATTATTGTACAAATATTCAAAACAAAAAAAAATTGGATTATTACAAAGTAACGGCCTAAAATGAAGGAGAAAAGATAATAATAGTGATGGATGTTAGATAAATCTAAAGGAAGGGAAGGAGAAAGTTTGATCGAATATAAAGAAGCTAGAGTGAAATGTGGTGATCTCGTGGAGGTAGGATCTGAAGAATTTACGAGGAAATCTAGAGGTAATAGTCGCGATATAAAATCATGATTTTAAAACAATGCTTGAATATGTGATTCAGGATTATAATTTAAAGTGTTCAACATATCAAATTTTGAGTTCAATGCCACATTTTCCCTTTAAGATTTTTTTTTTTTTAATTATTAATCATCTTATATAAGTAAAATCAATATTCTAGATTCTGTATTTAGTCAAATAATTTAAGGAAAAATCTAAACATAAATGAAGTTCATCTTCATATAGATTTTGGGTTGACTATTCAAATCTAAGAGAGTAATGCATCTGACCATAGATTCAACAATAAATAATATGATAACGTAAATAGGTCCTACTCCTTCCATTTTTAGTTTATATACCGTAAAATTTCTATAAATTAATATAAGTGGGATCATGAAATTTTATTATTTTATAGAGATATTATTTAATCGATAAATTAATATTTATTAATTTAAAGAATAATTTGAGATTTAATGAAGGTTAATTTTAACTATATCAAAATCATTGTATCTTACTAATTTATGTATCATATTTATTGAATTGTCACTATCGTGCAAACAAAAGAACATGGATGACAAGTGTGCTTTTTGATGAATATATTCGTTGGTTTGACCACAAAATGCATGGTAGACGAGTTTTGCTTATGGTAGATAATTGTCCAACCCATAATAGAAATATTGAAGGATTACAAAATGTTGAATTGTTTTTCTTGCCACCCAACATGACATCCAAAATTCAACCTTGTGATGCTAGGATAATAAGAACTTTCAAAATGTATTATCATAACAAATTTTATCGTAGGATATTAGAAGGTTATGAAGTGGGACAAATTGATCCAACAAAGATTAATGTTTTGAATGCTATCAATTTTGCAATCCTTGCTTGGACAACAAATGTTCAGAAAGAGACAATAGCAAATTATTTTTGACACGGTAAAATTCGTTGGGGGATACAATTTCTGAGAATTTGAATGAACCCACTTGTGAAAATGTCATTCATAAACTTGAGGTCATGATTAATAATCTCGATTACCACAATAAAATGGTGTCAATAGCCTGTTGGATTATCCAGGTGAGAGTGATACATGTTCAGAGGTCCAGAGCTTAGAAGAAATTGTGGAAGCAATGTTGATGATGAAGTTGAAGATGATACTATACCTTTGGAACCAGTTACGCGTAAGAAAACACTTATCACATCTAGAACTCTTCACAATTTTATGGTGTAATTCGAAAGGACAACACCATGACTCTTGGATGCAATAAGAAAAGTTAGAGATGAGCTTCAACTAGATTTTAATTTTAAGAAAAAACAGAATACAATAGAATCATATTTCACTAAATTGTCTTAGATATATTTGTACTTTTAAAGAATTATTAATTTATGATATTAATGGGACCATATATTTATATAGGGGTCTTCTGAAAATATATTATCTTATCGAAATTGGTGATTTTTTCCATTGGCCAAGTCGGGACCGAAGGAAATATTACTTTAGAGAGATTATTAATTTACCGAGTATTAATTTATAGAGGTTTTATTGTAATGTAATTTAATTGTACACAAAATTATGGAAAAAAGTATTTTAGGATAAATTAATCCCGATTTTAATATCAAGATTACATTTATGGGACATTTTAAATGTGAACCAAGCAACCCCTTATAGTACGGAGAAAAGTATTTTCTGTAAAATGTATTTTAATTTTTCATGTTTGATTGATCAAAATATTTTTTTAAAAAAATTTCTCGAAAAATTAAATAAGTTCCTTACAAATGAGAAAATGATTTTCCTAATGAAAGTAGGTCAAACAAGTTACTTTAAGTTACATTTTACTTAATTATTTCATCTTCACGTACCCACACTCCCCCTCCCCCCATCCCCACCCCCACCCCACCCGACCATCCCACTGTCTGGATGGAGGTAGAAGCAAAACCAAGTATCTTTTGCTCAAATAATAAGAAATTCAATAACTATGCCCATATCTTAAGACTCAGTTATTAGCACCTCAAGACGACATCCTAAATTTCAAAATTCCCATAAAGTTAAAATCTTGATTTTGCTTCTGCCATTACGTACTCTCTAGAATCCATAAAGTTAAAATCTTAATTTGACTTACATATAAATACACTTAAAATCATATTTCATTCGTCCAACAATACTTATCCACTGTACTAAAAATAGATATCCAACAATACTTATCCACTTTATGAAATTCATGGATAATTTTACACTTAATTTCTAATTTACCCTTATCATTAATTATAGTCATTTTCCTATTATATTTTTCAAGACATTATATTTATTATATTCAAAGAGTGATATGGTAAAATTACCCTTTTATAGTTTCTTAAGGGGTGTACCAACTGCCAAGTCACTAGTGAACAACTATTGTTGGACAAATAAATTATTTTTTTCTTACTTACCAAACACTAAAAAATATATAAAAATTCCACTTATTTCTATTTTCCTTGAGTACCAAACACACCATTAATTCCAACAACCTCATGAGTGGACAAAACATTTATATATATATATATATATATATATATATATATATATATATATATATATATATATATATATATATAACCTACAAGAATCTAATTTTGTCTTGAAATGATTCTTGAAAAACTCTCACCAAAGGCCACATTTCTTTTTCCCCTTTCTGTTTATACCATTCCTCTCCCCATCCATGACTCAATAATCTCTCATTTTAATTTCAATTACTGATCTATTAAGTGTTTTGAAGCTATGGAACTAAGTGCCATTAGGAAACATAAACACGTTGTGAAGATTTGTCAATTAAGTTGTCTTCTCTTTACTTCTACTGTTTAATATCCTATCTGCCTTTGTGTTTATAGCACTACAATAAAAAAGTTGTTTAGTGTAATAAATTAGTTGATTTTCTCAATTGTTTCATGGCGATGTTGAAATTGAATCGTGGTTGGAATTTGGGAATGGGGAAAAAGTTCGATTTTGGTACTCGTGGAGAAGGAGGAAGTGGATTCTTGAGAATTCGAAGAGATGATGAGAAACAGGGGATTTGTTTGAATTGCTGCAGCGGTGTTGAAAATGGTAGAACGATTACTATGAGTGATACTGATTACTTTTATAGTTCGATAGCATCAGTGACTGATTCAACGACTCAAACTGATAATGACGAAGGAGACGAATTTGTGAGGATGATGAGGGAAGCTCAGCCTTATTTTCTTGCGCATAGGGATCGAACATTTGTTGTTCTTCTGTCAGCTGAGATTATTGATAGCCCTTATTTGTCTTCCATAATCAAGGTATGTGTGTTTAAAGTTTAAATTAATCGAAATCAGTATGTTTTTGAATATCGAATTGATAAAAGAATGAAATTAAACATAGTTAGTTTAGACGTATATTTACACTATATTTTTGTAAATAATAAATTCAGAGTTGTTTGACATTAAAACGTGAATGTTATTATCAAGATGAGATGAATAAAATTCTTCTATTTTAACGAAGGTCTCAAGTTCGAGCATTTAAAAAAAAATACTTACGTACTATAGATCTTTAATGAGTCTTATGTGTTGTAATAAATGGAGGACTTATAGGTTTGAACTTTGATTGACCTGAATTTAATAATTTTATTTAATTAGTTTTAATTTGTTTGTCTTTTTTTTATTTTTATAAATATGACTTTTGAATATTATAATCATACATTAAAAATATATCAAATATATTATTGAAAAATTGAAATTGAGAAGTCATTAATATTTTTTAAAAGATATATCAAATATATGTGCCGGGTGCATGTGGTTTACGTGTAACACTATTGTCGGTGTGAACGCAAAATAAGATTATTGTAACTTGTAGGTTTAATTGTTAATTAAATTTTATTTTATCATATGATTCATATTTATTGTTAGGATGATGAAAAGACACATATAACAATCAGTTTGATATGATCACATTATTATCTTAATATTTATTTTATAATATTTAATTTTTACTTTGTCTTTTTTTAACAGTAGCTTTACTCATGTCCTATAATTTATGTGTAATATTATATAACAATAAAAAATAAAATAATTTAATAATTTATTCTAAATACTACTATATGTTAAGTATCCATTATCCAATAAAATAAAATAATATAATATAATAATAACATTCATGGTTGAGACTTTGAGAGTCACCAATCAATATCTTACCTAAATAAATAAGAAGACCGGTCGAGCCGGACAGACCGGGTCGACAGTAGCACTACCGGTTCTTACCGGTTCATGTCCATTCCCGTTTCCGGCGAACATTTCTTCTTCAAAATTCTCCGACTCCGACTCTGACTCCACCAACTCCCCATAAATTTCCAATGTCATCTTCGCCGGCAAGGCCTTGTGCTCCAGTTATTAAACAATGTAAGCTACCAATTTTCGCTCGCAGCGATGTTTGGACAACTCCAGTTGGAAATAGTTTCCAAGGGAGGCGAAAGCTGTTATCATTAAGGGTTAATTTTTCGAAGAGATTGTCAATTAGGTGCGGTGTTTATGGGGAAACGGAAAGTGCAGCTAGTTTTTCCGACGTGAGCAGTGCAATAAAAGATGACTTATTCGTTGGGTTTTTTCGAGAAGCTTGGCCTTATTTTCTTGCGCATAGAGGAAGCACTTTCGTTGTTTTAATCTCAGCTGAAATTGTAGATAGTCCTCATTTGGATCATCTTCTCATGGCATGTTCCTATTTTAACTTTGTCTTTCTACTCAGGATATTCACCTCCCGTTTGGCCATAGATTTTGAAGCTAAAACTTGAAAATTTGAGTTTACGAAGTTGTGATTAGTTTTGTTTGAACATGCATTTTAATTGAATTTATTATGAAGTTTTGTGATTGAAAGTGAAATTTCTTCCAAACTGCGAGTTTTTGGGAACTTGAAAATGTTTGAAGATCAGATTTCATGGCCAAATAGATATTTGAAGATAAATTTTCAGAAACTACTGCCAAGATCTATGGCCAAACGTAAGCTCAATGTGTTAATTCTTTTTTTCCTTTTCTAGTAGTGGAATTCCGAGTTTGGATTTTTTAAAATAAGATTTGGTTGGAGATTTTTTCAACTCTGCTGCTTAATGTGTGATTTAGAGAAGTTTTAAATTTTAAAAGAACTTTAACTGAACAAAAATTTAAGATTCTTAATGGGTTTGAAATGAAGTGAAATGGATATAGAAGATTCACATAGTTGAATTGGGTTAGTTTGGGATTGAGTAGTAATTGATTGATTTTTGGTAATTGTAAGTTCATTAGTTTGTTGATTTATCCCACTTTTAGTAATGCATGACGGTTTGATTTACACACAAACTTTGCAGGATATCTCGCTCCTTCATGGCCTGGGAATCAAGTTTGTTCTTGTACCTGGAACTCATGTCCAAATTGATAGGTTTCTGGCTGAAAGAGGTCAGCAAAATGTTGTTGTTTTCTTTTCTTGTTCAGTTTTATAGTGCTAGTTTCAAGCCGCTACGTGTGTTTTCTTCACTATTTCTGAGGCTGATAGCAAATAATTGTTATTTTCTCTTAATTTTATTATTCTTAATGATAGACAAAAAAATTCAGCTTAGGCTCCACTTACAGTAGGTATTTACCAGGAGTCTTCGTACTTTAGTGAAAAACTTGTATGTCCATGTTCTGTGAGATTTAGTGAACTCATAATGTAATTATAAAAAACACTCTGGAGTACTTAGTATTGGAGTGAAATGGAGCTGAATGTGAATTCAGTTGATTCATATAGCTGTTGTTGGCTAGTTTGTGATTGATACAGAGTTAATCAATTAATTAGTTATCTCAGACGGAGTTTTGATGACTTTGTCTTAATTAAAATGTTAATTTTCCTCGTCTTGATGTTATCATCGTCTAGAAAGTGTCCCTGCGTTGGTACATGCATCGTCCTATCAGATGAGCAGAAACAATCTAGACATGTTTTACTCACAAACTCAGAAGATATTAAGCTAATAAAGACTCAGTAAAGTCTAAAAGGTATTCTGCCTCTAATTTCGCTCGACAATTGCTTGGGTCTGCTTTAAACAGTGAAGACTTCAGATTAAAGCTTGATCAACCTGCTAATGATGAGTTGGAGCTCATACCCTAGTAAATAGTTTAGATGCAAGATCCTTTTTCCTATTATATTGACTGTAATACATTTCCAAAAATTGCTAAAATTAACTTGGAGAAACCCAAAGCTTCGGCATCCATTTTCATTCATAGAAAGAGGAATCAATAGCATTAATGGCCTCGATAATTATGCATTTTAAAGTAACCAAAATTTGCATGCAAAGGAGTTTTAACAGTCTTTACTATTCAAAGTCCTCTACTTTTTCCTTTTTAATTAGCACCATTATATTATTTTTCTTTTCTCTAAACTACAATTTTTTCTCTATCTTAAGAAGAATATTCTGAGAAGCAAGTGATTTGAAAACTCTTTCTTACAGGAAGTGAGCCCAAGTATGTAGGCCGCTACAGAGTAACAGACCCTGATTCACTGATGGCTGCAATGGATGCAGCTGGGAGAATTCGTCTTATGATAGAGGCAAAGTTGTCTCCTGGGCCATCATTGACTGGTGTCCGCCGGCATGGAGAAAATAGTCGCTGGCATGATGGTGTTAGTGTTGCTAGTGGTAATTTTCTAGCAATGAAGGTGAGAATATAACGTCATTGCACAATGTAAATATTATGAAATGTATTTTCATTCTTTTTGGGTTTTAAATTTTTTGCATCAAATGTCATTTCAATGACAATGAGGTTGACTTGGGATTTTCATTATAAATTCCGGCAGAGAAGAGGAGTTGTAGAAGGAATTGATTATGCAGCGACTGGTGAAGTAAAGAAGATAGACATTTCTCGCATTCGTGAGAGACTTGATCAGGATAGCATTGTGTTATTAAGCAATCTTGGATATTCCAGCTCTGGAGAAGTTTTGAACTGCAAGTATGCTTTATGGCTTTTGATAGGTATCTTTGTTGATGTTATGCATCATTAGTCCTGCATCTTGTTCTACGCAAATCGTTAAAATCAATGAATAAGCAGAATTTCAGGAAGCTATATACTAGAGCATAGTGATACATAAGACTTCAGCTTAGTAGTGATCAATTTTCCGGTTCTACCCTCTCTTTTAATTAAACTGGTAAGCTTCCATTTTCAAGTTTCCTTTAACTTATGGGACATTCTCCTTTCTTTCTTTAACTGCTTGACAGGCATAAAATGCTCCTTCTCTCTTCTTCTTCGCCTGCTTATTCTTCTTCATCTTTTTTTTTGTGAAAACTTGTGCACTTGGAAGATTGCAATACTTAAATTTCAGTGATAGGATCAAAACCCAGAAGTCAATCAAAAGGAAGTCTTCTAGTGAAATCTTAACACGAAAAAGGGGGAAATAACTAGCAAGAATGTGATTTATGCCTAGGGTGCATGCCAACTATTATCAGAAGAAGTGTAAAATTAACAATTGTAAAAGAAATATTACTTCAGGTTGATCTCATTTTGGTCACATTTTGGGTTTATGTTTACTCGATTGAATAGGTTACACTCAACTTGGGTGGTTTCTTATAGTAACATTACCTATCAATTAGTTTCTTCACGATTCATATAGTTTTAGATACAATTCAAACACTCTCAACAGAGTGATAAGGAAGTACACCAATAACTTTCTCTGCTCTTCTTTCGTTACAAGATAGTACTAATAAAAAATATTGTGCTCGTGCAGACACACACACACATATATGCGACATTATGACTCCCATCTATTGGAGGGGTGATATAGATGGACTTGTGGAGTTGAAGTTAGCTTAACATCGAACTTTGAACATATCTTTATCCCTCACCATGGGTAGAAGCCAATAATTTCACGATTTTATGTGTGTCAGTGCCCTCTGCGGGAATGCTATTTTTTTTTATATCAATCTGCTTTTCTTGGGAACTTAGTTTGTTTTAAACAGTGGTCATGTGTTTGCGGAGATTACTTCATTTCTTAATGTGTACTAGTTTTTCATGTTTTTACAAAACTATTTCTAGAGGTTCTATCGGAAACAGTCTTTCTACTTTCAAAAGGTAGGGGCAAGGCTGCGTAACCGCACCCTCCCCAGACCCCACTTGTAGGATTACACTAGTTATGTTGTTGTACAAAACTATATCTAATTAATTAGGCTAGATGCTCAGTACACCACATTTTTCTGAAACTACCATTGTGAGTCAGCTTTTTGTGAATATGTTAAGTGTGTCACAGCCCTTGGTGTGAATGCTTATCTTTTAAATCAATCTACTATCTTGGGAACTCAACTTGTATTACATAGTCGTCTTCTGTTTCATGATCCCATGTTGAGTTAATTCATTTTACAATTCCTAATGTGTAACATGTTTTTCTTTTTTCTATAACCATTTTCTGATTGATTAAGCTAGATGCTCAGCACACAACATTCCCGACTCTTCAATCATGAGTCAGTGTTTTGTGGATATGTTTTTTCTTTCCGTCTTTATTTTGCCTTGAGTTTTAAGATTGATAATGTGTTTTATTTTATTGAAGCACATATGAAGTTGCTACAGCTTGTGCCTTGGCTCTAGGAGCAGAGAAACTGATTTGTATTATAGATGGTCCAATTCTGGATGAGTCTGGCCGTCTTATTCGTTTCTTGACTCTTCAAGCTGCTGACATGCTGGTTCGCAAACGAGCAGAACAAAGTGAGGCAGCAGCTAATTATGTAAAAGCTGTCAGTCAAGAGGACTTCAATTGTTTAGATCACAATGGTTCTAATGGATCAATCTCTTCCTACAATATGAATGGGTTTAGCCAAAAATACAGTGTTTTTCAGAATGGTGTTGGTTTTGACAATGGGAATGGGCTTTGGTCTAGTGAGCAGGGTTTTGCCATTGGAGGACAAGAGAGGTTAAGTCGACTAAATGGTTATCTTTCAGAGTTAGCTGCAGCTGCTTTTGTGTGCAGAGTAAGATCCTGGCTGTCTAATCACTATATCTGCAGATTTTTAGAAGTGTCTAAACTAGACAATTAATAACCGTAAATATACAACAGAAAATTGCATTTTCTCTAAACTTGACCCTTGATGACTAAAGGGGTAGATTTTGGAAGTTATCGCTCTTTGCTGTTAAAACTTCTTTTATAATAGCTTGTGCATTAGAGATATGTATGTTTACAGAATAGTCAACTAGTTTCATGTTCTCACTACATATTATGGCTATATATGGTTTGCTGTGTGTAGCAACTATCAACTTTCACAGTGATCTATCATCTGATGAAATTTTCATGTCTCTACTAAATTGACTCCTCATTTATCAATATGATATCTCTATTGGCTTATTGGTTAAAAGTTTTGCCAATTCTGTACTCCATTTGCCATTAGGGAGGTGTTCAAAGAGTTCACCTGCTGGATGGTACTATTGGTGGAGTTTTACTAAAGGAATTGTTCCAAAGAGATGGAGTTGGGACAATGGTAGCTAGGTATGCAAATCTTGATGAAATATTGATTGTAATTTAATCAAGACATGTTGATATTCACTTTTCCACATTTACATCATTTCCTCTTTAAGTTGATCAATGATATTCACTTTTCCTTTGTGTTTTTGAACCATCAAATCCATGGTACAAATAGTTCACTTTCAAAGCAAGTCATGAATGAGAAGACAAAAATATAATCTACAATAAACAAGCTCAGTAGGTTAAGAGTAACAAATTGGGCTAATGTGAGTCACCTTTCACCATCATGGTTAAAACACCACCAAATGTGGAGAAGAACAGCAGGAAATTACTGTGCTATTATTACTATCCAAATTTGACATTTTATTTCTTTGCGGAGAAATCCATGGCGCAACTTAAAAGATTCAATCCCCTTGGACACAATTTGGTATATGACTATTAGAAGTAATATCCAGAATTTCCTGAGATGTTTATTGCCAAAATAAACTTAGCCTTCTTTTTACAATATTGATATACAGAACTCCATGAGCAGTGAGAATCTGCATGTCTCTGGTTGTCTTATCCACTCCCTATATGACATTATGTTTCTCACCACAAAAGTTCATGGTTTCCCTGTCTCTAGAATTAGAAGTTGTACTCTCAGTCGTATAATTATGTTAGGACATGGCTAATTGATATTTGCAATCCTTTTTATGACCATCTTTCGACTAAGATGTGCATGAATCTCTCTTTCTCAGTGATCTTTACGAAGGAACACGAATGGCTAGGCTGTCGGATATTCCCGAGATCAAACAATTATTACAACCTCTAGAAGAGTCTGGAACATTGATCAGAAGGAGCGAGGAAGAGGTTAATCTTGATGCTTTTTATTATGCGAAAATAGTTACTAAATCAGCTTCTATTTGGTTAATGTTTGTATATCATTTTTCTTTTTTCATAATTATGTGTTTTTTACTTGTTCTAGCTGGTGGAGGCACTGCATTCATTCATTGTTGTGGAGAGAGAAGGCCACATTATAGCTTGTGCTGCTCTCTTTCCTTACTTTGAAGAAAAATGTGGAGAGGTTGCTGCTATTGCCGTTTCTCCTGATTGTCGTGGCCAAGGACAAGGAGACAAATTACTTGGTAACTCTTTCTCATAGTAAAACTAATTACTCTTTCGATAAATAATGCATGTAAGCAGTTTCAGGATGTTGTGATTATTTGTGTTTGTCCTATGAAGTTGCAAACACGTTAACAAAGGAACAATCTTAAGTTTAAGATATTTCCTGAAGCCTTTATTAACCTGGATTAGCAAACGGAGCAAAGCATAAAATAAAGACATGATGAATCTAGACTTACCATCAATGACGGGTTATATATCAGAACATCATCATAAATGATAACAATGCCACCAACATAAGTTGTAAGAATTAGTTCAGTACCTCCAATAATACCTTAAGATTTTTTATGAATCCCAAGCATTAAAATGAGCCAATTATACATACCGTATATACCAATGGAATGTGATCATTTAGTATTCCCCCTTGTGATTATCCATTCCTCCAAATTTCCTTGGACGTGTGGGAGAAATCTCGAAAGCAAACAATTAGATATAGAACTCCTCACCTACACCCTTATGTGTTTTCCCTCAAAGATGTCCGTCAACTCTTGTGTTTCTCTCAATACAACTTCTACTCGCTCTAATAATCTGACACAGTCTAGCCTTTTTCCGTTCTATGAAAATCCATAGTTCGAAATCAACTCACTGAAATCATTAACATTTGTTGGATTCCTTGAGGTAATTTTCTAGAATGGAATTGATGGGAAGAGTAAGGGATGATAAAAGCTAACAGATTAAAATCAACGAAATAAATGAGAAAGCACAAATTAAATACTGGAGTTCAATATTAAGAACATTTTACTGCGACCTAGCACTAGATTGTTCTCAACCAGAATCCAAATTTTTGCCCACCAATGGAAGATTTTGTCTAGCCAAGAATCAAAGAAGATTCTTTCCTCCTGTTTTTTTTTCCTAATAATTCTTCCTGAATCTAAATGAAAACAACAGTCTTTTTTACTTTTTTATTAATAAACAGGAACTAAGACATGAGGGTTTATAGGAATAAGTCCAAGCCAAAGTTGTGATTCTAGATCATTGATTTTTTTTGAGAAAGGTAACTTGTATTATCAATAGAGGAATACTCCAGGAGTAGTCCAGTAATACTTACAAAACAAAGATCACAGATTTGGAATACCCTCAACCCAAAACTTGACAATTAGATGTTACTTGGGTAACAAATGCAACGTATTGACTTGTATTTTGCAACAATGTTCTCTTCAACTTGTTTGTAACAATTGCCAAGCTCCAAAGGAGGTATTCCTTGAACGCCTTGGTCTTGACACGAGTCAACGGTCCACTAAACATCTCGGAATTGTTCACAATAGGCTGTGTAGTATCTGTCTATCCAGGATCGTATCAAACTGTTATGTGTTTACTTCTCTTCTATCTACCTAAACGCAGTTGGTGTCCTTGAACATTTTGGTCTGATTAAAATTCTGCACTTATTATTGCAATAGCCAATAACTTTCTATTCCAAAAAAAATTGCAGATTACATTGAGAAGAAGGCATCCTCCCTTGGATTGCAAATGTTGTTTCTGCTTACAACTCGCACAGCTGATTGGTACGTTCTTTCCACTTTCCTGCTCCCTGGCCAATATATACATTGTTCTTCCAATTGGCGAACGAACATTGATTGCCGAACTAAAGTGCAATGGACAATGGCAGATAACTGAGTGTCATTAAATTTGTTGCAATATTTATACTGAATTTGAGAATACAAGTCTTTAAGTCATTTCAACAGGGAGATAAAGCTAAGATGCTATGTCAAGGTACAGAGAATCATGAAGGGAAAAAAGAAAAGAGTTCCTCTTGGTTGACTCTTATTATTAGTATTACTACTTGTTTTTTGGGTATGCGCGTTACGCGTGTAAATATCATCAATGAGTATAAAATTTTAAAAATAGCATAAATATTATTAAACAATGTGTTTGAGTTATAAAATAAAAATGTAAAAGTATAAGCTCTTTGATACGATGGATGTTGATCCTATTTAACCAACTCAATAAAAGAAGCTGTCCTGCAAAAGTATTCAGATGCTTTATTATAATTTCGGTATATGAGTTATGCATTTGCTTTAAAGCACAGACAGAGTAGCACAATGTGCTTACTTGTACTTTATTAAATAATGAAGTTCATGTGTTTTACTTTGTTAAACTCAAAATGGAGCTCTAATAAATCTAACACTTTCTCTTAAGAAAAAACTGACCCGCAAGAGTATTCAGATGCTTTACTATAATTTCGATATACGAGTTCTGCATTTGCTTTAAAGAACAGATAGAATAGCACAATGTGCTTACGTATACTTAACTAAATAATGAAGTTCGTGTGTTTGCCCATCTTTATACAATATGTGCACATTGGCTGGATTTTGTTGACTTTATCTAGCTTATACAAGTGAAAACCACTCCTCTGATTCTCTAAACTGTTCTACAATTCCAAATCCTTAATATATCCACTCCTTGATATATGCAAGAAACCTCACAATCAAACATTTTTGTCATAGTTTCATTCATATAATGTTCAAAGTTGAGACTGGATTTTGTCCTTGAACAAGAAAAATATCATTAACAGATGGTTTGTTGATTTGATGTTCATGTATATATTTCTCTCCTTCACAGGTTTGTGAGGCGCGGTTTTTCTGAATGTTCCATTGACTGCATACCAGCCCAAAAAAGGAAAAAGATCAATCTCTCTCGTAGGTCGAAGTATTACATGAAGAAGCTGCTACCTGATAGAAGTGGTATACGCTTTGACAACCCCTTTTCATAAGAACAAAAAAGCGGTTTCTGCTGATCTCTGTAATGGCTCTGCAATAAGCTTGGATTAAATGGGCAATCCTTGTTAATCTGTGTCCATTAAGTGTAATCATAGCAAAAATATGCGCCTGTAAAATTTCAGGCATGTTACATTGTCTGCTTTATAATGTAGCCTATGCTTGATTTGGTTGCTAACAATCATCTGTCTTTTACCATTTCGGGTCAAATTTTGAGAGTTTATGTTAAGACAAGCTGGAGCTAAGGTTCCTTGTGCTCCATAGATGTATATTTGATTCCTGTGGATTGGAGTGTGTTAACTGAGCCTCTTGCTTATGGTAACAGTACATAACATGGTCTAGGGATGGTCGACTTATCGGTTCAGTAACTTCAACGTAAAATTTTGCAAAATGTGGACTTATTGTTAGGCAATGAGACTATGATTTAACCCTTTAATGTGTTCTATATAGCAGTAAAATAAGGGCTTGCATCTAGTGAAAATATGTTAGTACGTTTTTCAATGGCTTCAATTTGTTCTCATCTCATTTCAAAGTGGAAACAAATAAAAGTTCGAGTTAAAAACCCAGAAGCCAGTTTTAGGATTTGTTGCTGGAAGACAATTGACGTTTGAAATGTAATTGAGAAATAACCTTTTTAAAAAAATTTATAATGTAAAACTTGACCCAATAGTTTGTATTTTGTAAAAAGAAAAATAACCCATCATTTTAAATTGTGCAAATAAGACTCGTGTTCAATGTGAAGAGACTGTTTGTACCATGTGAAAGGATTCTATTAAAGAATAGCCAGTTGTTACTTGTTACCATTGTTGACTAGTGTATCTTTGAGATATGCTATTTGAGGTGCCTTAGGATATTTCGATAATCTGTTTATGAACTATGGTTTGCTGATTTTTGGTAAGATTGTATAAAGAATTGGAGAAATTTTTATCGTCCTAACAACTAGCGGATTTTCATGTTTATGAGAAAAAATACAACTTAAAAATTCAAATTGCATTTCCAAACAAAACTTCAAAATCAAATCAATCTGATTTCAAATCGAAACATCATATCACATATCCAAATGGACCATTAGTGTACGAGTTGAAACTTCAACACAATATTTTAGAATTCAAACTTATAAAAGTGAAACTCTAGAATAAAGTTCTAAAAGTTTCAAGTTATATATAGGTGAAACCGCATGACACTCTCCTTGATCAAAAGTTCAAACTAGAGGAAAATTCACAAGTAGCCTCATTGTGGATCGTCAATTAAGCTTTAGCCAAGATTTCAAAATTATTCAAAGTCACATAAAATTTGGATAAAAATATCACTTAACTAAAACACGAAAAAACTCAGTAGTGTTGGAGTTGAATTTGGATCGTACCAAACACACTCATATAAGTGTCATAATTTGGTGTCAACAACTCAAACTGGTGTAAAACAGAGAAAATATAATAAATTAGTTTCTTCAAATAAATCAAAGAAGTTGTCCTTCCCCAAAAAACACATTGGTACACAATTTGCAGGCTGGGATAATACATGTATCAATTCTTTCAATTGGGAAAAGAATTTACATACAAGAAAACTCTGGAGAAACCAACAAAAGGAATAGCTTGACAACTTTTAACTTGTAGATCTGGAGAAAGGGCTCAACTCTTTGATTTTGAGTGCTTAACAAGCCAATCAATGACTGAGTCAATATTGGTGGAGTTTTTGCATGATATCATATAGCAACATACCTCCCTATCTGTTATAGATTTCAAGTCCCTGCAAAATCATTCGAAAATGAATCAAAACATGTAATGCAGTTGGGCATCATGAAAGAAGGAAATGGAAGAGAATTTGTTTCCTATCACCAAAATTTTCGACCAATTAGCCAAAATGAAAGATGTAAACTCCATCCCCTTCCCCTAATCAACCATAGCGTAAACTACGAAGAGGAGAGACAATAATGAGAGTCCAATTTTATCTGCTTACATCTGATCAGTCAATGCCTGCTTGGAAAGGGCCCCAGGCTTGTCAATCTTGTTACCCAATACCAGCAATGGAATACCACTCAACGATGGCTTACTCAGCAGGTCATGGATTTCACTTCTTGAAATGCTAACATTGTCATGATCAGCAGCATCAACAACATAACTGCAAGGAAAGAGAACTCAAAAACAAGATACTACTATGGCTACCAGGATCATTAGTAGAATTCCTTCATGATTTGAATAAAAAGAACGGCTAAAAGAAAGGAATTCTACCACCCCTAAGGTGTTTTAGAAATGAATCTGTCAAAAGCCTGATCAGGTAATTTGAACTAGCATCTATTCTTAAACATATCATGGTTGGTGAAAATTAAATGCAACCAAACAACAACAAGACCATTGACCTACTATGTGCTGTCTTCCATCACTTCCAAAAGTATTATGACTATGCATAATGATGAAGCACTCAAAAATGACTAACAAGCAGTGTACAATGAGGAAGGAATAGTAGCATCTGCACAATGTAATCAAGTAAGCTGAAGAAGGAGCATACACTATCGCAGAAACTGCACGACAGTATCTTTCCCACATACTGCGGAATCTGGGTTGACCTCCAAGGTCCCACAACTTTATAGTCACATTTCCTTTAGTCACTTTCCGCATGTTAAATCCCACCTGTACATCCAATAGATTCGTATTATTATCACAGATCAAAACGATGTAGTAAAAACTGGAATTAGATTACGACTAAGAGCTAGGAAGATGAAAACTTACCGTCGGTATCATATCTTCACTGTATCCACCAGTCTAAGAATGACAGATTGAACAAATATTATTAGGTCATCAGAGACAATCAGACTACATAGAAGCAAAAGGATACGAAAAAAACAGCATAGAGGAATTATCTACTTACAGCAATCACATTTACAAGTGATGTTTTTCCTGCATTCTGCAGCCCTATCAAAGAAAGCTCCATTTCCTGCTGAAAGAAGAGGCTGAAGGAAAAAACAAGTTTTAATGAGCTGATATGAGGAATCATTTCATAAGAGGAGCCAAAGCAGTCAAAGTTCAATGTGTGTTATAAGCCCTTTGAAAACAAAGATACAAATAACTTCCGGTTCTATTTTAAGCCACAAAGCACGAGTAACAATTAGCAAGAGGTCCAAGTTGCACAACATGGCGTGAAACTACTAAACTGGATGAATAAAATAATCATAGATCTGCCAATAATTAGTCGTTCATCTTCTGAAACAACCCTCATGAGCTCCATAGGAAGTTCAGGCATAAGATGGAAG
Organism: Solanum okadae; assembly: GCA_036553675.1. NCBI lineage: Eukaryota > Viridiplantae > Streptophyta > Magnoliopsida > Solanales > Solanaceae > Solanum > Solanum okadae. The sequence goes on from CM071680.1 coordinate 6,990,372, forward strand.
CACATATTGTATCACACCCTCAACAGCCAAAAATGTACAAAGGAGAAATTTAATTTCACATTTTCACCTTTCATCATCTAGTCCTTTGGAATATAGATAAATTATGCTTCTTGTGAAGAGAAGAAGCCTTAGAGACAAGGCAATCAATTTATCTAGCAATACACCTCCAAAAAGACACATGAATTTAGTAAAGAAAGCCTAAAGTTACAAGAAGACAAGAACTTTGGCAGAAGAAATGCTACTGGCAACTTATGCAAAATCTTTGGTGTGTGGAAGACGTGGAAGTTCCAAGATTGATTAGAAGAAACAAATTAACAAATTTTCAATAGTCCACTATGAGAAATCGGAATGAATATTGCAACTAGTGTACATGTCTGCTTTAGTCCCGACATACACAGTGAAATCCCACGAAGTTGAACCACAAATCAAAATTTTCTTGTCAATAGAATTAAATGACACTTCTTCTATATTCTTCGCATGTAGGGGAAGAGACTAGATAATGAGTGAAGTTGATGGCGGAGCAAGGATTTTCACCAAGGAGATTCAAAATATAAAATGTGAACACATGAAAAAGCCAATAGGATTCAACATTTATTGTATACATACAAAATAATATCGACCTTGTACATACAGTTTACATTTTCAGCAAACCCCCTTGCACCCCCCTAGTTTTGTCACGGGGAAGTGCACTGGGGAATTCAACCAAGAATATTGCTCTTGGTCTCCTTTTCCACAGGCTTGGCACTATCTCAATGGATTGAATATCATTAAACTCAGAAAAATAAAATTTCAAAGAATGAGGCCATGTGATCACCATTGTAATCCAAGTTTCATGATAAAAGTCATAATCTGCCTCAGTAAATCAATCACTCTGGCCACCTAAAACTGAGTCTCTTTTTTTTTTTTTAAGAAGGTATGTCATTAAAAAGCATCAAGCAGAAGCAGAATTACAGAATAGACAAAAGGGCTCACAGAGAGCATAAGCATAAGTTGTTAGCTCCTTTACAATCTTCAAACTAGTACTAGAGAGCTAACAAAGTCAAGAAATTGTTCAGTGTTAAATTAACCCCACTGAACAACATAAGTAAACATCTAGCTTTTAAGAGAGTTGTTTGGAGTTGAGATCCCATCAAAACATCTGTGGTTCCTTTCAATCCATAGACACCAAAAAATAACTCCAGGGATCATAACCCAAACTTTCTTGATGGACATATCAACACTCCATGTATTCCAGCTTGCGTAGGCTTCTTTCACATTTTGTAGTCTCTTTAAGTGTGATCAATTTCACATTAAAAGCTTAAGTTGGTAGAGAGAACACACATTTAATTATTTAGGTCTCGGCAGAATCAACAAACTATTAATGGTAGTCGCGTTGAGTTACATCAATCATCTCATTTACATTCCAAAAACAAATGGGAAAATACAAGTAGCAGCAAATCATAAATCATTATTCAACTCACAAAAATTCAAAACACGAAAGCATTCCTTCAAAGGAATTTTATTATAATGATAAAAATTAAAACTAGAGATACCATGGTATAAGGGCCAATTTGCGAGCACCTTACTAATTCCACAGGTACCAAATAAGGAAATCCCCTATTTTTATTTTTTTTGCCTTTGCTAAAATCTAAACCTAAGTTCTCATAATACTCAACATAGGTACCAAATGAGTTTCTTTAAGTTTGGTCAATCTCACGTTAAAAGCTTAAGTTGGTAGAGTGAACACACATTTAATTATTTAGGTCTCAGTAGAGTCAACAAACTACTAATGGTAGTTGTGTTGAGTTACATCTATCATCTCATATACATTCCCAAAACAAATGGGAAAACACAAGTAGCAGCAAATCATAAAATTATTATTCAACTCACAAAATCCAAAACGCGAAAGAATTCCTTCAAAGGAAATTTTTATAATGATAGAAATTAACACTAGAGATACCATGGTATAAGGGTCAATTTGTGAGCACCTTACTAATTCCCAAGGTACCAAATAAGGAAATCCCCTAATTTTTTTGCATCCGCTAAAATTTGAACCTAAGATCTCATAATTCTCAACATAGGTACCAAATGAGTCTCTTTAAGTGTGATCAATCTCATGTAAAAGTTTAAACTGGTAGACAGAACAAACGTCTAATTATTTTGGTCTCAGTAGAGTCAATAAACTATTAATGGTAACCGCATTGAATTATAGATATTATCTCATTTACATTCCTGAAACAAAATGGGAAAATACAACTATACAAGCACCACCAAATCATAAATCAATATTCAACTCACAAAATACCAAAACGTGAAAGGATTCCTTCAAAGGAATTTTTTCATAATGATAAAAATTAACACTAGAGACACCATAGTATAAGGGCCAATTTGTTAGCACCTTACTAATTTTTATTTTTTTTTATAACCGAGAAATACGTCTGTGACCTGCCCTTTGGACCAATCACAACCTTCTAAGCTCGGTGGATAATGGGCCCGCCCCTCTACCCTCTCCACTTAAATACCAGGCTTCGCTTTGCATGGTGTGGGGCTTGAACCTGTGACCTAAACCACAAATCCTCCACCTTTTGCCACTCGAACTAGGCCTTGGGGGCATGAACACCTTACTAATTTCACAGCCCACAGGTACCAAATAAGGAAATCCCCTAATTGTTTTGCCTCCGCTAAAATTTGAACCTAACACCTCAGAATTCTCTACACGGATATCAAATGAGTCTCTTTAAGTGTGATCGATCTCACGTAAAAGCTTAAGCTAATAAAGAGAACACATTTAATTATTTAGGTGTCAGTAGAGTCAATAAACTATTAATGTAATCGCGTTGAGTTACATATATCATCTCATTTACATTCCCGAAACAAATGGGAAAATACAAGTACCAGCAAATCATAAATCGATATTCAACTCATAAAAATCCAAAATGCGAAAGAATTCCTTCAAAGGATTTGTTTCATAATGATAAAATTAACACTAGAGATACACCATGGCATAAGGGCCAATCTGCGAGCACCTTACTAATTCCACAGGTACCACATAAGGAAATCCCCCAACTTTTTTGCCTCCGCTAAAATTTGAACCTAAGACCTCATAATTCTCAACATAGATACCAAATGAGTCTCTTTAAGTGTGATCAATCTCACGTAAAAGCTTAAGCTGATAAAGAGAACCTAAGTTGCTCAGACTCGGGTGCGGGTGTTTGATACGGGTGCGGATCTAGAGGTCGGATCTTCTATGATCTAAATTTTAATATACAGATCCATGTATGGATACGGATGCGGGGATTCGGCTAAAAATAATTCAAATATCTAAAAATAGAGTTGTAAAACCTAAATTATGAGATATTATGTGGAAGATTGAGGAGAAATTATAGATCAAGAGGCCAATCCTAGAAGGAGATAAGAGGAAAGGGAGTGACCATAGAAATTTATATACACAAGTTATTCCATTTTCTTCAACTTCACCTTAGTTTTTGTTTTGATTACAGAAATCATTAAATCTGTCTAGAATTTCTCCCTCGAATCTGGTCAAAGTACCCAAAACCGATTGACCAGATCGGGTACGGATCTCACACCCATGTCGTGCCAATATGGGTGCGGCACCGAATGTGAAGAATCTGAGCAACTTAGGAGAGAACACACGTTTAATTATTTAGGTCACAGAAGAATCAATAAACTATTAATGTGCGTTGAGTTACATATATCATCTCATTTACATTTCCGAAACAAATGGGAAAATACAAGTACCAACAATTCATAAATTAATATTCAACTCACAAAAATCCAAAATGCGAAAGAATTCCTTCAAAGGATTTTTTTCATAATGATAAAAATTAACCCTAGAGATACCATGGTATAAGAGCTGATTTGCGAACACCATACTAATTCCACAGGGTACGTCCTCCTACCAGCACAGATACCAAACAAAGAAATGACCTAATTTATTCGCCTCCGCTAAAATTTGTACCTAATACCTCATAATTCTGAACATAGATACCAAATGAGTCTCTTTAAGTGTGATCAATCTTAATCAAGGAGTGGAATTCTCTGCTCCCCAGGGAAAACTCCATTGCTTTGACCATCCTCAATGACCTAAGGATGCTTCTAGCCTTCAAAAGAACACATGTTTGACTATTTACGTCTCAGCACGGTCAATAAATTATAGCTTAAGCTAGCATAGAGAACACACGTTTAAATATTGACGTCTCAAGAGAGTCAATAAACTACTAATGTAATCTCGTTGAGTTAACATATATCATCTCATTTACATTCCCGAAACAGATGGGAATAAACAAGTACCTCACTAACTCCATCTGATACCTGCAAAGGTTTTTCATTTTAATATCATGGTGTCGCAGTCAGTTTGCACGCACCTCACTAATTCCACCTAATACCTACTACCTCCTACCAATACAGATACCAAACAAAGAAACAACCTAATTTTTTTTTTTTGATCCCGCTAAGATTTGAACCTAACAACTCATAATTTTCAATCCACCCTAGCTAGGCCACATCGTTAAGTGCCAAAGTTTTTACATTACATCAATCAATCAATTAATAATGTTGAATCCCAATCTAATCGAGATGAACATAGTATAATTGGAAAAAAAGTGAATTAGATCGGAAAAACATACCTTCGAAGCCAATTGAGCAAAGCATCCCAAAGACCCATAGCTGACGAGAGCGAGAGATCTGTAAAATGTCAGTTTATAGCAGATTTATAATCTCTCTCGCTCTCACTCGCAAATGAAAAAATGTGTTTGTGTTCGGTTCAAATTTGAACCTTTTTGAGAAATTTCGTTGCGTCGCAGCTATTTATCGCATTTGCGAAAAAGTATGAGAATCGTACAATCACATGATTATTTATTATGGAAGATGAAAAGAAAGTGACGGATTTGCCCTTCGAGTAACATGGATTTACTGAACAGCCATTCGGATTGTTAAGTGCAGGATTAGTGTCGGATTATACAACTGGCTATTGGCTAATTGGACGCTATAAAAGCTGCACACAGTTTTAAATTCATTGCTGAATTTAGGTGCGGCACATTGATAAGATTTGTTACGTATCCGAGCTCCGCAAGGGAGCTTCGACTAAATTTAAATTGTGAGCAGGATCCATTTAAAGATGGCGTTCCTAAAATAATTTTTTTTATATCTAATGCTCGACTCTGAGACCTTTTATTAAGGCGGACATAAAATAAAAAGGTTCAAATAATTTTCTTCATTTAATCGATTACAAAAAAATATATTTTAATCGATCAACATTTTGAAGTCTAAACAACATTATCCAAAATGAAGGGCAATCCTGTTGTATAATCATATAGTTTTAAAATATTTATCAAATATTACATTAAATATCATAATATTTAAATTATGAAATCGATTTTTTCAGTTTTAATATAATAATTTAATATCTACCGCAAAGTATTGAATCATAGACCAGGTGAATTAGCCTCAATTATTGGTGAAAAATAAAAAGAATTACTCCAATAATTGGAGTGTCCCACTATCTATTTTTGGATGGACATTGTTCCAATATTCTCATTGATCCCAAATAGAAAAGATCCCCAACATTGCTCACCCTTTGGGGTTTATTTATGGGCAAACCACATAAATCTCACTAGTTTATGTCTTAATTATTAAGATTCTCAATAGTTTCAAATATTACTTCCTGTATCATATTTTATGCTTAGGATACATGAGTCTGAATCTATGAGATACATGCAGTATTTGTCGAATTTTAAAATTGAGATACAAAATTTATTTATTTAAATTAATTGGTTGGAACTGATTTCCTTAATTAGAGGAGTAATTGATCAGGATTTTCAAAATACATAGATAATTAATTTCATTTTATTATTCTTTGAAATAGTAAATTCATTAATATTATTAATATAAGATAAAAACATGTATATCTTGGTAATGCAATTTGATTAATTTCAAATTATTACTCTTAAAATAATAAATTCATTAATTTGATGTATCTATATCAATATATGATGTATCCAACAAACTAAATACTTAGATACATGAGTGTCCTGCAAGTACATTCATATGTATCATAGAAGTATCTAGCATTAATTTCATGTATTTGTTATAGGTATCTAGTATTAATTTATATATATATATATATATATATATATATATAATATTAATTTCATGTATCTTTTATATGTATCTAGTACTAATTTGATGTATCAAGTATCAATTGCATATGTTATATCCAAAAACATGTATCTCGAATACATAGTAAGCATATACATCTAATTATGTGTGTCTAAATATGGAATATTTAAAAAGAAGAAGCATACACATGCATCTAATTATGTGTATTTAAATTTCATGCGTTATATCCAAAAACATGTATCTCGAATACATAATAGGCATATACATTTAATTATGTGTATCTAAATATGAAATGTAGTTGAATCACATGAATTTAGGAACAAATTACGACTGTAGAGTATCTGTCGTATCATTAATATCATCGTGTTGTTAAAAATCATGTATCCGAAATTTAATGGTGGATACATATACATGGTCAGACACCCCATTACTAAAAATACAACTCAAATCTTAATTAAGATTACTACTTATTGGATACACATGTTTCAAGGGCTATATCAAAGTAATATTGGTACTACCAAATCCATGTCACGGTAACCAAAGAAAGCCTTAGAAGAACACCAGCAAACAAAAACTCTCTACAATACTCCCTTTGATCCTTTTGCGTTGTGGCATAACATAATCAAAACTAAGATCCATTTCTTCCTGAGACAAACAATCAAGACCCACTCTGAATTAAAGTTTTCTTTGTAGCAGTTACTTTGATTTGATCTAGTTATAAATGAACAATACAGAATAATATTTGGGTTCAGGAGAATTTGTCGGCCATGGTGATGATATCTTGAGAAGAAGAGAGTAGATTAGCTATTGTTGGAATGAAATTGTATGATGAAATTCCTGAATCATAAAGGAGGAGACATAATTGAGTGATAAATATGGGAGGGGAGAATTAAGAGATAGTGGTTGATTTGGAGTGAAAGAGTTAATTAAGCAGATAATTAATCAATCCTAGTTTTAAGATATGTGGGTATCTAATAATCTAATTGTATCTTCAAATAATATATTAATATATGGTATAAAATATTAAAAATGGTAATATATGTAATTGTTTGAAAGTAAAGATAATATTAGTATTTATAGTAGTGATGTATGTCTAATAAGGTAGTTTATCCTTTATTTATTTTACTCCCTATGTCCCTAATTACTTGTTCATATTTTTTTTTAGTTCTCTCTAATTACTTGTCTATTTTGATAAATCAAGAAAGGATAAAATTTTTTTACCTATTATACCCTCAATTAATTACTTTGAAAAATGAAATCTTAAGTTTTTAATTCATCAAATTCATAATTAATAGGGGTAAAATGGTAAACTCACTATGTCAATTATTGTTTTCTTAATAGGTGTATCAATTTAAAAGTGGACAAATAATTAGGGACATAGGGAGTACTAGTTAATGGAGCCCGTGCCAGCACGGGTACAATATATGTTACTTTCTCCGTCTAACAATAGTTGTCTACTATATTAAAAAATAGTTGTCCAATAATATTTGTCCAATTTAGAAAATCAAGAGATAATTTATCTTTTTGTGTCTATTTTACCCTTACTATTAAATATTATTTATCATCTAACACATTTCTCAAAGTATTAAATAAAGTCAAGGGATAATATAGTAATATTACCCTTATTATTTATTGTTTCTTAAGGAGTGTGCCAAGTCAATAGTGGATAACTATTGTTAGACAGAGGGAGTATTTATTTTGTCTCAATTTATGTGATATAAATAAAATTTCGAAAGTCAATTAATTTTTTTTATGATTTGTAAATATTTTAAGTTATTAATTATTATAATTTATAGCACTTTTAATATAATTTTTAGATAATATATGTTACTCCTTCTATCTCAATTTATGTGGCATCGATAAAATTTCGAGAGTTATCAAATTTTGATGTCTTTTATATATATTTAATAGATAATTATTATGATTTATAATACTTTTACGTTATTTTTAAATAAGATATGTTATTCCATCTATTTCAATTTTACGACACTGGTAGAATTTTTCATTTAATCAAATTGCACAATAATAGTAATCCAAGTGACATACAAGTAGGGCCCACAAGTTTAATTGACATAGTAATAATTAAGTTAGAGTAAATTTTATGTATAGCAAATATAAAATTCATAATTGTATGCTATGCTGGTTTATATAATTGCACTCCATAGCAAAATTTTAGTTTGCTAAGGAGCTGTCTTTCTGTATATCTCGGTATTCCTTCAATTTTCTATACGTTTTGATTGTTTAAAAAATTAAATAAAAAGGCGGTAATTTCGGTTTAAAAAAAAAAGGAAAAAAAATCGTTGAAGTCACGCACATTCTGTTTCAATTGAATTTTCTTCCTTCTACGTCTTCTTCAACAATAAGAACTCCATTGTAACTCAGTTCAGAAAATCGATCAAGCTGTTGACGGTACTATACAAACAATCGAGATCATATTGAATTTAGAAATAACAACAAGAGGTAAATTCATGACGAAAAAATTCTCTGATTTTATTTTTTTTTGGTCGAAATTGGTGTTCAACGTGTATTCAAAATCAGATTTCCTTTTTAACTTTCATCAATTTCAGTTGAATGTAGATTCAGAGGTGTATTTTTGTTCGTAATAGAGTTTAACACTTATGATTTGTATAGTTAATTTGAAATCTAGGAAAAATTTTGATTTCCAAATTTTCTGGATGAAATTGTTGATTATTTTGAATTTGTGATCGGATATTCGCTCTTTTCACAGTAATATAATTGATATTGAAACTATGAATGAAGATGAAATTGTATTATGATTTGCTTAGAGTTTATACGTATAGGTGTTTAGATATGATTCAGTAAGATATGTATAATTCGTATATGAAACTATTGACTTTTTGTTTTGAATTTGTATATTTATACAGTGCAGGTTCATCCTAATTTTGGATATATGATTCTTATACAAATGCGCAAAACATATACTGTGTGAAAGTAACAATACCATTGCACTGTGTGAAATTGTAAATTTGTGTATAAAACTTTAATTTGGGTATATAATGGTTTATATAATTGTATATTCAGAATATGTATATAAATGAAAAACTAAATTCCATGTACGTTATATACACATACATATTAGTGTTGTTGTGACATTATAAGTATATGAAATTGTTGACTGTTCATTGGAATTTGTAAGTTATATACATATACCAATTAGTGTTGTTGTGAGTTGTATAAGTATATGACATTGTTGACTGTTTATTCGAATTTGTATATTTATACAGAGCAGGTTATTCCTTATTTTGGATATTTGATTCTGTATATTTATATACAATAGGTATATGTATATGTCAATTATTTTAGATTTGTCAATTGTATATTTGTATAAAGCTTTAATTTGTTTATATAAACATTTGTATAAGTATATAATGGGAATATGTATATTACTGAAAAACTGAATTCGCTATAATTTGTATAAGTATATGTTTTGTTTGTTGTTGAGATTCTTAATCGTATAAAGGTATATGTATATATAATTTAATTTTTTTATACAAAAATTCTAAAAATGGCTTCATTAGCTGTGTACAAAAAGTATCCTTATACAACTGCAAAAACTTATACATAAAACAATGCACAAAACTGTATCAAATGTATAAATGTTTATATTGTATATATATAGAAGTTATTGTGACACTACTAATACAATAACTATTAATATTATACATTATACAACCAATTTCAAATGTATAATTGCTTACCTTGTATGTATAGTTAAATAGTTCTATTTTATACATTTAACTTTGGATATTAACATAGTGACTATATAAAACTGTATAAACAAACAGATAGAAGAAATGAATCAACATAGAAAATATAAGAAAAATATAAAATCGTAACATATACAAAAATAATGATTATACAAATACCTCATCATGCTCCAATGAGCCAGAAACAACTACTTCCTTTCTTTTTGCATTGTCATCTGTATAATTAGTTGTTTTTCTTTTCTTTTTTTACTTGACCCAACATCAAACTGATCTTTCTTACCTCCCTTCATAATTTTGATGTTGGATTGCTTCAATTTTGCACTCATTTCCTTCAATCTGATTGGGTCATTTTTCAATTTGGATCTAATCTCTTGCATTGCGTTGGATTTGGACATTGAACCTGCAACCTCCCCAAAATCCTGAGTTAAACCCAAGGAAAACGATGGGCGTTCAACACTATTTTCGACATGCAAGGGTATACCTCTTGTGAATCTTTTAGAGGGAGACTGGGCATCCATTGTTTCAATGAAAACTCTGCATGGATTATGAACTGATGTGAAAAATAGCTTGAAAAAAATAGATAAAAATTTAAATTAATCGATTGAGAAAAGTTTTGGCAGTACCTGAAATTTTTGAAGGGATTTTGAAACCGCAATTGAGAACGTGCCGGTGGAGATTTGAAATTTCAAACTGATTTTGGAGAGAAAATTGGGAGAAATTGAAGGAAATAAAAGATATAAACGAGAAGAAGAGATTGTATAAAAGGAATAACGTCAGTTTTTTTTTCTTACTTATACAAATCGGTGGGGGTCCATTAATAGCAAACTGACTGAGACTTTGCTCCTTAAAGGAAATAAATGAAACGGTAGCTACTTATTTATTTTACATTAATAGTTTGTCATTATGTACAATTATCCCATTAAGTTAACACTACCATTAAAAGCAAAGAAGGAGTTGTGAAGTGACTGTGTGTCTTATTCAAAGAGCTACGCGTATCTTACAAAAGGATGAATTGGCAAAAGTAACCCCAGATTGACTATTAATTCCAAACAACAGACATGTTGACGGAGAGGCGGTAGCTTATTCTCCTTAGTGCCCGTGCTAGCACGGACTCAATATCTGTTTTTTTTTTTTGTTCTCATTTTATGTGATATAGATAAAATTTAGAGAGTTAATTAAATTTTAATATTATTTTTAAATATTTTAAGTTGTTAATTATTGTAATTTATAGTTTTTACGTAATTTTAAAATAATATATGTTATTTACCTTGTCCCAATATATGTATCACAAATAGAATTTCAAGAGTCATTATGTTGTTAATAATTGAGATTTGAGATTTACAATACTTTTTATGTAGTTTTCAAATTAAATGATGCGTGTTACTTCTTTTGTCCCATTTTATGTGACACAAATAGATTAATTTATGAATTAATCGAATTTTTTTATAAGCAATCAATTTTTTATATGTTTTTAAAAAAATATTTTAAGCTGTCAATTATCATGATTTATAGTATTTTTGCGTATTTTTTTAAATATATAAAAGAATTAAAAAATAAGACAAACAAATTAAAACGGAGAATTTTTTTTTGCAAATGTATATGTAAGTGTGGAACCACACAGGTGAAGCAGGTATGTTGACCTTCACCTGTGTGGTTATCCACACTTATATATAAGTAGTAGTTTATATGTTTTTTTAAAAAATATTTTAAGTTGTCAATTATCATGATTTATAGTATTTTTTGCGTATTATTTTAAATATATAAAAGAATTAAAAAAATAAGACAAACAAATTAAAACGAAGATTATTTTTTTTGCAAATGTATATGTAAGTGTGGAACCACACAAGTGAAGCAAGTATGTTGACCTTCACCTGTGGGGTTATGCACACTTATATATAAGTAGTAGATATTATGTATTCAACTTGTATATTGTATCAAAGTGTGTGTATTGTTTGCATTAAATTGAATCGAAATCTTCTAATTGTTGTTTAGTTTAGTATAAGCCTTTTATTTTGATAAAAGAATACAAAATACATTTGATTATTGACATATGATAAAGTAAAGAAATTAACTAGCTTTAAATAATATATACAATTTGTTATGACAGTAATATATCGTGTGCGAAAATTTATTATAATTATTAGGAAAAGATACTATAGTATTGATATTAAACTGGAACTAATACTAATAATTAAACTATCACAAAATAATGTATCGTGGCGAGTCATTACTTTGAAAGTCAGTGGCGTAGCCAGAAATTTTACGAAGGGTGTCCAAGCAATGAGTAAGTAATTATTCTTTTTTTCCAAATGAGTGCACCAAAATTTTTAAAATCAAAATGTATAATAGTTAGCTCTACTGAGTTCATATTTAATTTAATAGGAAGCGAATGAACGATGCAAAAAAAAAAAGAGGGAAGAAAGTTTATCCTACAAAGAAACCACTTTAGGCTTTAATATTTTAGGAGTTTTTGGCGACGACGATAATAACAAGACACAAAGAAGGTAGAGCAGAATCAAACGAGAGTTTTAAAAAAAATAGTGGAACATTTTTGCTTTTTGATTTTGGCAAAGTTGTAAAGTTTTGTAAGTTTTACCTACAAAATTTAATGTAAAGTAAAAAGAAATTCAAAAAGATACCTCGGGTACGAATTTAATTGGCTATTGATATTTTTATTTTTTTAAGGAAAAATACATAAAAATCCCCTTGAACTTGGCAGGAAAACTTACTTTAATACTTTAACTATACGGATGTTTATTTACCCCTAATCTCATTTAAAGTGAATAAATACCCCCCTTAATGCTGATGTGACATAAAGAAAATAGTCAAGCGCGTCTTTCTTTTTTATTAAAGAATTGGTCCCACTAATATATGTATTATATAAATAAAAAAGAAAAAAATCACCCACCCCTACTTTTATCTTCTCCAAACCCACCCACCCCCATATCCCCTTTTTCTTCTTCTGCAAAACCCCCTAGCCCTTTTCACTTATTTTGAACCCCTTATCTCGGCCCCTTTCTCCTTCTTTGAACACCCCCATTGTACCCTACCTCACTTGCATCTTAATCTTCATCTCTTTTTTTTATTGTTTTCAGATCTACTAAAGAGAGAAAAATCATTAAACTTCGTTCTGATCAAACTTGAGATTTCTGTCAAACAAAAGAAAATTTCATTAACACATTTTTTATGATTTCAAAAATTATGATTGTTGTATGTCATGAAAAAATAAGGGTTTTTGAAGATGTAATATTGGAAAGGATTGTTTTTTTTTACTATAGGGTTGAATTCATCTACATTTTCAGTTGATTTATTTGTCCTCAAATACCAAAGAGAGCAATAAATCGGTAAAAAATTCAATGTAGGTCCATATTTATTGCAATCTCACATCAATGGATATTGATAGAAAATGTATGAGAATTTTCTCAAAAGAAATTGGTGAAATAGTTAGAAGTTATTGAGGTTGAAAATAGAGAAATCATTAGTGAAAATTAATGATAATCAAGCAAGAACTGAGAGAAAGCACTAATGGAGATGGAAGGTAGTGCATCCATTGGAGAGAGAAGGGAAAAAAAATTTAAATTTTAAAAATTGATTTCTGACATGGGAGAGAGAAGAAGAAGGGAAGGAAAAAAAACAAATTTTTAAAACTGATTTTCAACATGGTTCTGACGTGGCAATGATGTGGCGTTGATATGACAATGACTTGGCGCGTGTGTAATATATTTGCCATTGTGAGATTGGTTTTGTATTCTTAGGGTGGTATTTATTCACTTTAAATGAGATTAGGAGGGTAAATAAACATCCGTTTAGTTAAAGTACTAAAGTAAGTTTTCCTGCCAAGTTCAAGGGTTTTTTTTAAAAATGTATTTTCCCTTTTTTTTTTAAAAAATGTACGAGAAAATCAAATCTCTTGATCACATACAAATTGCATAAAAGAAAATAATTATGATCTCTTACGTGTAAATAAAGATATCATATAAAAAGATCATAAAAAATATGGAATTGTTAATGAATAAAGGGAAAAGGGTCAAATATGCCCCTAAACTATTCGAAAAGGTCTAGAAATATCCTCCGTTTAAAGTTTGGCTCACTCGTGCCCTCGCCGTCCAATTTTTCGTCTAGATATGCCCTTATGGGCATTAGTTGGCCTGCTGGACATAACCAACTCATTTTCCATTTCTTTAAATGTCACATGGAATTGCCAGATCATTTTGACAAGCCACATGACATTTATATGAAAATGGAAAGGGATCGATTATGCCCTTAAAGATTTCGGACCCATAAACACCTAATCCGACCCATAAATCAACCCCCCTTTTAAATAAACTATCCGACCCGTTTTCAACAATTTTGTTTAATTTATATTTTTTTCGGTAAATCCTGAAAATGAGTAATTGATTAATAAAAAATAGGAAAATATATGAAAAAAATATAAAATTAACGCAAAAAATTTACAAATAAATATAGTAACCTTAAATTCAACAATTTCAATAATTTTTTAAATTTTTTATTTTTTTAGATAAATCCCGAAAATGAGTAATTGATTAATAAAAAATATATGAAAAGTATGAAAAAAACATAAAATTAATGCCAAAAATTCAAAAATAAATATAGTAACCCTAAATTCAACAATTTCAACAATTGTTTTCAATTTTTTCGGCAAATTCCGAAAATGAGTAATTTATTAATAAAAAAAGGAAAAATATGAAAAAAAAATATAAAATTTACGCCAAAAATTCACAAATAAATATAGTAACCTTAAATTCAACAATTTCAACATTTTAAAATTATTATTTTTTGGTAAATCCCGAAAATGAGTAATTGATTAATAAAAAATAGGAAAAATATATAAAATTAACGCCGAAAATTCACAAATAAATATAGTAACCTTAAATTCAACAATTTCAATAACTTTTTAAATTATATATTTTTTTCATATTTTTTCTATTTTTTATAAATCAATTACTCATTTTTGGGATTTTATCGAAAAAAATAAAAATAATTTTTTTTGTTGAAATTGTTGAATTTAAGGAGTAGGTATTATACCCTGGCAAAGTATAGGACAGTTCTGGCAGCGTAGGCAAGATATCGTATCATCATATAGCTCAGTGATGGTTGTCGGTTAGAGAAACTCCAACAGAGATATTTGTATTTTTATATACACAGAGTTTACTTGTATTTTCATATACAAACATAGTTTATATTGTATCCTTGCATACAAACTGAGTATATTGTATTCTTAACTACATTGAGTTGTTTTCTACTGTTTTAAAAGCTTTCCATATATTGCATCTCTTATTGTTGCTTTATATTGAGTTGAGTACCTAGAGTCGGGTATCTTATTCTTGAATTCAGTCTTATTTCACTGAGTTGAATATCTTATCTTTGAGTTGGGTATCTTATTCTTGAGTTGAGTTTAGTTGAGTGGGTTGAGAAGAGGTAAGTATGTTTCCTTTTTATCAAGCTCAAGCTTATGTTATGCTTTAGAATTCCACTTACATGCTCGTGCATTCCACGTATTGAGCCATTTGGCCTGCATCGTTTCATGATGCAGATACAAGTATTCAGGGTCATCAACAGGTGCTTCGTTGATACCACATACATGCAGTTCGAGTTAGCTATGGGGAGCCTCCTTGCTTCCGGAGGGTTCCACTTGTACTTTCAATTATATCAGTTGTTAGAATGTCGTGAGTCTTGTCCCGACTTCCATCTTTGTCATTTTGAGGTTTCATAAATAGACAGTAGAGTTTCAAAAGTCTGTTAATTTATTTTGTTAAATATTTTAAAGACTTAAGTTGCCTATTTTATGGCGAGTTGAGTAATTTATTTATTTTCAGAGTTTTTCATCTGAGTTAAAACTTTGTATTTCAGTTTTAAGCTTTGTATGCTTGAGTTAGTCTTCCGCTTGTAGTCAGCCAGGATGGGGGTTCACTTGGGGACCAACAATGGTTTTTGAGTGCCGGCCACGTCCAGGGTGTAGGCTTGGATCGTGACATCAACGAAGGAAAATACAAGAGGAGTAAAGTCACAAGTAGTAAATATGGTACATCAGGGCATAACAAAAAGACTTGCCCCAAGTTTGCTTATTAGAATTAACAATGATGTATTATTTTTAATTTTTTTCTTAATGTTTTCTTGCTTCTTGCAAAAATTCTGGAATTTTTTTAAGAATGATAAATGTAATTTTATCCAACTTTGGTTACTCTTGATTAGTGTATTCTTATTATTAGTGATTAATTGACATATCGTTGGTATTCACGTGTTTGATTGAAAGGCTGGTATTAAATACCAACCTTAAATATTGAATAAGAACAACAACTACTTAGAGTGATTGAAACAAAAATTATAACACAATGTTCAAGTAAATTTTTGGTATAATGTTTGAGTAATACTAAAAAATGTTAATCAATAATAATGGTTGTTATAATGGCTAGCACGTACATATTTGGTGTACTTTTGGTGAAATAATCACAAAGATTGTTCAAATTAGGTATATATAGGGGCTGATATTTTGGTATTATGAACATTGAATACACAAACAAAAAGTTAAAGTCATGAGTTTGGTTTGAATTGAAACCAGAATTAATGCACACTATTAACGTAATTTTTTTGATATAATAGTTGAGTAATACTAAAAATTGTTAATAATAATGGTTGTATATCATAACCACCAAGTACACAATTTGAATACTTGTGGTGGAGTAAGCACAAATATTGATAAAAATGAGGAGGTATATATTGGTTGATATTCTGGTATTCTGCATATAAAAACCAATGTAACAATAAATTAATGTAAAAAATTTGATTTGAAACCAGAATTAACCCACATTTTAAACGTAAATATAGATTGGTATAATATTGGAGTAATACAAAAAAAATTGTCATAATAATGGTTGTATATAGTGACAAAAATGTTGGTATTATATACCAACAACATACATTCAATCTGTAGCAACTACGTAAGTTTGAAACAACAATGAACATAGACAATTGACGTAATAAAAACACATTTTCGTAATAATACTATGGTATATTACGAATCACATACATTAGTATTATAAACCAAACTTGCGCTATAAATTTTCATTTACTCTTAATCTTTTAAAAATCGGGATTTCATCCTCAAAATCGTTGTCATGAGGATAATTTTCTTCAACCAAATATGAGGATAATAACAACACACTCGTTGATTTGATTAGAGATTTTATTGTTGTCTCTAATAACTGATGATTTTTTTTCAATTGCTTCGCTTTCACTGACGGTACCAATAGCAATTTTCCTCTTTCCGTAATTTCAAAGTAATGATCCATATCTCAAACGAAAATTTTCAGAATAAAAAACTGTCATTGATATGTTCATATCTTCTCGACACACATACTCATCAAATACACAAGTAAACAAACCACAATTGCTACAAAAATATGGAATAAGACTTTTTCTAGGAGTTCTATCCATAGAAATCAAAATATGAAATAGAAAAAATTAACAATGGTGAAAGGGATGGATGAAAGTGAAGAACTGAAAGTGAAATAATGGTGAAGATGATGGAAGAGAGAAGGCTGAAAACTTTTAGCAAAATAAATTACATAGGAATATCTAATGTTTTGAATGAATAAAAATGTTGGGAAGATAAAAAGGTTTTACTTTGGTGTAAAGACTTTTACTTTTTGTGGATTGTATCAAAAAGGCATTAAAATAAAAGGTTTTAGTTTAGTGTAGAGAACTTTTACTTTTGTGGAGTGTATAAAAAAGGCAGAAAAATAAAAATATTATTGGATCGGCACAGTAACGTGTGACTTAAAAATAGTAGTTGGAGAGATAAAATTTAGAAAAATTAAATACCATAATTATCATCCCAAAATTAGGCAAATAATCCCAAAAAGAGGAGAGAAGAAAATAAAAAATACAAAATTAAATTAAATTAAATCCACAAAATTAATTATTTTGCTATGCTTGTAATTTTAAAACTATGTTTGTAATTAAATAGAAGTATGTGTATATATTGTTAATTAAAGTCTTTAATAGTATATTATTGTAATTTTCACAAAATAAAAGATATTGTGTTTACTAGAGTCTAATTCCTCATTCCCGTCAGCCCGCTAAAGCGGTCATACAAACACTATAGATGCGCTACCATAGCGGGATGCTTCTTGCTATGGCAGACTAACGTCAATTCGATCAATTTAAATTAAGCCAATTTTGTCATGTGCTTAATTTTTTTAAAGACTTTGACACCGTATTTCTAGAATTTTGAAATTTCACACGAGATACCTTTGAGTAACGACAGTTCGGATCGTTACAGTTTACCTCAAATAACATATATAAATAGGACTTTGAAATACTTTTGAATGAATAGTTGCAAACTCATAGATAATCTTGTAGCAAGAGGTGGAACTTTAAGCCTTGAAATATGTTCAAAGCCTGAAAAAGAAAAAAAAAGACATGTCTCAAGTATCATATTCAGGTGTTGTCGGGAGTTTGATATACGTTTGATGTGTGCTCGCCTAGACATTTGTTATGTTATAGGTCTAGTTAGCAGGTATTAATCCAATTCTAGAGGAGATCATTGAAAAGTTGTAAAGAGAATATTTTGATGCTTGAAGAAAACTGCATATCATTCATTATGCCATAGTGGATCTAATATATTCATAAGAGATTATACAAATGTCAATTGGGCAGCTGATCAGTGTGATAGAAAATCGACCTCCAATTATGCTTTCTTATTTAATGATGGTTCTATTTCATGAAAGTAAGAAACAAACTTGCACAACTTTTTCAACCATGAAATTTGAATTCGTAGCTTGTGCATCTGCAGTATAAGAAGTTGTTTGGTTAAAGAGATTCTCTAAGCATTTGAATATTGCAAAGAATTTCAAGGGTCCCATAATTTTACATTGTGAGTCAACCGGCTATCACATACACGAAAGATTCTAAGTAAGTAAACACGTTGATATTAAGTATAATTTTGTGAGAAACATAGTAGCAAGTGGAGAAATAAATTTACAATGCATTCCTACATGTTAAATGATAGTTGATCTTTTTACAAAAGACAATATCTAGAGACTTGTTTGAGAATCATGTAAAAGCTCTAGATTTACATAGGATATGATAATATTTTCTATTGTAAAATAACTTGATTGTTATAATATTCTCATAAATATAAGACTATTAAGTATAAATTCATATCTCATATGCATATAATAATATTTTAAAAATAAAATGTGTCGAACAAGTCACGAAATTGACTCTCTCACATGAACAATCACCTCTTACGTCTGGAAATATAAAGAGATGATTTTCACTACCATGTTATGGCTTATTTTATAAGCCAGATAAGCATCTCTCTAAGAAGATGAGTTTGAAGATCATTGAAGAGAGAAACTCAGGTTAAACATCTAGAGGTGTCTAAGGCCAAGATCTGTATGATGTTGAACAATTGAAAGAATAAGACGCATACACCAATATAAGGTGAAAACATCGTAGCACGTATTCCATATCACGTGTGCTAAGCGATCAATGGGTTAATGGAAGAATGATTCCATGCTTCTTCATTGTGTGAGACTTTGAAAAGTTACATTAACTTTTTGTTGGAATACCATTTAACCTTAAACTATTTCTTGAAGTTTTCAATCAGTGTTACAAATTTAACATATAACTAATAGCCATGAATGATTCGACAAAGCAGTGTGTCTAGGAGAGCAGTTGATTTGAAGTAGATGAATTTAAGTTAAAAGGAAAGATAAATTAAAATGAATAATTTAACTTGTATACACAAGTCAACTATTACACTAACCATAAAGGTGTAGAGTCTAATTTACAGACACACACAGTTTGGGTACTGTGAATAAGGATCAAAACTATTAAAGTAGTGAATAATGGTTGGGGTACTATGAGTAATAGTGTCTTATATTAGTAGTGAATTTTTTCCACATGTAATTGAATTTCTATGTAAGGCTTGTAAAACCTTCTAGGTAAGCTCTTAACGCTCACAAGTGGCATACACTATTTGTCATATGAATCGAGCGTCTAGTTGATAAAGTATTAGCTTGGGGGTCTTGTCCATCGTATGTGGAATGAGAGATGTATATTTTTGGATCATGGATCACTCATATGATCCGACACAATTTGATCCGATTCGACCTGATATAGTTTCTAAAAAAAAGATAAACACAATTTTTTAAAAAGGTGGAAACAATTATATGATAATTGTTGAACTGCAACATCCATTTTTTTTTATATAGTGCTTCACCTTCAGGCAAAAAAGTGTGTGAAAATAAAAATCAGAAGTACAAAAAGTTAGAAACTTTCTTTCTCGGAATTGACATCAAACAGTCAAAGAAAGGACATTCAGTTTGTGACATTACACTCCATTTTTTAGAAAGACAAAGCTGATTTGGAACAATTTCAAGTTGATAATAAATTCACCATCTTCTGCTGCAAGTTTAAGGTATACATATATTGTTGATTTGATTTTGCTCTGATAATCTAATAATTTCTAACAAATCGAACACACCTTATATTAGGGTCAGGGTCGGCTTGTAGGGGGAGTCCACTAAGAGCCTATTTGAATTGCCAATTGTCTTTTAACTTATGAATAACTAGTAAACTTAGCCGCGCTACGCGTGGTGAGAAAAAGTTTTGAAATTCTTTTCAATCTTCAAATCCAAACAAATAAGATGAAAAATCCTAACACTAAGATTTATAATTGTAACTTGATTCATCAGATATTGATTTTATCCAAAAAAAAAAAAAACGCCCTTAAATTAGCACTATCTAATACCTTTTTTAAAAAAAAATTATGTTAGAGTTATAATAATTAAAAATATCCGACTTTATTATCCATTTAAATATGTTCATTTTTATAAAGTTATGCATTGTAATAAGAATAAAATAATATATTTACTAGAAAAAGGGACGAAGATATATATTTGATAGTAGATGAATAAAATAAGGATTTAGACATTTTCGTAAGGATTAGCTTAAAGTTTTCTTCCACTAAAATCATGTTATTTTCCAATGTAAATGTGTTATATGTAGAACTAACATCTAAATTAGCATAAAAATAGTAGATCTATGAAGAAAGAAAAGGATAATTTCATAGACCTTCCCTCAAATTTGACTTAATAACATTTTTTTTCTTTTTTCTTTTTCATTAAAGAGACTTAATAACGCTTACCACTTAAAATTTATGACATTAAGACTTTTTGACATATTAAAAATAAAATAAATAAAGGAAAAATGGTTTAAAAAGGGACAATGGGATAAATATGAATGGAGGAAATTTTATACTAATTAAATTGATGAATAAAAGAAAAATTAAGGTCACAACACATTTAAAGTTCAAATAAAAGAGGTTTAATATATTACCACAATTCATTTTTGACTCCCACTCTTGATCCTTTTTAATTTGGGTCAATAAAAGAAAATTGTTAAATTGTAATAGCCTAAAAATGAGAGGCTCTTTCTTGATTCTTATAAAAAAAAAACGTTATTTCGTCTTTTAAAAGTTAAGCAGTTAGAATTTTCTCCCCTTTTTTTATTGTTGTTTAAGGTGAATTTTTCATTTTCAATTTAGTACAATATTACCATGTGAGTAAATTTATTGTTTGTAGATACTAATTACATTATGCAAACTAATGGGATTTGCTGATGGGGTTAGCTTCTAGAAAGATGAAGAGATGTGAGTTACAAATGAGAAATCAAGGAAAATGCCAAAAAGAGGACAAAAAAAGTAAAATGTCATTGGAGGCCATAGAGAGATGCCTCTTCCGAAGAGGCTCTTCACACAATTGTAAAAGTATTTATAAGGTCATTTTGTGAATTTAGATTACTATAATTCATTCTTCTTTTTATCCTATTGAAAAAGAAAAGAAAAATGTTTATACATGTCATGCATTTGAACTCAATTCATACATTAATTCCAACATTTTTATTATTAACGAATGATTCATAGGGAAGTATGTCCATTTGAAATGTAAATTTGAAATAAAATGGTATAAATATCATTTTTTTAGGAACTTCTATGAAAATCCATAGCCACTAATTTTGGGTGCACATGAGATACACCCGCTTCTATAAATTTTATAATATAAAAATTGTATTGTCCTAATTTTTGTGACTTTCCCATCTTCACATTTAAAAAATCAAAAGTAGAAAGATATTTAAAGGAAAATCCATCTATTTATATCATAATTATTTATGTTAATTGTTTAGACACAAGTATTGTGATAAAGCTAAATGAGATACAATCTTAGATTCGTCTAATTTTGAAATAAATAATTATTTCTTTTCTACTTTCCTCTTCTTTAGCTTTCTAAATGAAATGATCCTTATAACGATTCTCATTCTTTCTTTTATTTTCATCTTAATTAAATACAGTATCAATTCATGGCTTCATGTTACTATATAATATGTTTTAGTGTTTGCTATCGAAAAATACTCAACATTTTACTCTACAATTAGGAATCAGAAATTCACATATGCAATAAGAAAATATCTACATAAGCTAATCAAACTCAATGAAATAATGGATTTTATTATTTAATTCAGCAAATGAACATTTATTGTCATCTCAAAATTTTATAGGTGACGAAAATAACAATCAAAATTATGTTTTTTATATCACTTTGATATGAATTGAGATTTGAAGCAAAAGAAGAATTATTCAACCAATATTGCAATCATAAATAGCTCCAAATGTATTAACCGTGAGAAGTGAAACAATACCAAAACAGCAAAGAACTATCATTATAAGTAAAATGACACAAAACTAATTAGTTCAAGAAGATAGACAGCTAATCAATCACATATGAATAAGACACAATCTATTTCAAAAGAAAACTATAGTCATACTTAAGATTTATAGGAAATAATTCAAATCACCATTAGATTTATTCAAATTAAACAAAAATAGAAGTGGTTCCACCATATATTCTTGGATCGGGGTGTACCAATAATTGCATAAAATTTCTTCCAATACTTCTAAAATTCTTACGGTGGCTAAGAGTAGTGCGGATTGAAGATTTTAAGGTTGTGGGTATTCTGGACACAACAGGTGCAGTATACAACTTTGAGTAGCTAGCTATAAATAACCACTGCACCAATCAATTACTTGTTGCTTGTAAGCTCACTATTTAATTTTATACCATTCGTTCAAATTTCTATATAAATATATATAAGTCGATACGAAATTAATGGAAGCTTGAGCACCTCGAAAGCTTCACTGTAGGTCTGCCCTTGGCTAAGAGAGATAAATTAGTCTTGCTAACCTTCAATTTATAACTTTATACCATAAAATTCTTACCTCTAAAATTGAAAAATTGAGAAGTTGTAAGGTTATAGGAGTATCAATATTATTTTTTCCTCATTCTTTTTATTTATTTATCATGGAGGTACAATTAACACCTTAATTTTAAAATGTTAAACATTTAACATGGTTAAGGAATAATTAAGGGAGTTAGATGAGCAATTTTTGAGTTTTTTTAATTTTTAATATATACACATAAATAAAAATTAAAAATAATAGAGATCATAGAAGTGCCTATATATAGAGAGAGATTAGATATCTTGCTTGCTGTATAAAGAATAGAGATCATACAAAAAAATTCTTACAAGATCAAATGTAATTTAAATTATTTAGATGAAGTAAAGAAAAAACATTACCAAAAAAGAACATCTATATCAAATGGCCAGTAATGATGATGCCTTTGTCCACAGTCAATTTCCAACTCAAAAATTCATGCACTGCAAATGATAGTTGTTAGCAAGCAAAGTAAAATCATACATGTCGATCCAGAATACAAACAAAATACAAATTTATTGAATGAATCTTACAAGATATTAGTATTAAATAGTACAATAAAAAACACACACCAAGGCACAACATATATGAATTAACAATAACAGACCCCCCACATAAAAAAGATGAATAGGAAGATATATAAAGGGCAAACAGTAGAGTATCAAAAGACAGAAATTTCCCAATTAATTTTCATTATAGTTATCAGTGATTAATACCAAAAGTTAATACACATTACGTGAAGAGAAATCGTGGGGAGAAAACGCTCTAACTTACTATTATGAAGAAAATTAATGCATTAGTAAATATTATTGTCATGGGCTGCATCAGAGGGTCACTTGGGCTTTAATGTAAAGAGGTACGTGGATTGGCGGTTAGTCGGTTACCAAGGAATATTCAATTTGTTAAGTATTTGTTAATTAAATTAGTTAGTAAATAGATTATGTAGAGAAATGAAGAAGAAATGTCAAAAAAAGGGAGAAAAAAGAAAAATGTCCATAGAGAGGTGCCACATCACCTTCTCTATGTTTCTCCTTTATTATATATATAGATAGGCCAAAAGTCATAAGGTAGAAATTTAACTTATGACTTTTGACTTATAATTTTTGTTATTTTAGCTTAGAAATAAGTGCTTATAAAAACTTTTTAATTTTACTCCAACATTATAAAATTGCTTTAAAACTATTTTAATATAAAAGCACCTAAAATAAATCAATCCAAACAGACTCTAAGGCCTATGGTTTACACCTCAATTTTCTCATAATAATATGTTTATATGTTAATCTTAAAAGAAACAAAAAATAATAATAAATATCATGGTATAGAAACTATAAAAAATTATAAGGAGAATTTTTCTTTTTTGGAAAGACCATTGTGAAAATGCTCGAGAGGGGGAATAACTTATTTAGCCTCTTAAACTTATCTCTGGATCTATTTTTTTTGGATCATTTTATGTTTGATATTGGAATAAATTACTCATTCCTCCTTACAAGTAAATATCTTGTATATGTATTTTGTGTTTAAACTTTGACTCATTCAGTAGTGTAAATGTCATAATCCAACCCACCGGACTGTGCGAGCACCTACTCTGACACCTAGATAGGAGAACTCTTTCCTCCAAACTGGAACATGGAATGTGGAAGTGAACAAAAATATAAACTAAACCTCTTATTTAAATAAGGAAATACCCAACTTAGTTAAAAAAAAATATAACACTTTTGTCAAGAAATACATTGAACCCTCTCCAAGGAACTAGTCTAAACAAGTACAAGAGCTTTTAAGAGATTACAAGATTCAAATTAATAAGACACGACTTCCACCATACGGAAAGAAAGGTAGAAGCTGGAGGAGATTATCTCCGTCATCACCTGAGATACATCACTGATCGTGCAACCAAACTATGCCAAGTGGCATAACAAGAGTAGTATCAGTACAAACAACACGTACTAATAGGTATCATTAGTCGACCCAAATTAACCACATAATGTCATGCAAATACTCAGAAGAAAACATACAATATAAGAATCACCCAACCCAATATGTAGCCACACGGTCTTACTATGATTCTAATAATCATGACCCATAGACCTTAAACCACTCACCTTTTCCCACTGCCAACTCCATTATCTAAGCCATTTCACCCTCACATCTGATCAATACTTAACCCCTCTATCATATAAAGAATCTTGATTTTCTATCAAGTACTACAACTTTGTTAACCTAACTATTACTCTCCCTCAAGATCTCACGCCAATACCCTGGTCCTTGACCAATCTATCAAATCACATGCGAGACTCTTACTAAACTACCTTGATCTATTCCTATAATCAGATATGTCTCAGGCTATTCAGACTGGCAATACCGCACAAGCTAGTGAATGAGCAAGGCTTCCAGTCAACATCATGACTTAACAACCACTTGAGACATACCCGAAATCATAAACACTCACCCAAACCTAACTCTTAACGCCTTTCAAGGTAATCCAGACTACCAAGGACCTCCAGACGTTATCTACATTGTTTAATATGCCCTCCCGATCTACACAAGAACCCCCTCAACATTTAAACACAATTTACGTCCATTCACGGAACAATATGTAACAATTACATTTCAATGAATTAAATCAGATTCACTTATGGAACCAACATACAATAGAGTAGTCAAACATGTACTAGGTGTGTTACCCAATGAAAAGAATTAAATTAAATGAGCAATTGAAAGAAATAAGAAAATATATGTGATATTATCGAAATATAATCGAACTTATGAGAAAAAAAATGACTTTATAGTTTCACCTCTTAATTGAATCTGATCATATAACAATAACCCAAACTCAACAAAAAATGAGAAAACCAAATTGAATCCACAAAGAAGATAATTGGACAATTGATTAAGTTAGAAGAAGTTAACACAAACAGTATAGGGAATCCACCCTAATCACTAAACTATAATTACTAACTATGAACTACACTAATTCTAGGCTTCACCTAGAAACTACAAGCTTCAAATCTCTCAAATATTCAATTCATCATAATCTTCATAATCTAGTCTTCCAAAATGATAAAAACTAGTACTATTTATACTAACAACATAAAATAGACACTTTTTTGATAATTTTACCTTTAATGAGATAAAGGTCTTGTTTGGTTGCCTTCTTTTGTGAATTCTTAAATTTATGAGATGGTCATTTGCACACATGGTCACTTTCTTCTCTCTCTTCACTTTGATGGACCTTCAACACATTATATGTCTTTATTTGATGTCATCAAGCTCATCTAAAGCTTTCATATGATCTATGATATCCATGTCGTTTTCACCCATGCCAACCAATAATATCATGTACTAGATGTGGTATCTGAGTCAACTGTTAATATGTACTAGACATGGTGCCTGAGCCAACCAAAAGTTATCTCGTACTAGGCGTGGTACCCGAGTCAATCAATAATATGTACTAGGTGTGGTACCATAGTCAACCAAAAGATATCCTATACTAACCGTGGTACCCAAACTAACCAATAATCACACAAACACAATCACAATCACAATGGAGTACAAGTAAACAAAAAATCTTCATTGCAGAGGATTGACAACATTTCACATTCAACCTTTCTGTTTTCCCATCATGCATTGTACATGTTTCACTATAGAGATAATTAACATAACTGTCACGACCCAGGATCACCCCCTAGTCGTAACCGGCGTACTCGACCTCGAAGAGGTCTAATACAAGCCTCTTAGCATTCATTCATCGCATAGACACTAAAACCATAAGGAATTAAAACTTTCTTTACCAAGAAAACATTTCATTAAAAAAAACAATAGCAAGCGGAAGACTTTCTAGACTTTATACATGATGTCTCAAAACCATCTAATACTTTAGAGTACAAATTTCGGGACTAATCCCGTACACAACTTAAACAATACTAAAAGACATAAAAGAACGTATTGGGTATTGTCCTCGAATCTATGAGGACTCACCAAGTCTTCATCTTCAACACTTAGAAACCTATCAAAGCCATGACATGTCACCATCTCCAAATCCCTACACTTTAGTTCAAAAAAAGGAAAAGAAAGGGGTTAGCACAATTAAGTACTAAGTATGGCGACCATGCAAAAACATGTCAAAAAGGACATTTTCAAAGAATAAATGCTTTCATATCAATTTGATAAAACCTTTCTTTTACAAGTATAAGAGACATAATACAAGTCAACATTAACATATAAGACCATAGCCCACCATACATATAATCAACATATGTCCATATACAACTCATGCTTAACTTTAAAAGAACACATGTCATTTCATTACCATAGGACCTCTACCTAATATAATCTTAAGACACACTTGAATAAGACAAGAAGTGACCGCCCATACAACCTCTTCAAGCACACTTAAGTGTTCCTCAAGATTACCTTAGATAAGGACATTTCCTTTACAACATAACATCAATAGGCCAACATTCTTTAAGAAACCATTTTGGAGACATTCAAGCACATAAGGGGACTTTCACATAATAGTCGTTAGACTTAGGGAACTCACTTTAGTATCTTCAAAGCCTACTCGTGCCATGTGTAGATAGCATCCCATACTACTACCTACACGTTGTAGAACCTATCCAATAACTAGAGTGCACATCCCACATGATGGGAATAGGCATAACCGACATAGACCATACTAGCTAGGTATGGAATCCGGAGTCTATCCTACTCCGTGGAGGTTGTTCTACTTGCCAAAGGTAGAACTAGTAAGCAACCCATGTAGGCACATGGTTTAGGGGATGTCCAAGGAAGTTCATTGTGCCTAATCTCATACTCAACTAGGCCACCTTCCTAACCACATCCACTCGGTGCTAGCCTTGTTTCCCATAGAGTATTCAATCACATATGTACTTAGAGAAGGTTCCTTTTCTAGTTCAACCAACTCATAGTACCTCTTCCCAAGAAAGGCCCCATTTCTTAGTCATGGCCAATCAAGGTCCATAAGGATAGCTCATTAAATCCCCCTGGAAGGGTGCCTTAGGCCTACCGATTTTTCATTAAGGGTGCCTTAAGCCTGCCGGTCCAAGGTTCATCATTTCACACATGAGAAGGGCTACCACCATTAGGTCTACCGATTTCATGGTTTTACATTTACTTAGGAAAGCTAGACTTATGAAAGGGCACCATTTCTTAGTTTTGCCGATTCAAGTCTTTGCCTAGAATTCCTCTTTTAGCATTTATAGAAAGGGCACCATTTCTTAGTTCTGCCCATTTCACACATTCATGCATTCAAGACTTTAAGTAACAAGGAGGGACACTTTAGTCTACCAACCAAGTCACAACATTTTCATTTAAGGATACTTCATAATCCAACATCATTTCATATATACATCATAAGAAATCATACTTTAACTCACAATGCTATCCACTTTACATAGGATCATCACAAGATCACATAAAACTCATTCACATCATACCTTCACATATAGCTTCATATAAAACTCATTCACATCATACCTTCACATATAGCTTCATATAAAACTCATTCACATCATACCTTCACATATAGCTTCATATAAAACTCATTCACATCATACTCTAATATAGCTTCATATAGGACTTTACATATAGCCTCATATGTGTATAATAATACAACAATATAATAACATTCACATAATGCCCTTCATGGCCTCAATTCACAATAATACAACAAATAACCACCTCCACCAAAGGTGGATCAAACCAACCAATAACAATTATATTAATACTAAGAGATCAAGCCATCTTACCACCCTTTTCAAAGGCCATAAGCCACAATACTCAATTTCATGCCAATTATACAATATTTATCAAGTTTGATCAACTTACCCTCTTTCCATGGCAATCTTCATCATCCTCATATTCCAACAATTAACAATACAATAACAATGATAATAACAACATTCAACTATACAAACTAAGCTAAGCATAAGCCCATAATCAACATGAAGACCAATTCACAATTTTTGCCCATTCAAGGCTAACATCCCACATCCTTCAATTCAATAACAATTCTTAACAATTCAACATAGATAAATACATACATGAACAGCCCACAACAATTTACACAATAATCGTCCATCAAATTACACAAAATCAATACACCCACTTTAGGCCAAATTTAGAGAATTTGTAAAGGCATGGGTTCATGAAGATTTCTTTCCTAAAACCATCAATAATCATTAATAACAACATAAAACATCATTGGAAATCATTTAATGCAAGGACCCATGCTTAGAATTTGAAATAGGATTTTGGTGTATTTGAAAGACCTTGAAAACCTTTTGATTGGGCTCCTTGAAAGAAAGAATGATCAAGGATAAAGGATCCCCATACCTTAAAGATGAATTCCCCGCGAAATTTGAAGAAGAAACACCAAGAAATCTTCAACCCTAGCTCCAACTCCTCTTCTTCCTCTCTTCTTCTCTTCTTCACTCAAGAACCCTAACTCTTATTCTTTTAAAATGGAACAAAAATGATCCACAAACAGCCTAACACAACAATATAACCTCAAAAGAAAAGATTTGTGAAAAGACCGAAATGCCCTTAAATTTCCGGACGGACTCCCTGCCAACTGCCCAACTTTCAAAGGGCATAACTCGCTCATACGAACTCGGAATCGAGCAAACTCGGTGGCGTTGGAAAGATCGTTCCAAGGGCTTTCCAAACATAACTGGAACTACTCCTGGATCATCCTGAGATAGGAGTTATGACTGCTCAAAGTTGGCCAAAAACTCACTGTTTTCCACACTTGGCCGAATTTCCAGATTCTGAATTTTTTTCCAAAAATGACTACTTCCAATTTCAAGCTTCTTCTTATTCATTTTAAATTGTCGGAGTTACATAATTAAAACGAAATTACATATAAACCCCTCATAGAACCTCATTATAAAGTCAACACAAAGTCATAGGCTCTTGCTTAACCTATCATTTTTTTCCAAGCCGTTACAATAACTTGAAAAACAATAACCATCACCTACTCTCAGATGACTATTCTGGACAGTTCTTCCCTCTTATAACCCATAACCCACCCGTTACCGCCCTTAGAATAACACATAACAACATCCGTAAGGTCCACATCATCAAATTAAGTACCGCAACATCCTAAACAACCGCGATCCACACATTCGATCATCCAAACTCCGTACCCGAAGGCCTATATATGCAACCTCCCGACAATTCACATGGTATTATGTAGGGAAAGACAGATTTAACTATCCCGTTAAGCCTAACCTACTTGGACGCCAAATAACTGTCGAAAAACTTTGAACACAAGTTTCTGGTTCCATGGGGTTGAATTCTGACTGACGTAAACTGAATGGGTTTGACCCTCTTTGCGCTAGAATTACTGCTCTCCCTTGTCCCCAAGTTTGAAGCAACTTTTGGAGGGTTTTTGGAGTAACCCTCGTTTGCTTTTACCACTGTCCACTAAAGAGGCGGAGGAAAATTAAAAGAATTTGTGTTACCAAGTTTCTACCCTGCTGACCCCGCTAGAATGACTGATACATCGCTATAGTAGGGCCGCCATAGCGAGTATTTTCGCTATGACGGGATGACGTCAGCCGGATCAATTTCAAATTTCAAAATTTGCGTCGTGTCACCCCGAATTTAAATTGGTGGTGTGTTTTAAAAATTCTTGAGATTCAGGTTTCTTTAAATAGCGACGGAACAAGTCGTTATAGTAAAATGCTCAATTTGGACTCAATTCTAATCTCATTTTACTGTTTTATCTTTAATACTCCCCCTGTCCAATAATACTTGTTCACTATTGGCTTTGCACATTTCTTATGAAACTATAAATAGAAGTGTAATTTTACTATATTACCCTTTGAATATACTCCCTCCATTCTTTTTTATATGACATTCTTACTATAAATAGTTGGTCCATAATGCTTGTCATTTTCATAAAATCAATGCATAAATTACAATATTTTTCTTATTTTTCCCTTATGAGTTATTAGCCTTGAAAATATACATTTGACCAACATAGAAAAACAAAATAAATAATTCATGTTCATTGGTCAAATTAATTGATCAAAATGAATTAATTCATATACATTGATTGAAAACTTGACTTAAAAAAAATATTAAATAAGGATAGAATAATAAACTTATATAGTTTCTTAATGCACGTAAAATCTAAAATGGTGACTATAGATAGGAACAGAGGGAGTAATACATATAATGTTTTGAAAAATGTGACATGGAAATGACTATAATTAATGTTAAGGGTAAATTAGAAATTAAGTGTAAAATTATCCATTAATTTCATAAAATTGACAAGTATTGTTGGACATCCCAAAATAATATAGTGGTCAACTATCGTTGGACGGAGGGAATACTAATTAGTATTTATTTTTTAAATATTTCAATCTATAAGAATATTATAGTAAAATATTTATATTAATTTTTAAAAATGCTTTGTGAAGTACTCCCTCTGTCCCCAATTACTTGTCCACTTTTGAATTGACACACCTATTAAAAAATCAATTAATGACATAGTGAGTTTACCATTTTACCCCTATTAATTATAGAGTGGATGAGAAGTTTTGCATTTTTCAAAGTAATTAGTCATTTAATTGAGGGTATAATAGGTAAAAAAATTATCCTTTCTTTGTCAAAATGGACAAGTAATTAGGGATAACTATAAATGAAAAAGTGGATAAATAATTAGGGACACTGGAGTAAAATTTAAGGTGGACTAGAAAGATGCCATTAAACATAGTTTATTTTGGGAATTTTTTTTCGGTGACCGTAAAGTTTAGAAAATTTTGTTGTGACTGCAGAAACGGGACCGACAAGAGGAACTTTGGTCTGAAGTTTCTTCATCATCATCATTATTAATCCAAGATCCAACAACAAACTTTTACTCAAATCTCCTTTTCTCTTATTCCCTTTTCTAAAAAAATGGTTTCTTTTCAACTTCTATAGCTGATTACTGAAATTCATATACAGAAATGTAATACCCAACAAGGGTTCTTGAGAACTTGTATTGTAGTAGCTGATTTTGTATGAAAATTTGATGATTAGTTGTTTAACTATTCCTTAGCTTTGCTTTTTGAGCTGACACGAACAAAACATATGTCGAGAGATTTTGTTCAATCCACTTCAAGGCTGTGTTCTGGTAAACTTTTGTTGTTGTTGATTTTTTTGTAGAATTTTACATTTTTCCTTCACCCCTTTTATTGAGAGACCAAATAATTTGCTAGACCCTACTCATTTTGTTGGAGTTTGTTTGGCTCATATTTTTAGAGGTTGGTTTCCCAATGGTGTTTATTGCGGATCTTGAGCTGACCCATTTAGATTTTGGGTTGGTCTCTTCTCAAAGATTTGTTTTCAGATGAAGGATAGTTGGTATAGTTATTCCCTATGTTGAGGGTCTATTGGTAACGGTCTCTTTATCTCTTCGAGGTAGGGGTAAGGTCTTTGTACAATCTATACTCTCCAGATTTCATTTGTGTGATTACATTGGGTATGTTGTTGTTATTGGTGTTGTTATAGTTATTCCCTATGCTGAGCATCTAGCTAAAATTGCATCTCTTGTAGAGGTAGGGATAAGGTATGTGTACAATCTACCTTATCCCGACTCCACTTGTAGGATTACACGGGGTATGTTGTTGTTGTTGTTGTAGTTATTCCCTTTGTTGCTTGACTCTCCTAAAATGTGGCCACAGCCAGGTCGGATCCTCCAAAAAAACACTATTTTTGCGTCTGTTGACATTTTTGAAGAACCCGAGCAACATAGGTTGATCAAAAGTGCTTACTGTAGAGTAGATGATATTCTTGGTTAGTGTAATCTTTACCGAAATGAAAAAGGAAGAAAGAAAAGTTGGTAAGTGTAATGTTCGAGAGATGAATTTAGTCCAATCCGTAGAATTTGGGTTTAATTTTGGTGATGTTTCTCATCTGGTTATCGTTTGCTTGGGCCAAAGCTGATTGAAATGTATAAACTTGGAGGCGATTTATGCTTCAGTGTCGGATAGACCAATTCTCCTAAATTTAAAGGGTCCATTTTGGTCAAAGCTGGATGGTTAAACTTGAACATTGTGTCATAAATGTCTCATCAAATGACTTCTTAGACTTTAGGACTCTCGAATCACTTCACACATTTTTTTTTCCTGTTATCTTTCTTGTTCATATAAGTTATGCAATTTCAAATATTGATAAACTAGTCACAAGATATATGTTTGTATGCAGATGTGTCCATACATTCGTGAGCATATGCTTCTTGTATCAATTATGCTCCACATATATCTTCTTGTAGTTGTGAATTTAGCTTGAATTTCCATAGCTTTTCAAGATAGCAAAGATACAAAATGAGGGTCAAGAACAAATTCAAGGAATCATTCATTTTACATTGCAATGCAGGGGGCAGATTGTTTCCACTTGTTGTAGGATGCCTTCTTTTCCTTCACCTTTTCTCCTTTGCTCATCAAAGAAACGCGCAAAGTGGGGAAACTCACTTAAGTACAAACCAGCGCACACAGTTTAGCATACTTGAAAAGGTCGAGGAGGAGAATATACAGCTTCCACAGCCCAGGAAGCGATCCACACGTGCTGCCAAACGGAAGCCTAAACGGCCAACCACCTTCATTGATGAATTCCTCGACGAGTCTTCCCAGCTAAGGAATGTGTTTTTCCCTGATCAGAGGACTGCTGTGGATTCTAGGAAGGATAATGGGAATGATACCTACTATTACCACCCAGGAAGAATATGGTTAGATACAGAGGGAAACCCGATACAGGCTCATGGGGGAGGCATTCTTTACGATTCGAGGACAAAAATGTATTATTGGTATGGAGAGTATAAAGATGGCCCCACTTATCATGCTCACAAAAAAGGAGCTGCAAGGGTAAGTTTTGGACTTTGATGCATGGGTTACAGGTTAATAACTTTTTTATGTAACGCCATCGCTGTGTTGTCTAGAACGTCTTGTCTACACCTTGTAGTCTAGGCAATTCTCCTCCCCTCTCGTCTGTCATATACAATGTGCTTGAATAAAAGATACTTAAAATGGAAAAATGAAAAGAGACCTTATGCCCGTCCAAGAACACTCTAAAACAAATACTGTGTGACATCTTGCTTGTGTTCTCCTTTAGACAGTAAAGAACCGAACTTAGTCACCTGTGAAGCCTTGTCTGTGCTAAAACACTCGTGGTCCTTTTCTCCATTCCATTGGTTATGCATATGGATTCTTTGCGACTACCTTTCCTCCATTCTATAAGTTAACCATCCATTTGTGTCTTTTATGAAGTTAGGACAATTATGCAGCAACAAATACTATCTTTGTTTCTTTTTCGTTTGTGTGCGGATAAAATCATCATCTATTGGTCCTCTCAATTCTGCAATTCTATTGTTAGCCCAACACTGCTTAGTTGATTCCATCAGTGATGAACTTACATCATGAAAGCTGTTCAATTGACGCGCCAATGTGGCCTTGTATGCTCAATGTGGGGTTGTTGTAGAGAATGATAGTGCTGTGTGAAAAACAAGATCCATTTGCCCCACAAAAATTGACAATAAATTAATTAGGAAGGAAAAAATAATTCAAAAAAAGGAAGAAAAGAATGATAACGAAGAAAGTATGAAGAGACATTGATGCATCTAGGATCCGCGGTCTACGATTTTGGTATTCTAATTGGATAGAATGATAGATGGTGCAAGCATGAAGAGACGAGGTAAAAATAACTGATGGAGTGATGGGTAGGAAGTGTGTGTCTAGAATCCCATGGTCTATGATTTCAGTATCTTGATCTAATAAATCATCAGAGAAATGGAGATTATTTTCTGTCTTAATCTCTAAATTTTAAAATTGAATGTTGTTCCATTCCCGTTTAACTGCTGAAATTTAAGAGATGTAACATTTGGATTTGGAAGATAAAATATATTGCCTCTTTTCCTCATTGATTAATTTATCTAATAAATTCTTGAGTTGTAACTTGATTATGGTAGGAGGCATATTTTCTCTCAAATTCCCCCCTAATTGCTTCTTTTCTACAATTATAATGTGGCAATATTGAGGAAAAACAGTACGGAAGTTTATAGTCATGGGGAGGCAGTCTGTACAGCACTTTATAGTCAGAAGAAAGGAACGCATACTAGCTTTGTGCTTAGTTTCTGGCTGCTGTTCCTTTTTTCATGGTTATTTTTAATAATGGTATAAAGTATTATCTCATTTTTCATGCTAAAATGAGATTACTTTCTAATCCAAGTGTTAGTCTTTCTTGTTGTACCGGTTGGTAAGTTAGGAATCGTTGGAAGGCAGGATATGAGCACTGGAAGTTGACTCTTGGAATCTCAGACATTGTAGAGATTTAGTCTGTAGGCAAATGTGACATTACGTTGAAGTGACCTAGATGTTGCTAATGTTGACTGTTTCCTCAGTCCCTAATTTATGTGGCACCATTTAACTTGGCATAAAGTGCAAGCAAGAAAGAGATACTTTTGAAATTTGTCGTCTAAAACACTCCTTGACCATTTGTGTGGCTATAGATCATTTCGTTAAAGGTAAAAGGAAAATTTTGAAGTTAAATTATTGTCAATTATAGAAAGGTGACATTCGTTTTGGGACGGACTAGAAAGGAAATTGTGTCGCATAAATTTGGAACAGAGAGAGTATTAGACTGGATTTTGCTGTTTGATGTAGACGAAAGTTTTGCATATGGCATTAAGTGCTTTGGTGAAATGATGACAATGTATCTCATGTTCGTAGAGCCCATTAAAAAAATTCTTCATATCATTGTCCTCAAATACTGTTAAATCAGGTTGGAATCTGGGAATTTCGTTAGTTCCTTCACAGCTCATCTCTTATTGATTACTCAACATTGGTGCTCTTATAAGCTGTTTTGACGAAGGCCAAATATTTTTTCTTGGTTGGCATTCAGTTGTGCTTTAAGGTTTTCAGCTTTTCATTTCCATGCTTTTTTCCTTGCAGGTTGATGTCATTGGTGTCAGTTGCTATTCGTCTAAAGATTTGTGGACTTGGAAAAATGAAGGCATTGTTTTAGCAGCTGAAGAAAAAAACGAGACACATGATTTATACAAATTGAATGTGCTAGAGAGGCCAAAAGTAATTCACAATGAGAAGACAGGTAAATATGTGATGTGGATGCATATCGACGATGCCAACTACACCAAAGCTTCTGTGGGTGTTGCCATTAGTGAGTTGCCCACTGGCCCCTTCAATTATTTGTATAGCAAGCGGCCTCATGGGTATGATAGCAGGGACATGACACTGTTCAAAGACGATGACGGTGTAGCATATCTGATTTACTCATCGGAACACAACAAGGACCTTCATATTGGTCCACTTAACGAAGAGTATATAGATGTGACAGAGAGCATGAGAAAGATTCTTATCGGACAACACAGGGAAGCACCTGCTCTATTTAAGCATCAGGGAACATATTACATGATTACATCTGGCTGCACTAGTTGGTCTCCAAATGAGGCCCTTGCTCATGCATCTGAATCAATTATGGGGCCGTGGGAGACCATTGGAAACCCATGCATTGGTGGGAACAAGATTTTTCGACTAACTACTTTCTTCGCTCAGGGTACATTTGTGGTTCCTTTATCTGGGGTACCTGGTCTCTTTATCTTCATGGCAGATAGGTGGAATCCGGCTGACTTGAAGGATTCGAGGTATGTGTGGCTACCATTGACAGTGGGTAGACCTTTAGATCATCGTCCCGAGTACAGTTTCGGGCTCCCTTTGTGGTCTAGAGTGTCTATATATTGGCATAAAAAATGGAGACTTCCTTATAGGTAACAGTGAAAAATGTAAATAGGGGTTTTAAAACTCTGATTTTTTTTTGTAAAACATATTCTTTTCTCTGGTGTTTTTGAGTATTCATTCACAGCATGTGTTAAAGTTATTACCATTGATTTAAAAGAGGATCGGTGTAAATTTATAGAGTTTGTATATATACTGCGTTTCTTGATTTTAACTATCTTGTCAAACTATATTCATTCTAACTATCTTGTCAAATTAT
The DNA here is from genome assembly GCA_036553675.1 of Solanum okadae. Classification (NCBI taxonomy): domain Eukaryota; kingdom Viridiplantae; phylum Streptophyta; class Magnoliopsida; order Solanales; family Solanaceae; genus Solanum; species Solanum okadae. The sequence goes on from CM071680.1 coordinate 7,027,527, forward strand.
TCATATATATTTTTTTTTTTTCAAATGGACAGATTTTATATGGTGTTCAACCACAAATTCTATCTACAGTATTTTATTTTATTTATTCTGTTATATTATTCACAAGTTTTAAAGAATGAGTAAATCTTACATCCATAATATTAGAAACCAATTGCACAGCGGCTGTGGGTTTGTAAACCAATGGATTAAAACATTGATAAACAAATGAAACCCAAGAATAGCCACTTTTGGATAGCTAATCAAATTTTAGTACCATCTCACTATTCAAGATTTAGACCTTTTTTTAATGCAGAAAATTTTTTGAACAAAATTATTCTTATCTAAACATGAAAATATTTGTGTCGAAGTTCGAAATTTTTACAAGTGAACTCTACCGTAGCTCAAAATTCCCCTACAAATGAAACCCTATCACCGTATATCAGAGTTTGGACTTGATTTTTAAATAAATTTTCTACTATATACTTATTGAACTCCAGAAATTAATAAACGTAAAAGGTTAGACCTCATGACATTATTTTAAACTATAAGAAATATCACGAGTGAAATAATAATTTTCACATATTTTTATATTTTATTATTTCACTCAAGATACTTCTTTCAAATTCACACTAAATTCCCAGAGTTTCAAACCCCAATCTTTTTAAATGGGCCGAGTCCAATAATGGGTAAATCAAAACAAAGGCCCAATACATAACCCTAGTTTCACTATCCCCAATCTTCTCCCTATAAGAACCAAAAAAACCCTAATTTCATCTTCTTCATCAGCCGCATTTACAGAGAAAAAGTGCGTGTGAGAATCCGTTTCTGCAACAATGAAGTACAATCCAAGAGTTTCCTCCTCTCGCCGTAAGAGCAGAAAGGCCCATTTCACTGCTCCATCAAGCGTTCGCAGGGTGTTGATGAGCGCACCCCTTTCATCTGAGTTACGTACCAAGTACAACGTCAGATCTATTCCAGTGAGAAAAGACGATGAAGTTCAAGTAGTAAGAGGAACCTACAAGGGCCGTGAAGGAAAAGTTATGCAAGTGTACCGTAAGAAATGGGTGATTCACATTGAGCGTATAACTAGAGAGAAGGTTAATGGATCTACTGTTAATGTTGGTATTAATCCATCTAAGGTTGTTGTTACCAAACTCAGACTCGATAAGGATCGTAAGTCTTTGTTGGATCGTAAGGCTAAGGGACGTGCTGCTGCTGATAAGGATAAGGGTACAAAGTTCACTGCTGAGGAGGTCATGCAGACTATTGATTAGATTTAAAGTCATCTTTCTTCTATCTCTGCTGAAGAGAGGTTATATCAGTACGTTTTTGGTTTATTAGGGTTTCTGAGATCTCTGAATTTTTGGGTTTATTTAATGTTAATTGAATGTTGCTGAAAGTTGTTAATTTTGGGTTGATCAATATAACTCAAGTTAAAGATTTTAACTTGTGTGCCTGTTTCACTTTATTTATGGTTCTTTCTGCTAGAATGATTGCTTCAACCACTTTGTGCTTTGAATATAACTTGTGCAATGTTTAGTGACTGACATGCTTATTGTTTATATTGAAGTTCTAGCTATGTAGTTTCCAAGGTAATTAAGGAACTGCATAGCTTCTAAACTTAAAGAGTTGTTCGTAGTGTATTCTTGGTTTGTACTTTATGAAAATTATGTTAAGCTTGCATGTTCAGTTTTGTTCAGGGATATGTAGATTTATCTATAGTCTCATGTGGTTGATTGCAAGCGTTGTAAAAATTCTTTGTTGTTCACTATATTGTGATCGAAGTTCTGCATCCTATTCTATTAATAGGATCACCCAAAAAGAGTGGGAGGGATAAATAGGATTCATTGTGTTGCAATGCTAGCTAGTTCGGGATTGAGTCCTGGTGTCTTGAATCTATTAGAAGCTTAATATCTCGGCCTTGTGGGATTCTTCCTCTGAAGTAATGGCAGGAAGTAAATAGAGCAGGTTTTGCGTTTGTTTGATTAATAGGGTCACCCAAATAGAGGGGAGGGATAAATAGGATTCAGAGTGCTGACCTAACTAGTTTGGGATTGAGTCCTAGTGTCTTGAATATTATATTAGCAGGTTATATCTCGGGCTCATAATGTTCTTCTTAAGAAATGGCAGGAAGTGATTAGAGCAAGTGAAACACTAGTTGGGAAGAGAAGGGAAAACAAACGGAGAAGATGTGTAAAGAGAGATACTTCATTTATTTGGAATAACACTGTTCCATTTTCCATCTGATCTTTTCTGCCCGCACCTGAACATTTTGTTCCAATGGATAAAGTGGAAAAGATGGTTTAGGGTTGCTTTGGAAGTTGGTTTTTCGATAGAAAATGGAGCTTTAAGTCTATGACAACTAGATCATTGTATTGGCTGTCTTAAAGTTGATAGGTTCTAGGTCTGGATTTGGAACTAGAAGTGGTCGTTGGTGTAACACTGCTGAAGTACCGGGCAACTGATAAGGATAAGGGTACAAAGTTCACTGCTTAAGATGTCATGCAGAGTGTTGATTAAATTTAAAGACATCTTTGTTCTATCTCAGCTGAATAGAGGTTATATCAGTACATTTTTGGTTTATTAGGGTTCTTGAGATCTTTGAATTTTTGGGGGTTTTTTTTCTGCTAATTGAATGATGCTAAAAGTTGTTAATTTTGGTTGATCAATATAAAAGTTAAAGATTTTAACTGCTGCGCCTGTTTCACTTTATTTATGTTTCTTTCAGCTAAAATGATTGCTTTAACCAGTTTGTGCTTTGAATATATCTGTGAAATGTTTAGTGATTAAGATTGTTAAGAATGCAATTCTTATTGTTTATTCCGAGGTTCTAGATATGTAGTTCTGAGGTAATTAAGAAATAGCATTAGAGTTGTTCGTAGTGTATTCTTGGCTTGTACATGATGGAAGTTATGTTCAGCCTGTGTGTTCGGTTCAAGGGAATATGTAGATTTAGCTCTAGTCCATGTGGTTGATTGCAAGCATTGTAATTTTTTTTGTTCACTATATTGTGATCTAAGGTTTGTATTTGTTGTATTAATAGGATCACCCAAATAGAGTGGAAGGATGAGTTCTAGTGTCTTTTGAATTTAGTAGTAGGTTTATATCTTGGGCTCATGAGATTCTCTCTCTGAAGAAATGTCAGGAAGTTAAATGAGTAAGTTTTGCATTTGTTCTAGTAAAGGGTAAGCCAAATAGAGGAGAGGGATAAATAGGATTCATAGTGTTGACCCTAACTAGTTTGGGATTGAGTCCCTGGTGTTTTGAATCTATTAGGAGGTTTATATCTTGGGCTCATAGGATTCTTCTTTAAAAAGGCAGGACGTGAATAGAGCAAGTGAAACAATAGTTGGGAAGAGAAGAAGGGAAAACCATTTTGTTCCAAAGGATATTGGTTTGGAAGTTAGTTTTTCTTGTTCATGTTAGATTTGTTTTTCAATAGAAAATGGAGCTTTAAGTCGATATGACAACTTGATCATTGTTTGAATAACTGAAAAAGTGAGTTTACGCTGCTTGTCTTAAAAGTTGAAGAATTCTAGGTCTAGATTTGGAACCACAAGTGTAACACTGCTTAAGTGCTGCCTGAGAATTAGAGCAAAAGGTGCCTGCCTCCTCATGATGCTCGAGTGACAAGGAGTTGTCCAAAAAAATAAAATTATGAGGAAAAATGCTGTCCATGCAGCGATTTCAGTTTTTTCAAAAAATAAATAAAAAATTGACCAAATTGCTTCTCCAGCAGCGATTTTAATAGAACTTTTTAACGTTTTAATTTTGTTCGAAAGACATCGCTCCCTAAGGATTGATTTTGCCCTTTTTTTTGATATACCGTTTATGTTTTTTTGAGGAAAAAAGTTGTTTTGGCTTTAAATACGTAGGTCTGTTTGGTTTTGATAAAATGTCATCTAATTTGAACCCACCAAAATAAGGTTGGTTTTTCTCTTTTTGATTTGTTTGTTGTGGTATTTTTCCGTTGTATCATATACAAAAACCACATCTTTTGTATTGTATAGTTATATTTGAATGATAAAAAAGAGTCCATAACTATATGTCACACATTCATATCACCTGATTTAAAAAGGATGTGCCATATTGGAGGACAATTTCTGTATTGATGATACATACCCACCCAATCTCTTTAAGATTTTTTCATCTTTTATTTTTTCGGTATAATTTATGTAATGCAAGCTCCTAACGTATACAAAATATGACACTTTGGGTCTCCACATTCTTAAAACTAAACGGTTTCCTACCAGGAGCAGAGCGAAGAGAATGTTCAATTGATGCCTCCGGTTTGATTTTCATTTTTAGGTAAAGAGAAATAAAACATACACGTATTCAAAACTCTACAAAATACCTCCACCTCCATATTTGGATATGATTTGATATTTTCAGCAAAAAACTTCTCCTTAATAAATTTTAGCTAATCGCACTTGTTTATTTTTGAAGATATAAGTAACAAATTCAATTCACTTATTTTCTTTCATACCAAACAGTACTACGTTTTTCTGATGTGAGACTAATGCTGTTTATTTGCATATTATTATAACCTATTCTCAATTTCACACAAAAGAAAACTATTGCCTGAAGGTCTGTCTCTAAATAATCTTTCATTTAACCAATCACTGTGATTATCCCCACGAAAACAAAAACACTTACTCAGGTAAAAGCTGTCAATTCTGGACTTCTTACGTTAAGAAAAAATTGCTCTAGGGTAAAGACAAATAGAAAATTGTGAAATGCCACAAGCTGGTCTATTTTGGTAACCACCTATAGGAACAGATCCATTCCTGAAAAAAAAAAAAGTTTCTATGAACTTACTTATTGAGCGCCTCCTTTCACATGTCACCCCAAAGAATTTCCTTTGTGTGAGTTCACGAATGGCAGGCTGCAGTCCTATCAAGGCTTAAGAGCTAGTGCCACACCAAACTTGGGAGTCTTATCCAAGGCTTTGGTGTCGAATTCACTAGAAATGGTCAACAATGACTTTGGAATCACCTCATGCTGCAACACAGCCCCCAAATTTCCATGATTGTTGAGCTTCAGTTTCACAATTGTCAGGCTATCCACAGCATAGGACCCTCCAACTGTAAATGTGTTCTCATTTGTGGAGAATCGTCTAGTTATTTCACCCGTAGCAGCTGTCATCTTAAGTGAATCCATATGATGTATGTACGATGCCTTTATGGTGTCCCCTTTGTCTCCTCTTAAGGCCAAAAAAGAGCAACAAATATCACAAACTCAATCTTTTTTATCAAGTGTGCTTCTGATGGCACAAGTTATGGACGGACATTAACGCTTAAACTTACAAGATTATAGCAGCACAGGAATCTGGTTTTGTCACGCTAATGCCAGCAGTATACTTTGTTAGTTTACTTGTTGCAGTCTCATAACTTGCCTCTGCACCAAGAGCAAAAGTTGGAGTACCAAGTGTGATTGAAAGATCTACTGCAGGGGATTGTTTCAGAGCAACAGCAGTGGTGAAGGTTGCATGATGGTGAAAGTACCGAGTCTCTAGCTGAAAAAAGAAAGCACAAGACAAGTTTTGAGAAGGGAGAATTCTTTTATCCTTTCCAGCAATGGACCCAAGAAATGAGCCCAAAAGAGATGGAAAGAGCTTACCCTGCCAGAACTGTAGTCAGGGAATTTCAGAGAGGCAATGGTTTTTGTGGATGGGACGATGTCAGTCAAAGTAAGAGTTGTTAAAATCTGCAGGAAGATAGAAATGTGAAGGATATCCAGCAAAAACAAACATCATTAAGAACATCAAGGCGCGAGCAACACACATTTGATCCTGTATCAACTTTGACATCAATCAAAGTGTTCTTATATTTGTACAGCGCTCCTACATCTCCAGTTGAAAGCCCTCCTTTCTTCACTGCGGTTGATGTAAGGGCCTGCACTAAGAAATCGTGATTAGAGAACATGAAATTTGGTCTCCATAGATCTATTGCTAAAAGAATTTAATAAGAAGATGACAAAAGGATACATGACATAACACAAGACCCAGCCAGACAATCTGCTATTGTTCTCTACTTAACTCCAGAAAATCCATGTACTGATCTAGATTAACTACATATTGCTATTACACCAGAAGTACAGGTTCTGTACACACTTATATTTAACTCTAGGAATGTGCTCTATGCCTTCAAAACAAGCGTTGTTCCTTTCCAACCAGATTGTCCAGAAGTTGTAGAGTGGGATAGTCCTCCATAACTGTTTCAGCCTACTAGGAACCTTTTGAAATTGCCAGTTTTCTAATAGATACCTTAAATCTTTTGACATCACCCAAGAGATGCCACAAATGCTTTGGAAAAGACGTAAATAATCAATCAAACATAAGGCATCACCCTAAGGACAAAACACTAGAAAGGTTTTTGCAATTTCAGAATCATGTCTTGAAGAAAGTGATTATAGTGGAGTTCTTCCATGTGATGCGCAAAAAGATTTGAATTGAGAAGCTTCTTCTTGGTTTCTAGCAGTAATTACTTGTTAATTTTTTAAGCAGGAATTTGCCCATCAAGATCATGTTTTTCAAGAAACTATATGAATGGGATTATAAGATCTAATACCAATGTGAGTAGGGCACACATCATGACGACCTTTCTGCTGACTGGAGCATGGTATTTAAGTGAAAGCAGGGTAGAGAGGAGGGCCAATATTCCCTGGGTTTCAAACATGTGGACCAACTATGGATGGGCATCAAAAGAGATTAATATAAATGCAAACTTCATTACTTATGAAAAAAAAAAGATCTTATATAAATGCACATTTTCTTCCATGTATGTCTCTAATTCAAATTGGACGACTTTTACAAACTCAAATAATGCCAGTTTCATTGAACAAAATGGAATGAGTTGAGTTATCAAGATAGGACAAGCAACCTTAAACACAACTATGCCCAGCAAAGATTTGGCAGATAAACATTGAAGAGACGATGGAAAATATTCTCTGTCTCATCAAACAAGGATTACTAAAACATCTCGCAGAACACATCAAAATTTAGGAGTTCTTTGTCTCTGTTTTGAATTTAGAAGGTGATAACTATTACCAATGCTTCTTCCAAATGAAATTTAGTGAATGAAAAGTTGAAAACTATTGCCAAGTTACTATTCAAACAGATGGAGGCACAACTAATGGTCTACCTCCCCGGCTCCAACAGGTTTTAAGTATACAGTCAGTATTAGCTGTTTTTCCTCATAAAAAAGGAACCAATTGATGCACCAAAAGTAAGGAAAAATATGCTCTGCATGACATCTAAGTTTAATACAACAAAAACACAGGAATACAGTGATTGGGACCTGACTTTTGAGGAAAAGTGCGATTATTTCTCAAGGTAAGTCAAAGAGAACAACCGAAACTTATATATGATTAAGATTCAGAAGTAATGTATCTAATTACTCTGTCCATAGTCAAATTGAGAATACTCCTCTTTAAAAGAATCACTCGTATCCTCCAAACAGTAAACTAGAATTCAATTCATTTTGACATAATCAGTTTCCTGATTATGAAGATTGATTATCTAGTATTAAACTATTACTAAACGACACTTCCTAATATCGTGTTCTCCTTATTGAGTTTATCAGCTGAATACAATTTTCTATGTATTATACCAATTGCGATATGGCACAATTAATTTTCATTTGGCAAATATCATTACCAAAACGGGGAAAAATTAACACAATGAAACCAACACATATATGCTTGATATAAACAAAAATTCTTCACATCAATTAACGCACCATAACATGAGATTTTTTCTCGTCAATCTCATAAGATTCCACACATAAATTAGACAAAGAAAATGCCATATATACTGATATACATTCGAAAATAGACACTTGGAATCTCGAAATCTGGAGAGATAGACCTCCAATAGCAACTCAAAGTGCACATAAAAACTCTAAAGGATATGAAAACTAGTATGCAACAAATAGAGGTAAAACTGAACAAACTCATACCACTCCTGTGTCACTGTAGGTAGAGATGGACAATTTCTGATCGGAGATATAGTCCTTCGTCAGCAGATCTATCAATTGAAACGGCACAACATTTTATCTTTTGATTATTCAAAAACATTCATAGTTCATGAACATCAATTAAAAATTGGGAAAAATTACCTTTGGCCTTCTTGCCGATATCAGAGAACAATCCAGGTCCCATACTCGTCTTCTTACAGAGCAAAGTGAAAATCCAATTCCAATTCGATCGAGAGAGAGAGAGAATTGGTGTTAGCGTTGTGGAAATGCGAAGAGAATGGAGGGCTTATTTTATTGGGTTTTCGTGGTGGTCAAGACTTCGTTCAATTATATAACACAAGAACCGTGACCCGTTATGCTCGCCATCGTCAACTACTGACCGTCCATCACTCCTTTCCCATTTTTCTATTTTATTAAGTAGTATACTATTTTCCCAAAAAATATTTTTCAATTTTATCACTATGAAATATAGATCCTGATTTCAACCCGAGATCCAACTCGAACACGGTGACCCCACTTTCAACCTTGACCTTGACCCTAACTCCAAAATTTGCTAAGCATGATAAATGTCCTTTTGCTTTGTAAAGAGACCAACTAAAGAGTTTCAATGAGCTCTTTAATTTGCCACCAAGATAGTTAGGGATCAATGAGCCAAAATGTTTTAGACTAACATATATAATAGGTGAGTTAAAATGAATTGAGCTGATAAATGAGTGGGTTGATAATTAGTTTAAACTTAACACGTTGAGCAAATTATGATTTTATCTGTCACCTCTAAAATTGACCAAAAAGTGATATTTCCTAAATGCAAAAAGATTAGGATCTACATAAATGTAAAAGAAAAGAGTTCAACATTGATCTTGAAATTGTTCTACTATGACCAACATAAAATAGAACGAACTCTTGCCATTACGCAAACTTCTCACTTTTGTTCTTATTTTTCAATTCAACAAATGAATCCACATAAGGCATGTTATGTGAAGAAAAAAACAACCAAGATCATCATCATCAACATTACTAGTCTGATCTGGACATTTGGTTGCTTATCCTCCTGAATGGGATGCCTAAATCTCGAGATAAGACACAGGAGTAACAACGATGAAGATTAAGATCCTAGTTGTCTTCCCCACATAACACACTTTATGTTAATCCTGTTAGCTTTGCTTGCTATATCAGTGGCTGAATACCGTGATTGATTGTGAAAAATAAGGGCAAATGTATGAGGACCTTTTGTTGCAGACTCCCAAGGATGACATAGTTAAAACAGTTTCACATAGTTGATAGGCAAAGTTGGACTTCTCCCCAAACAAATACATCAATACTCTTTTTGCCCTTTCATACTCTGGAAAAGTAAAACTCAAAATTAAAATTTTGAGCAAATTCTACATCATCAGCAAATATTAAATGGCTTATTGGCACCACTGGATCTTGAAACGAATAACAATCCATCTGGTTTATGACTGCCCCCATTTGCAACATGATAATTGGTCTGCACACTTTTCTTTCCTTTCTGTACAACATGAATCCTGCATCTGCAATCTTTAAGAGGTGTGTTCGACTTGACAGAGACAAGGAGTCTGATATCTTTACCATTGTCGCAATCTGAATAAATACATCCATATACATATATTTGGTTAATCTACACCAAAATCCAGCACTACTGTCCATTGTGCAATGCCCATATATCCATACCCTCGTGTTTAGGGTTGCTAGACATTTCCACAAATCCGTTTAAGATGAGAAAGCAACAGCCTACTCTTCTTCAAAAGAATTCCTCGCATCGTCACATAAATAACATTTCCAAACAGGTTCAACCAATGCTCTTGCACTATGCAACTCCTGTCTTGCATCCTCATCATTACATGAGTCTTCTTCTAACTCCAGTTGAGGGTAGATCTGCTGGAGGGATGTCAACATTAATGTAAGTTCCTTCCACTCTCTTTCATCATGTCGGACTAGCTTAACACACACAAAATGCAGGAGCCCAAACACAAGATCAAAACTCTGTCTTTTCAGCCCAACCAGCACATTATTCAATATAGTCAGCCCAACTGCATCCAGCACATTATAGTTAGCTCTCAACAGCTGAACCATTAAATTCACAAGTTTCTTGAATGTTTTGAAGTCCCCCGTCTTAGAAATTCTATCAGGCTCCTCATCAGAATTTGTATCTTGCTGTTCAGCCAGCTCAGTCCTGGCTAATGTGGATACCCACAATGGAAGATCATCTTTTGGATTAAAGGAACTAGTTCTGCCTCCTGGAATCTTCTTCATCAGGTCTACAGATCCTAATGCCAGAATTAAATCAGGAACCCATGGTTTGACTGCAGGAAAAAGACGAACTGCATATCCATAGCCCAAGTGCTCTTCAATGGAAACATAAAGGTTTAACAATTCATTGGCAATTTCAAAAGCTCCCCATAAAGGTTGTGATACCTCAGAGAAACTCTTGAGCACTACATTCATCAACTTGGCTACATATGTGAAGGAACTCTTCAGACAGAGATATATCTCTTTCAACATGTCTTCTGTAAATTGCAGCTCCACATCAGAACTTCTCCTCAAATTTGAGATAATAAATTTTATGTTTTGCAGAGTAAAGGATAGGCATTCCTCCTGGCTTTTATGTACAAGATCCATTGTATGAGCATCAGCAATGAACTTCAGCACTGCGGTTAGCATCTTGACCACATTTAATATCCTCTGTTGTTTAGTGAGATCAGATCCTGGATACATGTTGTATACATAGATCAATTCAGTTCATGCATTGGCCAAAAAGAGGAGAAAGAACTAAACTGCCAAAAGGGTTGTAAGTTAAGACATAAATCTTGATGTTATACAGCAATTCCGCCGACAAGGTGGTTCAACAAACTAAAAAGTTCAAGCAGGGCCACATCCTGATCTAATGGAGCAGCTAAGATTTTTAACAACCTAAGAGTTCAAATGTTGGCCCACTAAGAACATAACAGTGGAAAGAAGAAACACTATGAACATTTTGCACTATTGAAACTTTCATACCATAGAGGTTACCTAAAGCAAACAGGACAACTCAAACTACTTATCACAAACTGAGCCTAGTCTATTCTTCAATAAGTTCACCAGACATATCACAATAATCAAGGCAATGACAACTAAGAAGCACCATTATTGATAGATCAAAAGAATTAAATCAAAACCAATGATTTATTCCACACATTATAATCCCCACACATGAAAAGAAAACTCTATTTTAAAGTGCATCTCAAAAGGAAAATCAGATGGAAAGGAAAAGCTAACCATTACTGGTGAGGCCAGATATTTCACTAGATGGTACTCTGAGTAGCTTATTTGTGCAGCGAAGAAGATGATGAATTGTCATTTCCAATGCAGTTTCCTGGAAGATAAAATGGAGCATATTAACCAAAACAAATCCGATAAATAAGTGCGAAAACCAAATCTCCAATACGTAAAGGTAAAAGCAATCATTTCTGTGTGTGAAGTATATAGTTTCTCATGAACAGAATACATGGAACAAGAATGATAAACTTTCTAATGTTGTGTAATGAACCTAAGTTGCTCGGATTGGGCGTCCGATACAGGTGCAGATCTAGAGATCAGATCCTTCATGATCTAACTTTTAAGATTCGGGGGCACGAATCTAGATACGGATATGGGTGTGGGGATTTGGCTATAAATAATTCAAATATAAAAAATTAGAGTCGTAAAAATATGCCTAAATTATGATGCACTATTTGGAAGTAAGGGAATGCACATATATTTGAGAGCACATTTGAATCTGTAATCATGATTAAGTACAAGAGATAATATCTCAAATGGTCACTTAACTTTGAATATTTCACTTAGAATGCCACTCAACTCTATTTTATGATTCAAAAGTCACTCAACTTAGAGCAATTCACTTAGAAAGTCACTCAACTTCGTTTTGTAACTCAACTATTGGTATTTCACTTAGAAAGTCACTCAACCAATAAAAACAATTTTTTCTTTAAACTATGTTGAAATGTAATTTTTATTTCAAACCAGATTTTTAAGAAACAATAAAATATCCATTTTAATTATTTTATCGAGAACCCACTCCAATTATTTAATCATAAATTCCTTGAAAAACGCACAACAGCAATTGGCAAAAATTATTACCTTTTCTGTTCTAGTATTTTCTTCTCTTACTTTCCTTTTATATCAACAAAAATTCTTTTTCCTTTACTTTCTAGTGTCTGTATCTTTTTTTGTTTCTTTACATCGAAAAATTCTTATTCTTTTTAGGAATTTAAAATTTTAATACGACACATTTTCCTAGTATGTTACAAATTTGATTGGTGAAGTGAAACAAGTCAATAAAATAATTTAAATGGGAATCTTATTATTTCTTTAAAAAATTTAATATAAAATTACATTTCAACAAAATGTAATGAAAAAAATCATTAAATTGATTGGGTGACTTTCTAAGTGAAATACTATTAGTTGAGTTACTTTTGAGTCATAAAATAAAGTTGAGCAACTTTCTAAGTGAACTACTCTAAGTTGAATGACTTTTGGGTTATAAAACAAAGTTGAGTGACTTTCGAAGTGCACCATCAAAATTGAGTGACCGTCTGAGATATTAACTCTTAAGTACAAATCATCTCTTTATTGTTTATTATTAAGTTAGAATCAGAAATCATTGTATCTATCTCAAATTTCTCTATCAATTTTGGTCAAAGTACCCAAAATCTTTTGACCATATCCGGTACGGATCTCACATCCACACCCACCGTGTCGACCCAGGTGCCGCACTGGAAGTGAAGAGTCCGCATAACTTAGAGCCTCTGTGGATTAGTTTATTTTAGGTACTTTTAAGCCCAAATAGCTTTTTAAGTAGTTTTGTAGTATTTGGGTAAAAAAAAGTGCTTATAAGCACTTGTTTTTAAGCCAAAATAACATAAATAACCCTTCAGGATGGCCCAATGGTTTGGGCTTGTGACTTTCATGTTGGAGGTCTCAAGTTCGAAACCCCTTGCCAACAAAAGCAAGGGGTTTGCCTCTGGGTCAAGTTCATTGCACTAGGCTTGTCCTCTATTATGAGGTTAATGAACTATTGCATAGGAGCGGGGGTTTTACCCTATGCGCACCCAAAGGGTAGCAGCTGCGGGTTTCCTTGTAAGATTTTTTTTTACATAAATAAGCCAAAAGTCATATGTTGAAATTTCTAACTTATGACTTTTGGCTTATAAGTCATAAGCCAAAAGCCAATCCAAACAGGCTATCAGTAATGAACTAATAAACTAACAAGAAAATTTAACCTATAGCAGGAAGACTTTCACCAAGAAGAAAACTCCAAACAGTGCTACCACAAAATAATCTCCATAAACATGAACTGCATTCCATAAATGAAGTTACGCATTGATATGATATTTTGGTTCAATTATTTAAAGCAATAATATCTCTAAAAATATTAATATATGCTGCATAGATAGCTTAATTGGAAGCCTTGAAAGGTTGAAACCAATCAATTTAAGACAATTACTTTTTCATCTATAGAACCTAACTGTAACAGAAAACGGAATATTTCTGCATCCAGAAACAGATCATTGAAATCCTAACGGAAACATAAATATGAGATCTGTTGCGCCAGCCGCCAACAAATAATATCTCAATTATTTTCGCTGCAAAAGTTTGGTGCCTCCTTATCCCTTAAGCCCAGTACAATTATATGAACCCCTTTGATACCGAGGATGCACAGAAGACGGAACTCTGTTTTAAATAAAAGATTAACAAAAAAAGAGTAAAACTGGTTTTAATCTTTTGAACGTAGTATTGGAAGTTGAAGCAGCGAGCAATAGAAAAACACCACTCACCTCTGATGTTTCATTTGCAGATTCCATTCTACGCTTCCTCTTGTTGACATTTTTGTCTCCACCTAAGTTGTTGTCCTGCAAAGATCTGTGAAGAGCAAGAGCTGTGTATGCCAAAATTGGGGACACACTCATATATTCACGTTGTGTACATTGTAAAATGCTAACTTCAGAGATGGCCTTCAAAGAAAGGAGTATAGTTTCTAAGCTTCCACTCCGTAGAATAGCAGTCCTTGTATTTTCAGACAAAAGGAGGTCCTTAATCTGCCAAGCCACTCCTACAGCAATTTCGTACTCTTCCTTGAAGCTACATTTAACCTTATTGGACATCTTTTTCTCCCTCAGATTCTTTGATTTAGAGGAGAGCTTGACGGAGGACTTACTCTTTACCCGTTTAGTTGATGGAACACTAAAGTTTACCAGTTCCGTCCCAAATATCTCGTGGCACTGGGAGGCTGTTCTTTGCAGATGCCTAGCTAGATTTTCAAACATCTCATCCAACCAATTGCAAGATAGCATCATTTTGTGGACAGACCTCACCTCAGCTTGCTTTTCTAAAGAATTGGATAAATCTCCACAATTAGTTACCAAGGTCATGCAGTCATTGAAAAGGCCATCCACTGCATCTGGACAGACACTTGAAATAATGTTACAGACAGAGGCCTGGGCACATGCTGAGGTTGCAGCAGCAAACAAGTGCTTCAGTCTTTCACCAGACAATTCCTCTTTAAGTTTAGTCTGATAAGACCCATCATGTACAAGATAGATACAAAGGTGGGAAGCTGCAATAATTGAACCATCAATCTGCTCCGCCTCCAATTTGCCAGATGATACAATCAAACTGATGAGGATTTTCAAGAGTTCCATCCATGACTGCAGCGAGGTTCCTTCTGATACGGCAAATTCACAGAACCTTGCACCAGCCAAAGGAGACCTTTTTATAAGTGTGACACAGCGATTGCATGCTTCTTTCAGGTTTACTTTTGAGGGGAAGTATGAAGGAAGGAGAAGCTTAGTGATTTTCTGACCAATCATTGGTTGATCATTTGCAAGTGTAGACAACAACAGGTCTATATGCACAACCTGCATAAGAAAATGTTAAATTGACTTGAGCAGAAACTCAATTATCCAGGCTTGTGTATGTTTTAGGTTATACAGTTCAGACCATACCTTGTGAAACTGAAATTTTCTTAAATCTGTTAAAGTGAGAAGGAGATCTACAACTGCAGCACGAACTGGAGGAGAAATATCATGAATCAAATGACCCATTCTTGGTAATAGTACTTTGAGGATCTCGTGAGAATGGGGGTTTCCAAGAAGGTATATCACAGCATTTACTGTTGACAACCTGACCTCAGGGCATGAGTCATGTATCATATGTTCAAAGATTTTGGTTAGAGTTTTTGTGATTGTTGGTGAAGGGATAACTTCCCAAAACAAACGAAGAATGCGGCAACAACCTTCAACTGCTACAACCCGCACATCAGGACACTCATCCACAAGTAATTTATCCAGAAGAAAGAACTGTTTATCAAGGAGTGTGTCTTTCACCTCTTTTGTCGCATCAGGATCTTCAAGAGGGAATAGATCTAGAAATAAGTGCAATGAATTTTGTCGGACATTTGAGTTTGCAACCTACCAGAAAAGCAGAGGTGTTATAAGTCACAATTATTAGTAGGCATAAGACTGGATAAAAAAATAGGGATGCCAAAAGGGAAAAAAAATACTAATGCTAAAGATATGCTATGCATTCTTTAACCAACCCCATTTGGTAATATAGTAAGCATCAAAGAATTAGCATGTATGGAGAAGAACCTAATAAAGAGATGCATCGCCAATAGCTTCATTTAAGATTATACAACTAAATTTGAAGTGACTTCCACAATCCTAGAGGTCAAACACAGAAACAAAGAACTAGCATGTTGTATTCTTTTATTTTTAGTTGTCTTAAGCAGAATATCTCAATTATCCCTTGGATTTTCTTATGGCCTCAGTTCGTTTTTGAGGGGGGCACCTTTGAACTGGATAATTTTTTTCATTTTTAGGAGTAGTATTTATTTTTTAGAGAAGAAAAGACTCTGCCCAATGATGGATGAAGATCACCTCTTAGGAATTAGGTAGGGAACCTTACATTTAGGGCCATTTGAATTTGAGGTGCAAGGTTTAGGAGCTAAATCAACTGAATGGTGTAAGTTTTGTTTTTAATTCAAAAAACATGCTGTGAAAAAGTGAATGACTTCTATTGAGACACCTAGGCTCATTTTCTCGACTCTTGTGTGATTATATTGGCTTAATATTGAACTCTTATTGTTGATTGCTTAATCGAGGTTCGATATGGATCTGTCTTAAGTTGAACATGTGTGCCATGTGTGTATTAGAAATTTTGTGATATTTTGTGTTTGCATATTGATATCTAGAACTTGCCCGGCATGTTTGCAAAGCAGAATGGTGAATGTTGAGTTTAGGAGATGATACAGTCATCTCTTTGATTAGCCATACTTTTATACTTCTACTTACCTACCCAGATGTGATATTCCTAATTAACCTCGTTGAGCCTTTATCCTATTTTGTTGGTAGCCACATCTGAAGCTTAATCCCTTGTTTCTAATTGGTATTATGTTTGGTCCCAAGACTCCTAAAGCACTTTAACTGAGAATCAGAATTTGAAAGGAGTATGAATGAAATAAAAAGGGATAGTTGAAGATGGAAGCATGCAGAAAAACTAAGAGTGCCGTTTGAAATCCTTGAAATGACAGTTCTTTGGAAAAACAAGATGGAAACTGTAGATTGAGCTCATAAATCTCACTATTAGAATTAGAAATGCAGAAAGTTCCGTGCTTTCAGCAAAGTTTTCTACTTATTGAACTCAACCCCAATGAAACTAGTGAATGAATGATGCACGACACCTTATATCTGAATGGAGAAAACTTTTCTAGTAGAAATCTAGGGGGGGGGAGATAAGTTAGCAGTTGAGTAAGATATACAAGAAGTGGAAGGGTATCATAGCAAGTGAGACCAAAGGTTAGACAGTTCCAACAATTCCTGAAACTTGAAAATAAGGAGTAAAGCTATGTCCAATACCTGCAAGGAGCGGAAAACAACAGGCTCAGCAAGACGAAAAATGAGCTTCTCAACCCCCTCTGTGGTTCTCTGATTAATAAAACCCCCTAAAACCCTTCTAATGGACACAGCAAGTACCGCTGAACTTGCATGTACACAGCTATCTATCATCCCCTGCAAGAAGCTATTCTCAATCTCATCCTTAGCCAGCCCTTCGGATACCTTCCATGCCCGAAAAACAATCTCCCCAAATGCCTCCAAGATAGACTTACGCCCGAATGGAATCTGTGATTTAAGCATAGCCAATGCCTCTTTCAGAAGCTGCACGCTCAAACCAAATGTAAATGCAATAAATTTCCTCCCATCCTCGGTCTTCAAAAACAGAGGCGAAATCACACAACGCATAATCAAATGCTTCAAATCCTCAATACTCTCATCCTCAAAATCCAACAACGTAAATGCCTCTCTTAACATATAAACCCTATGCACATCCACTTTCTTCTTCAATGTCAAAGCTCTCGACAACAGAAACGGCAATGCCTGAGAAATTAGAGTTTCTTTCCCATACAAACCGTCCTTCCACCACTCCTCACATAAATTAGCAATTTCAGATAACAAAACAGAATCAGACTCAAATAAAATCAAACAATCATGTAACGCCCTAACCGCCGGCAGTAAATCAGAATCCCTAAACGCCTTTCTCGGATGAGAAACACAGAGAAACGAAATATAAACATATATACGAATACCCTCAACGATTAATTGCTTTGCATCATCCTTTTCTTCTTCACTCTTCTTGTTCCGGGCAGATCTACGGACCCTCTTCGTCGGCGGTGTTTGAGGAGATAAAACGACATCGGTTGAGTCGGAATCAGTTAGGGTTTTGTATTTCCTGATGGATTGTGAAATGGAGTGGTGGAGGGCGAGAGGAAGCGTTGTGGTGAGATCTGAAGAAGGACTGAGAGTGTGAATTAGGGTTTTGAGAGATGGTTTAATGGATTTAAACCCTAGTTTTGCTGTTGAAGAAAGGAATTCTTCGGCTGAAGTTTTGAGAGAAGAACGAAGCCGCTTCTCCATTGGAGCGATGGAAAAGCTCGGAATTTTACCAGTGGCCTTTTCTTGATTTTGCGAGAGAGGACAGGGAGAAGAGTTGACAGTGAATTTTGAATTTGAAGAAAACGGGCATTGGCGCTTGAAGTGTATATTTGCCTAGTATCAAGTTCCCAAATACTGAAAAAATTACTAGTATTTTTGAGTAAGTTCTAATATTTGGGAATTTTAAAAAAAATAAAAATTATCCTAAAATTATATTTTACAAAAATAACTCATTATATATTAATTTCAACTAATATTTGTTATTATCTCCTCTGAAATAGTTTGATATCTAATTTGAGTGATAAAATTGAGAAAAAATAATAATTTGTGTTTAATGGATTATAATTATAACTGAATTAGTGACAAGTTTGAGTATGTGATTAATGTATTGTCTTGTCTATATTGTTATTTTGTTTTTGTTGATTGTTATCAATTATATTATAAGGTTATTTTTTAACGGAACATATTCATTATAAAATGATAATATAAATTTATAGGTATTTTAAATAATTTTTAGAACTTATGGCGTATAAATCATATTATTTGAAATAATCAATTGGGGCCAAACACATAGTGAAACTTCACCAAAAACTTAACCCAAATATGATTTGCCAAGAATATTTGAGAACTTGGGATCAAACGCTAACCTAGTTATTTTCATTTTTAGTTGTTTATTTTACCACATCAGAAAAAAGATAATTTATTTTTCTGTTATTATATTTAACACTAATTATTTATTCTAAATTATTTCTCAAATAACATGTACATTCAACTAAAAATAAATAATTGTTACAAAACCATTTAATTGTGGATGTTTCAATTCTTTTCATCAACAACCTAACGTAATGAACCTATTTAATGTAAGTCTTAATGTTGTACTAACGTATTTGGTTAAAGGATGTAAATAGATGTTTTTTAAATCCTATAAAAGGGTATCCTTTACCCTTGTGAAATACACATTTTGAAGGGATCAAAGAATACTTCTACTTAATATTTTTCATTACCATTTGTCTTACCTCCTTGTTTAGTATTATTGTGTTTGGTCTCATTTTACAACACGTTATCCGCACGAGTCTCTAACCAATTAAGACCAACTAAATTCGAAATTATCTTTTTTCCTAAAAGATAATCAATTTTCTTTTTGAGTCGGGTATACATTTATATGTTTATAACATATCTAATAGGACTTACATAAGTCTTTGATCAACGATTTAATTACTGCATACATAACTTGCTTTTGGTATTAGTATGATACTTTACTAAGCATAATAATCAATATGTTTCAGGTTTATATTTTTATGTTGTTTATATGCTACTAACTTATAACTCTAAATTATATACCAGGGCATATGATAACATGCTAGTTAGAATACTCGTAAGTATTTTCTTGTCATAAATTTATGATAAATATTGGTGTGTCATACAGAAAAATATTATTGTATTAAATATGACTTGAAACTCTTACAAAAAAATGACGTTAATATCTATTGAAACTAATAATAAATATTGTAGAACAATTAAAATTACATATTAAATCTACTGTTTCAATACTTCATGAGTTTACATGTTTTTGAGACATTCAATGTGGATGCATATAACATATAATATATTTTATAATCATATTATACTTTATTATTTGAACATTAATTTACCATTTATTATAAAGAAATCAACATCATAATATTAACTCAATTATTTTATGATAGTTTCCATCATGTCGAATTTGTCAAAGCTTGAATTTGTGGCACTTGACATTTCTGGAAAGAACTATTTATCATGGGTACTTGATGATGAAATTCACCTTACTGCTAAGGGTCTTGGTGATAGTATATCGAAGGAAATAAAGCATCAAGTCAGGATAAAGCGAAGGCTATGATTTTCCTTCGTTGTCATCTTGATGAAAGCCTGAAGGTTGAATATTTGACAGTAAAAGATCAACTTGAATTGTGGATAGGTTTGAAAGGGAGGTATGACCACCTCAACGTAACGGTATTGCCAAGGGCTCGTCATGAGTGGATGCACTTACGATTTTAAGATTATAAAATCGTAATTGAGTATAACTCTGTTGTATTTAGAATCACTTCCTAATTGAAATTATATGGGGAAACTATAAAAGATGAGGACATGTTGAAAAAGACACTAACTACTTTCCATGCCTCCAATATGATATTACCGTGACAATACCGTGAAAAGGGTTTTAAAAAATACTCTGAATTGATCTCATGCCTTCTAGTGGTTGAGCAGCATAATGACCGTTCAATGAGAAATCATAAAGCCCGTCCCACTGGAAGTGCTTTATTATCTTTTCTCTCTACTGAATTTTGTAACAAGCTCATCGCCCATCATCATCTTAATTCGCGTTTTGAACATCTCTTTCTTGCCATTGTTTGAAAATACTAGCTCGCGTAAAATCTTTAAAATTACTCAGTACATCAACTTGACAGTATGCCTTTTGGGCAAGTGTTTTCCTGTCTAGACCTCCCATTCCACATACGACAAACACTAACTGAAACTCATCATTTTTTTCATTGATCAACTCAGCAACTAACTTATTCACCTCTTCAACTAATCTAATGAAATCTTAGTCTACAAGACAATACTTTCCCAAAACCAATCAAATATCAAATAGAATCAATTCGTTGACCAGAGAAGCATGTGCAAGTATTGTACAATAATGACTAGAAAAAATAAAATATCTTGATGTAATTCAAACAAGAAAATTCAAAATCTGAACTTTTTTAGCCTTTCTTTTGCTAATTGTGAAAATTCAACAAAAGCGGGAGAAATCCATCAAACACAATATCAATTAACATATAGGCCATTTGTGCAGCCATTCAAATCGTAAAAAAAAAAGATTCAAAATTTCACTCCAGCATACAACTTTAATCATACCCATCAGATCGTTGGGTCCTTAGAAATAACTAAAAGAAAACAAAACGAAGTAATCCAACTAAAAATTCTTCCAACATCAAATTTAACTTTAAATTTAAGACAAAAGGAAAGAAATATGAGCGAACTAACCTTTCAAGATTATCAAAACCCAAAAGGTGAAGTAACAGAGAATTGTAATAACCTGGAAAATATACCCAATGAAACCCTAAAGGAACCGTTTGTGATTCTTCACCATGCTCATATAATTATGATTTTTTTACGGGGAGGGTGGGTTGAAAAAATGAAGAGAGAAATAAGCTAGGTCAAGTTTTTATTCAATATTAAACTCTAACGACTGGATATTTATATTCTTTATTAATGATGGATTTATGTTACCGGTTAATGTTAAGCTAAAATTTGAGTTTTGACGACTGAAAAAAAGTTAGGTCGCTATATGTAATCTATAACGACCAAATTTATATTCCTTCGTTAAGAGGTGGTTGTTAAAAGTTAAATTTCTTGTAGTGTTGGAACAGAGTTTAAGAAAGGAAAAACACTTTTTAATCTTGTGTGTAATATCCCGTAACTTAAAATACATTTGCGACTCGTAAACACCAATGCATAGATGTGATATCGGGGGAGGTATATCATTGAAAATGGTTAAGCATACCATGCAACCCTTACATTTAGTCATTTGAAGGGTTAAACAAAAGTTTTAGGTCAAAGAGATCATTAAAGAAAAGATTAAAGTTTAAAGGTTCATTGTGGAGGAGCACTACAAATGATCTCATTTCTCATCTAATTTTGAAGGGGCATATCTCCTAATATACAACGAGTTAGAGAGCCTACAATCTATCCAATTCAAGGTATTTGAGTCTAGTTTCCAGCAAAATAAACTGCTCCTTAAAACGATATCGGAGTAAAAATTTATGTTCATTCTACGACAGACGCGCGCACTGCCCAATCACTACGGGACATGTGGCACTTTAAAGAAAGTCGGCCAAACTTGTTGTTTTTATATTAGAAGTTTGGGATATACTTTCCCATATACTCAAGAACGTGTAAGGACTGGTTTTAAGTTATTTCTTCAAGTTTTTCTCATCTTTAATCCACCAAAGCTTAAGGTAAGTTGGTTTCTTCAAGAATCAAGTGGCTTCCTCTCCATAAACCTATAGATATACTTAGCTAAATGTTTTCTTGAAGGAAAAAGTATTGTTCTTGGAGAATAAAGAAGAGCAAGGGCTGCTTTTCTTTAATAAATAGGTATGAATCCTCTTCTATCTTCATAAATAGTATTCCAAGGATGATTTAAGTATAATTTGCGGGTAGGACTCACGGGATGGTAATAGAAAGCCGTGAGTCCATGTTTTACCCATTGTATTTGATGTTTTGGTGAGAACGAAGTTTGTAGAAGGTTGTGTTGGCTGTTGTTTTGACCGAATGAGGGGTCAATGGTATTGTATTGGGGAAGTAAGCTGGTTACATTAAAATGGAAGGCAAGGTATAGAGAACGCGACTATTATAGTTGTTGAAAGTTTGTCGCTCACCAAGTGTTTGATGAAATTCCTAAGTCGCTAAGAATATGTTATAGCTGGTTATATGAGCTCCTATTATTTTAATTTATGGCATTAGTTCTCTACCAACTTAAACTATGAGCTTATAAAGGAATTTGACATCGTTAACAAGGAACCGGTGGGATGATGATCGAAGGCCATGAGTTTTACTTTTATGTTAAGTGTGGATGATTAAGAGGGTTGGTTCTTTATGGTTAAAGGATGAGGAGTAATACTGAATATGTAAATAAGTCACAAGCGTACTTGGAAAGTAGATAAAGAGAAGGGTATAGTGATACACCACTCATCTATGGTAATTGTTGAGATTGTCGCTCGCGAACCATTATTCTGTTTTTGGCATTGTTGTGACTCTTGATTAGTTTCTTATACTATCCTTTTATGGTTTTATGTTATAGATAAAGTTGTCAACAAAGGAGTTTGACGGCGTAAGATAGTAAGTCCCGAATTAAGGTATGTAAAGCTAAAACCTCTTTTTCCCTTAAAGCACGACCTAACTCGCATGTTCTTCCGATAAATGTCACTATAGGTTCTATGATACTTGAAAGAAAGTTATCCTATTTTATAAACCCTCTCATGTTGAGTCCTAAACCTATAGATTTATAGTACTCTTCAAGGAAACAATATGTTTCACACACCTACATTTGTCTACAGTTGGAACTCTTAGAAGTTAGCGGTGTACATGTTGCATAAATTTAACGAAAGCAGCCAGCCACAGACTGTTCGTAAGTGCATAGGTCACAAGATATATGATTCTCCAGCTAAAGAATGTAATCACGAATTGTATCACGAGCTATGTGATTAATGAATTAATTATTATAAATAATTGCAAGCAGTTGAGATTATTGACTACTCTACAGCGTAGGGTGGTATATTTAGGGCTACTATGTGCGACGCTACTCTGTGCATAAAATTCAGATATAGTCAGCTGGAATTTCCCATCGCGAATTCACCTGACTAATACATGCTTGAGGGCAGACCATACAGGAGCCCTTGGGGGGAAGGTACCTTGATAGACCTCGTTACCAGACTATGAGATTCACGCGTGGTCGTGAAGTGGGCTACATATGCCATACAGAGTTCACTAATCGCCCTGAGTAGGCCATCATGTGATTCCCTGACAGTTAGCTTTACAAAGAGCAAATAAGCGACATAATGAAGTAAAGATATCACTTAAGCAAATTATAGGGATTATATATATATAAATGACTAAGCCATGAAACGTTCGATGATGACGCTTGAGGTTGGTCACAATTCCAGTTTGGGATTATGTCTCCTGCATACACATGCTCAGATTTGCCTATCATGATATTTGATGTCTACTTGTTATTCAATTTGCTTTACATACCAGTACATGTTTTGTATGTACTGACGTCCTTATTATTTTGGCGTTTCATTTGTATCACTACAAGCTCAGGTACTCAGGACAACAAGCATTTTCAGTGGACTAGAGACTTCCAGTTTAACAGTTAGTAAGCTCCACCTCTACCTGGAGCTATCAAATATTTAGAATCTATATTTTGCTACGTATGTACATATATCAGAATGGATATGTCGGGGCCCTGTCCCGACTAGTTATCAGATTCTCAGAGGCATACTCTTTAGAGGCTTCGTAGACTTAGTCTTGTTTCCCTTGTAAAGTAGCCCAACATGCCCTTTTGTTATCTATGTTTTAGTATGTGTCTTTATATAGGTTCTGCTGCTTATGAATCTACAGCTTTGGCATGAGATTAGTAAGATATTTAGCAGGTGCTCGTGTATATCCTTGATGTCTGCCCCTTTCTAGTTAGGGTGTGACATTGTGGTTCTAAAATAAAGTTATGTCAAATGTACCAAAATTCTCTTTAATCTTGTGGCCTTAAACATGTTACGTGGAAAGTTGAAGTTAAAGTGTTGCCAAAAAAGGAAAGAGGTCATTTTTTTAAAAACAGACTAAAAAGGAAATTGGGTCATTCTTTTTTAAACAGAGGGAGTATATATTTATGAATAGTATCGAATTTATATAATTCACCTAAAAAATTGTGATGGTTGGAATCATTTTCATCATAGTCTCTCAAGGCACACAATTTGTAATAGATGAAAAAGTTTATTTTTGTTTTTGTTCAATGAATGGATGGAACATGTTTAGTTATAAATGACGGTTAGACACGAGATTTGCACTAAACATGAATATATTTGAAACTCATGCTTTTATGATGTAAATATTATATATATCATGAATTGTATTGAATTTATACAATCCATCTAAAATACTATGATTGTTGAAATCATTTTGGTCATAGTATCTCAGGGCACATGATTTATAATGGATGAAAAAGTGCATTTTTTTGTTTAATGAATACGATGACATGTTCAACAAAAAGTGATAGTTATATACGAAATTTACGTTAAACGTGATGATATTTTAAAACTCATACTTTTATGATGTAAATATTATACATATTCATACTTTTGTGAAACAATTGTTTTTTTCGTAAAGTTGAAGAACATTGAAAGGTTGCTTAATGCATATGTTGAACCTATATAATTCATTAAAATAGACTATGATTTATTAAAATTATCTTCATCATGTGCCTCAAGACATGCGATATTAATAGGTGTAAAAGGTTTAATTACTTAAAAATTTAAAAAATGTGTTGAACGCATTTACTGAAAAACGACAATCACACACAAAATTGACAAGTGTGTAGATATTTTAAGACTCGTGCTTTTGTGTTGTAAATATTATACATATTCACAAATTTTAAATTTAATAGTTCATTGATTAATTTATTATTTCAAATCTTTCTCATAATTTGTTTTTTTTTTGGTTGAATTATAAATGTTGCTATATCATATTGTAGTGGCTTGTTTTTATATATTTTAATAAAAATTAACTTTTTGATCAAAAAAGGGTTTACCATTAAGCTAAAATGATAGTTTTTGAAATTGAAACAATTACTTTCAAATCAAAAATTAATTCAACAATTTAATTTGATGTCATGTTTTCTTAAAAATCCAACCTATAGGTTTTTTTTATACAAAATATAATTAAAAATGATCATAGGTAAATATATATATATATATTATATCTTTTAAAAAAATAAATAACTCTAGGTGATCAATTTGCATTTCTCGTTTTTTACGATAAATTAATCAAATATTCGGAGGTTTATTTAGTTAAGAAATAGTAACAAGATAGATATTTTTTAAAATTTTGTTTTAGATTCATTTTTTCATATTTTTTAATAGTGAATATTCATAGTTATTTTCGAACATAAGAGATCTAAAAATATTAAGTCAAAACGTTTTGTAGGATACTATTCTTTGATCAAATTGTGAAAAATTATGTTCATTTGTTATATTGGATTATGGATATAAGCATTGCTTCTTTACTATTAAACATTTTAAAATTTAATGAATTTGAAGAGTTATTGTATTTTATTTTACTGAATTAGTTTATTAGAAATGTTAAATATATAAAAAATTGAAGCATCAATAAATTTACTATCCATTTATTTTGTTTAATGAATTTGAAGAGTTATTGTATTTTATTTTACTGAATTAGTTTATTAGAAATGTTAAATATATAAAAAATTGAAGCATCAATAAATTTACTATCCATTTATTTTGTTATTGATGTAAGTTAAAATGCAAAATCATCAAAGAAAAATATGATACTGTAAAGTTGAATAATATTGAAAGTTTATTTCATGCCTATATTAAACTTATATAATTTGCCGAAAAAATTATAAATATTAAAATTATGATTATTATATTGCCTAAGGCACGTGATTTATAATGCATGAGAACAATTTAAATTAATTCTAATTTTAAAAATACATTAACACGCTTACTAACAAATGACAGTCTTACACGAAAGTAGTATAAAATGTGAAAATATTTCAAACCTTACTTTTATGATGTAAGTATTATACATATTCATGAATCTTAAATATAACAGATCATTGATAGCTTATATAGAAAATTATTTTGAGAAATCAGCTTAAGGTGGTTGGTATCAATTTTTGAAGATGAATTTTGTTAAAAAGTATTTATGAAATCAATTATTTTCCGACTCTTTTTAAGATCGATTTATGACATAGTAAATAGTAGTAATTATTTTTGTACATAAAGAAAATTAAAAAAAAAATTAGTAAGTTGTTTTTGTAAGATTTTTTTTCTTTTGTCAAATTGTGAAAAATTACGTTCAATTCTTTTCTTTAAAAAATAAGCGTTGCTTATTTATTAGGACTCATCATTTTTAAATACAATGAATTTGAAGAATTCATATATTTATCTTGCTGAATTAGTTTGTTAGAAATATCAAATAAATCATAAATTGAAGCACTAATAATTTTGTCATGCGTTTATTTGGTTATCAATATAAGTAAAAATATGAAATCACCAAAGAAAAATTATTATACTATAATGATGAATAAAATTGAAAGAATGTTTCATAATTATATAATTCGTTAAAAAAAGATGTGATTGTTGGAAAACATATTCACCACATTGCGTCAAGGCACACAATTTAAAATGGATAATTTTTTTTTATTTTTTTCGAATTAAAAAGATGTGTTGGATACTTATTAAAAAATAATATTGTAGCATAAATTTAGCACTAATTGTAAAGATATTTTGAGGCTTATACTTCTGTGATATAACTATTATACATATTCAAGAATCTCAAATAAAGTAAGTCATGACTTATATTTTCAAAAATCTTACTAACATTTTTTTTAAGTTAGAATTGTAAATATTGGTCTATCATATTTTAAAATTTCATTCTCTTTTAATTGGATACAAAATGATTTTAAAAAAAAGTTTATGAAAAATTAAAACGATAGTTTATGAGAATAAATTATTTAATTTTGGATCAATAATTAACTCAACAAATTTGAAGAGTCCATATGTTCATTTTACTGAATTAGTTTATCAAAATAGTCATATATTTCATAAACTGAAATACCAATAATTTTAGCATGCATCTTTTTTAAATGTAAATTAAAATATGAAGTCACCTACAGAAAAATCAGTATGTTACAAAATTGTATAACATATCGTTAAAAATTCTGTGATTATTGGAATAATTTTTATCATAATATTTTAAAGCACACGATTTGTAATGAATGAAAAAATGCAGTTTTTGTTCAATGAATATAGAAAATGTCAGTTAGATACGCAATTTGTACTAATCGTGAAGATGTTTTGAAACTCATGCTTTTATGATGTAAATATCGCACATATTCATTGAATTTATATAATTCACCGAAAAAACTATGATTATTGGAATCATTTTCATTATAGTCTCACAAGACACACGATTTGTAATGGATGAAAAAGTGTATTTTTTTTTCTATTCAATAAATAATTAAACATGTTTAGTAGAAAATGACAGTTAGACAAATGTGAAGATATTTTGAAACTCTTATTTTTATGATGTTTTATTATATGTATTCATGAATCTTAAATATAATACTGTGTTCATTATTTAACTTTTTTTTTCTGAATCTTTTTCACATATTTTTTCAAGTTAAATTATAAATATTGCTAATATCATATTTTAGAGAATTATCCTCTTTGAATTTAATAGAAACTAATCTAAGAGAAAAAAAATCACCAATAAGTTTAAAGATTGTTTCTAAACATAAATTATTTAGATTTAAATCAAAAAATCAATTCAATAAATTTGATTTAATATTTATATTCTCTAAAAACTCGACATTAAATTGATTTAACTTATAAACTAAAATTATACTAACAATTCAAATCATCCATTAAAAAATTGTGACAATTTTAACTCACAACATTACTAATGAATTGATTATAGATCGAGTCGACTAGAATATTTTTGTCGATGCGACCTATTTCAGTCGGTTAAAAGCCGATCAACATCACATAACATGACTAGCTCCTTTCAAATCATAAAAAAAAAATTAGTCCACTAAACAAAACCAAAACCCAACATGCGTGAACAAGTAAAACTTTCTGCAACAATCTCCTGTACTCACCCACACCGTCTTTTCATCTACTCCCTATTTTTATTGGCTATTAGCTACCTAAATCTTTACGATATCCAATCAAAATTCGACACGTCTTTTCTTCTTCGGCTCCTCCTAGACTTTCTCCTGTTCGCTTCTAGGGTTAGTATTTTTTCATCGATTTTTTTTCTTGCTGGGTTTGTTTAAATTTGCAAAATTTGAACACCCTTTTGGGTTTTTTATGGGTTTGATCTTGTTTTTTTTTAATTTTTTTTTTGAAGTGGTGTAGTGTTCTGTATGATTTAATATGTTTGTTTGTTCCTTTTGAAGGGATAGGAGGTGAAAATCTTATAAATATCGGATTTTTGTTGTGTCTTCATCAAAGAGGTGAGTTTGGTATTTCTTTTTATTTTGTTTCAAAGTGAATTTTGGTTGTGGGTAGTTAATACTGAGTTTTTTTTTGATTTGAGATGTTTGGGGTTTCTGCGTTTCTGATTTTTCATGGTGTACCCTTTTTTGTCCAGCTTGTGATATTGGTCAGTTCACTCAGCAGTCAGGTTTAACCTATACTTGAATCCAAACCAACCAAATAGCAAAATATATATGTTCCTTTGCTATGAGTTTTGCCTAATTGGTTTTGTAAGATCAGACCTCTAGCTCTGGCATTCATGATACTAAGCATCTTTTTTTCTTCGTTTTATATAGCTATTATCAAGAACATTCGTTGAGAAACTGTATAAAAAACTGACTATCAAAACCAGATGCCAATCTTACTTAGAGTGGCTAATGTATGTAGCACCAAATAATTTATGGAGTTTATTGGTTCTCTTGTCTTAGATTGATTTACTGTAAAGGAATTTCCTTTTTCTTTATCTCAGTTTTTCTTTCATTGTAAGTTGTAACTATGCATCTTCTTGATGCCCTTTTGTGAATGAAATATCTTACTTTATAAATAAAAAAACTAACTACTAATCCATAGCATGGATATTGGATTTAATTTATTGGCTGAGTTCAATAGTAATTAAGTTTTCCATTTAATAGTATTTAAGTTTTCCATTTAGAAGAGAGATTGGGGAGAAAGGGTAATAACTTTGGTGCATTGGTGTCAGTCTACTATGCCTCAATCCACAAGTAGTTCTATTGTATGTATTCTGATCTGTGCGAGATACTTTTTTTTGGTTACTGAATGATTTGTCTATAAGTAGAATTATAGATTTGCTAAATTAGACGCAGTTTGATCTTTATCTCAACACAAACAATCAAGTTTATACAGAATAAGAAGAGTATAAGAAGACTCTTGACAAGCAACTAATGTAAGTTCGTGATTATCCGGTGGAACTGTAGGTCTTTTGAGATAATTTTCTTCTATGTGTTTCTATGTTTGTATGGTCCTCCTTGGCACCTCCAATATCCATATTTTTTGCACTGGAGTTTGTACATATTGAAGCCTGCATAGGATGATCAAACCATCTTTGGAGGTTATTCTTTCATGTTATCCTAACCGCATGCAGGATCTGATCATCTCTTATCGTGTTCGATCATGAATTAGGATAACTTAAGATCTATTCTTACATGGGTCTCCGAGGCCAAACATTCCCTCCATCTATCGTTGTTGGTTTTACAGTTTTTTACAATTGCATTTTAGTTTATTTGATATTCTCTTAGTTGCGCGGGCTCTTCACTTTTGAAGCCGCACCCGTCTCGGATTCTTCAAAAATACACTACTTTTGGCGAATCCGACACGTACCCGTTGTCATTTTTGAAGAGTCCGAGCAACATAGAATATTCTTCATATTCCATAGCATTCCCATATAGTTCCTCCATTTTTGTCATCTTATTCACATCACATATCTTTGAGTTGTCTAATTCCCACTTGATCCTCATTTATCAAACTATGACTAAACTTGTAATGCATATATTCTGTCTTGCTCTTTACTTATTTTGAAATCCTTGTTTTCTAGAGTGTTCTAAATGGAAATATGTTGCATCTTATTTTTTTTGCCTAAGCTTATTTGTTACCGAGGTTAGAGGAGCATGTGGAGGTAGTTCTGTTAATCTATAGCGGAGCTTAGTTTGATTGCTTTCAATTCACTACCTCCTAAACACATCCATCTGTTTTCAGCATTTCCCAGGGTGATACCGCCTTCAGCTGTCGGTCATTATATTCTTTGTCGTTCTTCTTAGTCCCAGCTTCCTTTTGATGTGTCCTGTTAATCTGCAAAGTTCCCCTTCAACCTTCTGAGATCTGACCATGCATTTTTTACATGACCATACAAGTACTTAGCTTGCTCACTTGTCTGTTTGACCTCTCTGAAGATTTTATCTTGGACCTCTTCATTGTTCTATGCTCTTGGCTTCCAAAAGTTGGTCTTCTGTAAAGGTAGATTTAGTTGTGGTAGAATACTAGAATTCTATACCAAAGGTAGTTAATTCTTTGAAGATGGTCCAACCCTGAATTTAAAAATCCCCTGCGAGGTAAATTTGTTATGTCGGAACTAACAAAGACGTGGCAAGGGAGGATGGGCACTATCCTTGGTAAACAGGTCCCCTATTACAGGCTTTCAACTGAATGGAACAGTGTCCTATGCTAACCATGTTGCTTGTGTTCCTTTCTTATTTCTTTTAATGGGTACATTCATGTCAAACTCTTCTGGACTATGGGCCAGTGGTGATTTTATTGATGTATTTGTGGGGTGGCACAACACAAGGTGGGTCTATAGTTGTGTTGTTCTTGGTGGTGGTTTTTAAAGGCATGATTCAACTGGTAGACAAAATGTAGCGGCAATCCATGGTTAATGAAATTAGTAGGTATTTTGGTTACGATGTTAACTGGCAGGTAGGTATTTGTTGATTCTCAAACCATTAGGATGCACCCATATGGAATGACACACTTAGCTTTGGTATATTTGAGTTCCCATTTTCTCAAGGTGTTTTTTGCAGCTTGCCTTTCCCCCATGCTAGTAACTGATTTAATTGATTTAGTTTATAGGTTTCGTGAATGCAGTCCTCCACAAGGTAGGGGTACGGTCTGTGTACACTCTACCCTCCCCAGACTCCACCTGTGGGATTACACTGCTGTTTTGTGAATGCAGTCTATAATCGTGTAGCAGCTGATGAATTACCATAGTTAATTGTGGCAATTGCCTTTCAAGGAAATTGGGAGTTTGATCTTCCAATATAACTTGGTATACTAGACAATTCTGATTCTATGGCTCGGTCAATATATGTTAATGGCCTTTAGCTGAATATTGGCTAAAT
Source organism: Solanum okadae (assembly GCA_036553675.1). Taxonomy (NCBI): domain Eukaryota; kingdom Viridiplantae; phylum Streptophyta; class Magnoliopsida; order Solanales; family Solanaceae; genus Solanum; species Solanum okadae. The sequence goes on from CM071680.1 coordinate 7,059,131, forward strand.
GCTGTCAGCTTGTTCTCTATAAGAGCACATACTGATCAATAGTGGGGTAACATGATTGGGAATTTTCACGTTTGGCTGTTGCTGGAATGGTAAATTAACGTCATCCTTTTGTTGCAGGAAAATTCAATATGGAGCAAAATGATACAGGCTGCCAAGCTCCTGTCCTTTGTGTTAACAATTGTGGGTTTTTCGGTACTGCAGCAACAATGACAATGTACTCAAAGTGCTACAAGGATATGATATTCAAGCAAGAACAAGCAAACTTTGCTGCTTCATCTATTGAAAGCTTTGTGAATGGAAGTTCAAGTGCTTGTGTGAAAGCTGTTGATGTTGCTGTAACCGTGCAGGAAGGTCCTGTAGAGTCCCTGGTTATACCCACACAAGTTGCGGCACCAGTAGAGAGTGTACAAGTTGAGAAGGCTAAGGAAGGGCCAAACAGGTGCAGCACCTGTAGGAGACGAGTTGGTCTACAAGCTCTCCCCGGAAGCTACAAAATATGGCACGCGTATCTCCGCGAACGTCTGGAGTTAGTTCGGAATCTTCCAATGAACCACTCCCTGTACCAAGCTCTAAACAACACTTTCGAGAGAGCGCTTGTTACAATGCACAAAATGCCACGGATTTGGATCATGTACTTGGTGAGTTTAACTCAACAGAAGCTCGTTACACGAACTAGACGCACTTTCGATAGAGCATTGTGTGCATTACCTGTTACTCAGCATGATAGGATTTGGGAACATTATTTAGTGTTTGTTAGTCAAAGGGGAATTCCTATTGAAACATCACTTAGGGTTTATAGGAGGTACTTGAAGTATGACCCTTCCCATATTGAGGATTTGCTTGAGTTTTTGTTGAATTCTGAGCTGTGCCAGGAGGCGGCAGAGAGGTTAGCTGGTGTATTAAATGATGATCGGTTTTATTCCATTAAAGAAAGACTAAACATAGGCTTTGGTTGGAGCTGTGTGACTTGTTAACACAGCATGCTACTAAAATATCAGGTTTGAATGTGGATGCGATAATTAGAGGAGGGATTAAGAAGTTTACCGATGAGGTTGGGAGGCTTTGGACGTCGTTGGCGGATTATTACATTAGGAGGAAGTTGGTTGAGAAGGCGAGAGATATTTTCGAAGAAGGTATGACAACTGTGGTGACTGTTAGGGATTTTAGTGTTATCTTTGATGCGTACTCCCAGTTTGAGGAGAGTATGCTTGCCTTGAAAATGGAGGAGATGAGTGATAGTGAGGTGGAGGATGAAGGTAGTAACGGTGAGGTTGGGGCAGAGGAAGATGTGGATGAGGAGGATGATAGGTTGAATGTGGCAAAATTGGAGAAGAAGCTTAAAGAGTTTTGGCTGAATGATGATAAGGATATTGACTTGAGATTAGCGAGGCTAGAACATCATATGGATAGGAGGCCAGAGCTTGCGAATAGTGTCCTTTTGAGGCAAAATCCACATAATGTAGAACAGTGGCATAGAAGGGTAAAACTATTCGAAGGGAATCCGACAAAGCAATTATTAACATTCACTGAGGCAGTTAGAACTATTGACCCAATGAAAGCTGTGGGGAAGCCGCATACTTTGTGGGTTGCATTTGCAAAACTTTATGAAAACCATAAGGATATTGCAAATGCAAGAGTCATCTTTGATAAGGCAGTGCAGGTGAATTATAAAACTGTTGATCATCTGGCTAGTGTTTGGTGTGAATGGGCCGAGATGGAACTACGTCACAGGAATTTCAAGGGTGCTCTAGAACTGATGAGACGTGCCACTGCTGAACCAACTGTTGAGGTCAAACGGAGAGGTAATTCTGACTTTCCTTTTGTATCTGTGCTCTTTCTTTTTTCACGACTGTTCCTTTATTCTTGTCACTTGTTAAGTAAGTATTTAGCCCATCAAGCTTAAATAATAGTTCAGCATTAGATCTAATTGAGTCATGGAATACAAAGAAGTACTATATTGGTATTACCATTCATCAGGAACTAAAATTTTGAATGTGGATTTCGTGTTACTTTTGAAGTAAAACAATCTACCGAAGTAATTCTTCATCCAAAAAAAAATAATCTACAGAAGTAGCAAGTAGTAAGAAAAAAGCTTGCATTTGGAAAAAATCCAGACAGCGGGTGATTCCATTTTTTTTTTTGAGATAAGGGTAACTTTGTATTCACAAAAAATTCTGTCATCCTAAGAAATGATGAATTGGAAACTTACATCCCACATAGTGGGCACACCCCCATAAGGGTAGTCAGATTACAAGTCTCCTAGGAAATCAACTAAATTTACGACTGCCCTTTCCAAATCTTCTTTACACCAAAAAATAGAAGGCTAATTTAATTCATTTTTATCTTCTGAAAGTTGATATTTTTCCCTTCAAGACACCTAGCATTCCTTTCTTCCCAAATGGTCCGCCAAATACATGTTGGGATAGTCTTCCACCATTCTTCCTTCCTGCCCCTGCTTCCAATTCCTGACCAACTGTTCAAGATCTCCAGAGTAGTCTTTTTTGCATCATCCATCACCCAACTAACCCTTAGGGATCGTTTGGTGTGAGGGATAAGAATAAATAGTCACGGGATAAAGAAGTAGTCCTGGTATAAAATTTTGATGTCTTGTTTGGTTGCCATGTTTGAGATATCTTATCCCACCATTTATACCATAGTGATGGGATAAGTTATCCAATGATAACTAATCCTGGGATAGCTTGTTCCCAACCAAACGACCCCTAAGTGTACATAAGAATATGTTCTACAGATTTGTAGCTGCTTGCAAGTGTAGGAATAGGTGGTTATTTACCTCAATTTCCTGCTCACACATGAAGCACCTTGAGCAAATCTGCATACCTCTTTTCTGTGATGCCTCATGTATAAGGCATGCCTTCCTAATTAGCAACCAGGCAAATTATGTCTCTTTGAGTGGGCAATTTCTCTTGAAACTGAAACTTAGCAAAGTAAATTTTGTCTCTATTTTTGTACACTCCTTGCTATAAAACTAATCATATGCTTTTAATTATTTTCTTTGAACTCCATGACCAATCTAAGTCTTTAAAATTGAAGCTGAAAAGTTTTAGGAAAACATTTAGTATATATTGACCGAGGAATCTAGATATCTGATTTCATTTTCAGTCGATTGATGCTGTATGGATATTTGGGCTAACTCTTGGTGCTCTCTTCATGTTTTAACATGCAGTTGCTGCTGATGGATATGAACCAGTGCAAATTAAGCTACACAAATCTCTAAGGCTTTGGTTACTGTTTGTGGATTTGGAGGAGAGTCTAGGAAGCTTAGAGTTAACTCATGTGGTCTATGAGCGAATTTTGGATCTGAGAATTGCTACACCACAGATTATAATAAATTATGCAGTACTTCTGGAGGTATGAATTTCATTCTAATCATTACTTACGTATCATCCTACTGTTTTACGTGCTCTTAAAAGAATGGGAGAGTTCTTTGCATTTTGCATATCTAATGTATGAACCATTTCCTGGTTGTATCTTCGCCAGTTATTTTCCACGATTTACCCTCTAGTCTTAAGTTATTTGCAGAACTTTAGAAGATTTAATTCTGTGAGGGGCACAATAGGGATTGAATTCCCAAAACGGAAGTGGGATTGGAAGGAAAAAATTGACAAGGAAAAGGAATAAGGGGCCAGTAGTGGGAGAAAGATGGAAGGCAACATTAGTAAGCTTAGTAATCTCCAGATTGAAAAAGATCTTCAATCTGCATACTTGTTGATTTGAGAATACTCTTGGGATACTAAATTGTCACTAAGAAGGATTCTTGATAGAAGCTGTGAATAATTGGCTGAGAAGTTTCATTGTGTAGGTAACATAGAGCTTCTGCAATCAAACAGCTATTCAAGATCCTCACCCCCACTAGAATGTGGAGTATCCCATTTGTCACTTCTCCTCACTAGGAAACTAAACAACAAAGTATATGAATTTATTAAAGAACTACTAGCTACTTGGTTTGTTTCTTAATAGTATCTTTTAGACTTTTACACAAATCCCATTAGTGGGGCAATGGCCTTATGCTGTGTGATGCTATCCTAATGTCTGCTTACAACATGAAATCCTTCAACTCTTACTTTTATGACTCAGAAATCTTTACTGTTATTGATTTTCCATTAAGAAGGAGCCTTTTGTATAGTTAGTTACTATCTACTGGATGGCTTCACTATTGCTGCTGGGTTAGCCCTTCTATTGATTTTCCATGTGTGAATAGTCTCTCCTTTTACTCTGCCTGTTTTTCTGATAATGTAATTACTATTTTTATCCATCAGAAAATGAGATTTCTATGATTTCACATAGACGTTGAAAGATCGGGATGTAAATGATTAAAAAAACAAGAGGATGAAGTGAAGATAAAAAAATGCATACATTTGAGGTCAAAATGCAAAAACTCGAGAAAAGAATTTTGGATATCTTTTCTCTCTGGTGCAATTGGATTTAACCTATAATATCTGGTATTCATTTTGTCTAGGATCACAAGTACTTTGAGGATGCATTCAAGGTTTACGAGAGGGGTGTGAAGATCTTCAAGTACCCACGTGACAAGGATTTATGGGTTACCTATCTTTCCGAATTTGTGAAGAGATATGGGAAGTCAAAGTTGGAACGAGCTAGAGAGTTATTTGAGCATGCTGTTGAACAGGTATGTATATGACAATATGTTTTATTTGTTCAGTCAACAAATATAACATTAGTTTTCTATGATATAAATCTGAATTGTAAAATCGTTCTTTTTTGCTCCAATATGGTAATGATTTTTGGAATTCAATGATTCACTGTTTTAATTGGATGTTAGGTTCTCAACTGATGTTTAAAAATCTCATGAGTTTTTCCTTGTTTTTCTCCAACTACCTTAATGAATATGTGGAGATTTTGCCATCGCTCTAATATTGGCACATTTGCTTCTCATTAGCAATATCATATCCTTATGTGTGTTGAACGTATGTAAGGGTACCAGCCACTTTTTTGACCTTCTGTACAGATCTGCCCTTTGTACAACAGGAACACCCCCTTTTTTGGGTGCAATTTAGTGTCAGTCAATCAACATCCCCTCTGGCGTAACTTAATATTGTTAGTAAAGAAGAAAATTGGCGGATCTATGATAGCAACAGGTTTAAACTGATGGGAGAAACCGTTGGCTGCCTAGATGTTTTGGGAGACACCTGTTTCTGTTTAAGAAGTGTCCGGAAATCTATCTTCCTTCAGCCACCGTATATCTTATTCTTCAGTTACTTTCCAAATTATCCTTTTGGTCTTTCATCATCCTCTACTTTTTATATGATAGTATTCTACCTGGATAATGGCGCAAAAGTGGTTAGACAGCTCATTGAATCATTTTATGCATTGTGCTGTGCATCTTGATTTTTTTTCCTTAGGGTTTAGTTTGAGGTCTTGTCATGTCTACCTGTGTGCATTTTATATTTATTTTTGATGCACAATGAATATACACGCAGCTTCACCTATGTTGTCTGTAATTTGCTGATATCACATAAATCTGTTGTTTTAGTCTAGAATCCTACATTGGCCATGTCTTGGGTGATAGTTGCACTTCCAAATTATGGGAGAAATTTTGCTTAATGCTGTTAGCAGAGGCTCTTATTTAATGTCTAACTGCTTCTTGTCTGCGTAGTTGCATCTTAAAGCACGTTCCGTAAATTCTGTTTGTCAAACTATGTTTGGATACTCATCTTGTACTATTTCCATTCCCACCAGACCCCTGCTGATGCTGTGAAGCCACTGTATCTTCAATATGCTAAATTAGAGGAAGACTATGGTCTTGCGAAGCGGGCTATGAGGGTTTATGATCAAGCTACAAAAGCTGTTCCAGCAAATGAGAAATTGAGCATGTACGAGATCTATATAGCTCGTGCAGCTGAGATATTTGGTGTTCCAAGAACACGGGAGATATATGAACAAGCAATTGAGTCTGGGCTTCCAGACAAGGACGTGAAAGTTATGTGCTTAAAGTATGCTGAACTTGAGAAGAGCCTAGGAGCGATTGATCGTGCTCGTGCACTATACAAGCACTTGTCACAATTCGCAGACCCTAGATCTGACCCTGATTTCTGGAACAAGTGGCATGAGTTTGAGGTGCAGCATGGTAACGAGGATACCTTCCGCGAGATGCTCCGTGTGAAGAGGAGTGTATCTGCAAGCTACAGCCAGGTAAAAAAATACTCAATTAATCATTAAGTTAGCCATCTGTGATGTCCTTGAGATCAGTAAATTAAGGAGCTCAATCGTATTCTCACAAAGAATTAAGACCAAAGAGTACTTGTGGCATAGTTTATCCAAAAAAGAATTAAAGTGTACTTGCGGCATAAAAGAAGGTGGAGGAGGGAAATTGTTTTGGTACTTGATGGCTTCTAATAGGAAGGATTGTGTAAGAAGAGTAATAATCTGGTTAGAATGCTAGTACGAACTTAATCAGGATAAAATAATTACTTTACAATGTGTATCATCCAACATGGCATATTATTAACTTTGGAAGATGACAACCTTGCTTCTGATTAAACTGGGTCACTGGGAAACCTACTGTTAGAGCTACTTCTGTTTTATGCCAGGAAATTTTTTGAAAATAGGAAGGGCTCATAATGTAGTATTTAGCTTAAGTAACTACCATTTTTAACTTCTCGGTGTATGAACTATCATGGACTTGGTATATTATATCAATCAAATCAGTCAACTATACTTAATCTCATACTAGGGGTTGTAAGAATCCTCTATATACATATTCCGTTATATTCTGGTCCATGCAGTCCAATATTGAAAAACAATTACTTGTCTTTTAAGGCGAATTTAGGGTTCTCTAAATCTCACAATATCCCTTCAGTGATATAAAAGTCTTTTGCCCAGACCAAGAGGACTTCTGGCAAATATTAGATCTAATGCAAGTTTTCTAACAATTACCAAGCCTTACCCCAACAAGTTGGTATCTCCTATAGTGGTCATTTGTTCATTATGTTCTTTTTTCTGACCTAAATGTACATTTATGAGAGATTTAGGTCTCTTGAGACAACTTCTTTGTGATTTTGGATCCACCTCCTCTTTTAGCACCTCAAATTGTCACATGTCACACTACCGGATCCGTGAATTTGGAGGTCTACGTAAAATATGGCCGAACCATCTTAGGTGATCACCTTTTAATTTATCCTCTTACATCTGTGCTTATGTCCTAGTTTTGATTTGATCATTTCTAATTAGTTTCTGGTAAGATCACACATTTTCTTTAACATACATACTTGTGAAACACCGATAAGTATATATTAGGCTGTTGAGAACCAACCACTCTTACAACATTGTCGCATCTCTCAGAATCGTTATATAGAACTCCTATGGAGCGGTGCTCCATTTGAATTATCCTATTTTAGTCCTTTATGCTCAACTTTCATCTATCATTGCATCTTTTTGGGGAAGATTTGAGATATTGGACCTATCAAAAAGAATATTTGAGTTGTTTGTAGTAGTTACCACAAACCTATCCAATCTCACTTGTTATTCGTTCTTTTGCAAGCTAAACTTGAAGTTCCTCTGTTCTGTCTTACTCCACTAACCCTCACTCTCTAGAGTGTTAGCTTCTCTATAGTTCTAGTTTTTGGTTAACATCCTTGCTAGTTTTTCAATGATACAATCATATGAAAATAGCATGCTCCATGGAGTTCTCAAATGATCTGCTATCGGTTGATTCATCTAAAAGTTAAGGAAATAAGTATGGGTTTAAGGCAGACCTGTGGTGTAGACCCATAGTTTAGGGAAATAAGTATGGGTTTAAGGCACACCTGTGGTGTAGACCCATACTTTCCTTCATACACATCCTTTTAATAGTTTTGTATATTTTCACATTTGTGCATTTGTTGATTGACTATACTGACGGACATGCTTCTTATACCTGCAGACACATTTTATCCTACCGGAGTATCTCATGCAAAAGGATCAGATGCAGACCCTTGAGGAAGCAAAGGACTTTTTGAAAAAAGCTGGTGTTGCTGATGATGAGATGGCAGCTCTTGAAAGGCAGTTAGCGCCTGAAAATGATACAAAGAGCAAAGAACAGAGTCGGGTAGTTGGATTTGTTAGTGCAGGAGTAGTTGAGTCAAATGGACAGAAAGTCATTGTAAACAATGAGGATATTGAGCAACCTGAGGAAAGTGATTCTGAAGAGGATGATGATAGGGTTGAAATTGCACTGAAAGAAGTCCCTGATGCAGTGGTTGGAGGTCTAATCCGTAAGAGGGACAACGAAGGTGATGAAGCAGAAGACGACTCTACTGCCAAGAATAAAGATAGTGATGGCCCTCTTGGTGCGCTAGAAAGAATAAAACGAAGGAAACAACAAGCATCTTAGAGTTTGTATTTTTCTGCTGCATCAGTTGGTTTGAAATTTTTGACCTAATTCCTAATCGTGTAAATTCAAGTTTTAGATTGTTGTATGTCAAGATCTAAACTAGAATAAAATCAACAACCTTTTTTGGGATAATTTTCTGATTTATATTAGTAAAACTTCAAACTATTACAACTAAGAATAGAAATACGAGTACTGAATTGAACTACTCTATTGGGATTCCGTAGATGAGCTTCATCTGCAGAAGAAGATAAGAAGAAGAATTTAGACCGAGGGAGAAGAAAGAGAGAAGAAACGAGAAAAATACCAATTGATTCGTTGGCCTTCTTCTCTCCTGGTTGTTAAGACTTTCTATAAACACCTCGTCTGAGCTGGCAGCATCGTATCCCTTCAAGCTCATTAAACAACTTCCAATCGCAGTCGTCTATTGAATGGATTGTTATTACTCGTCCCCCCCCCCCCTCCCCCCATATCGAATTCTCATAACTACAAAACTTTATTTGCTCTTTATTTGAAAGCATAACATACCCGACGACATCAAATAATCCTTGTCCTCAAGGATTAGCTATGAACTCTGGAAACTTGGCCTTGATGAACTCAAAATCCTCCTAGGTAGCATCTTCAGGAGGTAAGTTAGACCATTGGATCAGGAGTTTAACATCAACTAAATTTTCCCTCTGTACCAGCTGCCTCTGCAAAATGGCAACAGGCTTGACAAGGAATTGGCCTTCAACATTAGTCATGGGTAGGGTTGATTGAACCACCACTCTAGAACCAACCTTTTTCTTCAGAAGTGAAACATGAAAGACAGGATGCACCTTGGAAGAAGGTGGAAGAGCTAGCTTGTAAGCAACTAGTCCAATCCTGCTGATTACCAGATAAGGCCCATAATATTTTGAACTCAACTTAAGGTTCTTCCTCAGAGCTAAGGAAGGTTGCCGATAGGGTTGCAGCTTCAAATACACTATATCACCAACTTGGAACTCCCTTTCAGTTCTCCGATGATCAGCAAAATACTTCATCCTCTCTTGAGCCTTGTGGAGATTGTCCTTTAATAATTGTCGCATTTGTTGTCGGTGCATAATCACATCTTCAGCAGCAGGCACCACAGTGTCTAAGAGAGGCCCAAGAGACAGTTAAGGGGGGGAATAACCATACAAGGCTTCAAAAGAGGTGCATTGGAGACTACTATGGAAGTTAGTGTTGTACCACCATTCAGCAAAATATAACCACCTCTTTCAATTAGTAGGTCTGCTGCTAGTCATACACCTCAAATAAGTTTCAATACACCTGTTCACCCTTTCTGTTTGGCCGTCTGTTTGCGGGTAGTAAGCAGAGTTATAGGACAATTGAACCCCCTTTAGTTTGAACAAAGCTTGCCAAAAATTGCTAAGAAACACATTGTTTCTATTAGTGACTATAGAAGTAGGGGTACCATGTAAGTCTGTACCCTCTTCCAAACTTATCAGCCACAATAGTTGCAGTATAAGGATGAGATAGAGCTATGAAATGTGCTGATTTTGTGAACCTGTCAACTACCACCAAAATGACATCCTTTCCTTCAGACTTAGGCAACCCCTCTATAAACTTCATACTAATATGAGCCCATGCTTGGTTGGGAATAGGAAGTGGTTGAAGGAGACCAGGATATGCTATAGCCTCATCCTTGCTCCTCTGACAGATATCACATTCTACAACATAATTGATTACCATCTGTTTCATAAGAGGCCAATAAAACACCCCGGATAACCTCTTAAGTGTTCCTAACTGACCGGAATGACCCCCTAATAGTGAGCTATGAAAAACATGTAGTAGTTGTTGTCTTAGTGTGCCAATAGATTCCACATAGATTTTTCCTTTCTTCCGCAAGATCCCAGATTGATAGTGCCACAAATTAGGACCTTGTAAGTCTACCACCAACTGAGTAATAAGATCGGAAGCAAATGTGTCACCTTCATAACTGCTTGTGATGTCTTGCACCCAAGTTGGAACCGATGAGCTGATAGCTTGTAATTTAGCATGCAAAGAAATTGTTTCTTCTTCTTGCACCCCTTCAAATTGTTTGGAAAGAGCATCAACAACTCGGTTCTCAGCTCCTCTCTTGAACTTAACTTCATAGTCTAAGCCTAACAACTTGGTAAGCCCCTTTTGCTGGATAGCTGAAGTAACTCTCTGATCAAGCAAGTATTTCAGGCTGTGGTGATCAGTTCTTACCACAAAGTGTGTATACTGTAAGTAGTGCCTCCACTTGTCTATAGCACTAAGCAATGCCATGTACTCCTTCTCATAAATAGACCTACCCCTATGCTTCATAGCCAATACTTTGCTAAAATAGGCCACTGGCCTCCCTTTTTGCATGAGAACTGCACCAATTCCTGAGTGACTTGCATATGTTTCAACTACAAATTCTTGAGAATAATCAGGTAGGGCAAGGACTAGGGTGTTAGACATAGCGTCCTAAAACTGCCTTTTTTTAGGAGATCAGTAAGTGGTCTACATATTGTACCATAGTTGGCTACATACTTCCTGTAGTATCCCGTCAGCCCTAAGAATCCCCTCAAAGCTCTCAAGGAAGAGGGTCTGGGCCACTGCACCATAGCCGTTACCTTTTCAGGATTAGTAGCTACCCCATGGGCACTAATGACATGACCAAGATATTCAACCTTGGATTGACCAAACGAGCATTTGGATCTCTTAGCAAAAAGTGAATGTTCCCTCAAGTCATAAAAACAGTAGTAACATGCTTCACATGTTCCGCAAGAGACTGACTATATATTAAGATATCATAAAAAAAAACTAGCACAAACTTTCGGAGAAAAGGTTGAAATACCTGATTCATAGGAGCCTGAAATGTGGCTGGGGCATTAGTAAGCCCAAATGACATCACTCGAAACTCATAGTGCCCCATATGTGTCTTGAATGCTGTCTTAAACACATCATCAGATTTCATTCTAATCTGATGGTAACCAACTCTTAAATCCACCTTCGAAAATATCGTTGAACCATGTAACTCATCCAATAAGTCATCTACAATGGGTATGGGATACTTGTCTTTCACTGTAGCCTCATTCAACCCTTTATAGTCTACGCAGAACCTCTAAGTCCCATCTTTTTTTTTCACTAGCAATGCAGGTGAAGAAAAAGGCGACTGACTGGGCTGAATAGTACCATGTGACAACATATCCTTCACTTGTTTCTCCAGCTCCTCTTTTTGAAAGTAATTGTACATGTAAGGCCTTAAGATAACAAGCAATGATCCCGGCTTCAACGAAATTGAGTGATCTAAACTCCTCACTGGTGGTAAACCTTTAGGTTCGGCAAAGACATCTTCAAATTGTTGTAGTACCATTTTTATTGGTTCTTCAATGGTTTCCTGCTCAGTAGTTGTGTCCATGCTGACCATGACCAAGTGAGCCATCAAAGTCTGACCCTTTCTAATTAGTTTTCCCATCGTACCATTGCTAAAATCATGTGAATACTTCCCTCTTCAGGAATAGCATGCAACACCACTTTATTGGTCTTTTTTCCAATAGTGACACTCCCCTTCTCAAGGTCAAACTTGGTGGGGTTGTATTTTTTTATCTAGTCATTCCCTAGGACTATATCACACCCTCACAACCTGATAATCCTTAGATCTTCTCTGAATGATTTCCCTTCCATCTTCCAGCTGAAACTCGTACAAGTAGAATTACATAACAAATAGTTACTATCAACAACAATGACTCTCATAGAAGAGATATAAGTTTCTACATAACCTGTTTCCATCACAACTTATGAATCAATAAAGCTATGAGTGCTCCTTGAATCAACCATCATAGTTAGATTCCTATTCTTAGCTATTCCCTTTACTAAAATGGTATTCACCCCATTGTGATTTCCAGACAAGGCACTCAGACAAATAGCCTCTTGCATCTCCTGTTGGATTTCCCCTTCAATTATCACACCAGTTAGGGCTTGCTCCTTTATTATTTCACTAGTTTCAGTAGGTGTTACCTAAGCCGCTTGCCCATCTTTAGTGATTCCCTTGATGCAATTCAACTGTCTATTCTTACATTTATGCCCTAGAGTATACTTATCTCCACACCTGAAACAAAGATGGTTGTTCTTCCTATATTCATAAACTTCTAGACTCAACCGGTAAGTGGTTGGTCTAGTGGAAGTCATAGCTGATGGTTTTGGGGCAAAACTACTCACACGAGCCTTGATAGGTCTAGTATCAGTTTTGTCCTTCTTAAGAGTTGCTTCTATGGCCTTCTCTTGCATCCTGGCTTGTTCAATTGCAAAGCTGAGGGTAGTGGGCTTAAACATCTTAATATCATACTTGATCTCCTTTTTGAGTCCTCCCATGAAACTAGATATGAAATGAGCTTCATTCAAGACCAGATTTCTTATCAACATCTCTTCTTTGAGATCCTCAAACTTTCCCAAATATTCATCTACAAATCTAGTCTAATTCAACTTGTTAAAGATTTCCAAAACATCCTCCATTAAAATTTCTCCAAACCTAATACATAATTTTTCTTTGATCTCTACCCAAGTTAATACCCCTACACTCAGTACCATAGAGTTATACCATGTTTCAGCCATTCCATTAAGATAGAGTGTTGTTGCTTCAACCTTCAAGTTGTCAACAATTCTATGTAAATTAAAGTACCTTTCGCACTTTCTGAGCCATACCTTAGGCTGGTGACCTTCGAAACTGGGCAATTCCCACTTAGGAGGGTGGATGAGAACTATCTGGTGCCTCAAATTCCTATGTTCTTGTCCTGGAATGGGTGAAATGCCATCCCCTTTAGGAATGTTCAGATCAGCAGCTACTGGTCTCCTTTCCAATGCAGTTAACCTTTCCACAATTTGTTCTAAAGCTCCTTTGATTCCCACATGTGTTTCACTGATCTCACGATTACTATTAGCTAACCTTTCCATCGTATATTTATGTCGATTCAGTCGATCGTCCATGGATTTGAATCTAGTACCATCCGCCATTATAGATCTTCACGCATAGGTCGTAGAAACTAGGCTCTAATACCAATTGTCAAGATCTAAACTAGAATAAAATCAACAACAACCTTTTCTGGGACAATTTTTTGATTTATATTAATAAAACTTCAAACTATTACAACTAAGAATAGAAATACGAGTACTGAATTGAACTACTCTACTGGGATTCCATAGATGAGCTTCATATCTGCAGAAGAAGATAAGAAGAAGAATTTAGACCGAGGGAGAAGAAGAAGAAAGAGAGAAGAAACGAGAAAAATACCAATTGATTCGTTGGCCTTCTTCTCTCCTGGTTGTTAGACTTATAACCACCTAATCTGAGCTGGCAACATCGTAGCACTTCAAGCTTATTAAACAACTTCCAATTGCACCCGTCTATTGAATGGATTGTTATTACTCTTCCGCCCCCCATATTGAATCCTCATAACTACAGAATTTTATTTGCTCTTTATTTGAAAGCATAACATTGTATAACTTTAATTTCTCCATAGAGAAGGTGCACATCACTCGTTATTTAAAGTATACGTTTGTTTATTCCTCTCTCTATCCAGAAAAATGGTGAGGCGGTTATAGTCTTTCACTGCAAGAATGCATCATTTTGTGTTTAGAATTGTATTTTGCTACTTTATTTTTTTATGACAAAAATAGTCCCTAAGTCTAAAATGGTCCCTTAATTATATACTTAACGGATATAGGAGTAGGTCTAAAATGGTCCCTAAACTATATACTTAACGGATTTAGTCCTTTAACTATAAACTTACTGATTTTAGTCCTTTAACTATTCAAAAACTTACCAGGTTTGGTCTTTGTCCACTTTTTAAATACAAATAGCTTAGGTTTATATTAAATGAATTCATGCCCCGAGAAATTAAATCCTTTAGCAACTTTTTCTGGTTGTTTCTCTCTCTCTCTGCTATTTTTTCTTCAAATTAACCTAATGCGAAGAACCTTAACCTCAACAATTTAAAATAAAATTTACGAGGAAAGAAAATATAAGTCATAGTTTTATTTAACAGAGGATAAAATGAAGCATATTATTGCTACTAATGACTTGAATATGCTAAACCTTATTATAAAAAGAAAATATTTATAACCCGTTAAATCCAAAGTTTGTATTTCAACGACTTCATTGAACGAAATTTATAAAATGGTAGATTTGCAATTTTTTAAATAGATCAATTTTATTATTCTATTCATTTTATTTTACGTAAAGAAATTTGAGTAAATTAAATAAAATCCGCACTTATTAGCATATTCAAGTCATTAACAACAATTATATGTTTAATTTTATCCTTCATTGAATAAAATTAGGACTTATATCTTCTTTCCTCATTAATTTTATTTTGAATAGTTGACGTTATTGTTCTTTTCATAAGAGTAGTTTGAAGAAAAAAGAATGAGGATAGAGAAACAACTTAAAAAATGGGTTAAATATTTAATTTCACGAAGATTTTGGTTAATATAAACCTAAGCTATTTGTATTAAAATAAATGGACAAAGACCAAACCTGATAAGTTTTTGAATACTTAAAGGACTAAAATCGGTAAGTTTATAGTTAAGGAACTAAAACCGGTAAGTGTATAGTTAAGAGACTAAAACTGATAAGTTTTTGAATAGTTAAAGGACTAAATCTGTTAAGTGTGTTAAGGTATTCTGTTTACTGCATTTGGCTAGGGGAATTTTTGTTAGGAGAAATGGTGTCATTTTACTATTGGATAAAATTTGACACGTTTTTGTTCAATCATCAAATTGAATTTAGGCTTTTTTTTTTTTGGCTTTTCGAGACTGAATTAGTTTTAATATTTATTTTTTAATATGATATATTATAAAATTTACTATTACTATTATATTCGATTGAGTACAGAGTATTAAAAAAGATTTTTTTTCTCTGATCGTATTTTTTTCAGAGAAAAGATAGTGTATTTTGTTTTTGTGGATTTGAACACGACAATTCACCTTGATCAATCTCACATAAATAAATGCAAAAATAATGAAATGCAGTTAACTGAATACTCTCTCTGTCCCTAATTACTTGTCCACCTTTTCTTTTATAGTTGTCCTTAATTACTTGCCATTTTGACAAATTAAGAAATGACATTTTTTTTACCTATTATATCCTCAATTAAATGACTAATTACTTTGAAAATTGTAGAACTTTTCATCCACTTCGAGGAGTAAAATGGTAAACTCACTATGTCATTAATTATTTTCTTATTATGTGTGTCAATTCAAAAGTGAACAAGTAATTAGGGACAGATGAAGTATTTCACAGGAAACAACAATTATAAACCACAAAATAATGATTTTATTTTGTTGGTGATGATAGATAAGTACACAAAGATGTATCTAAAAAATCTTTCCCTCTCCCCACCAAGACTTGTAATCTCCTTCAATTCTTCATCCTCTTCCTTTTCTTTTTTTTCATTCTAATTACAATCAAATCTCACTATAACAATATCATTTAAATCGTCTTTTGGTCTCTATAACAAATTAATGTTATAGAAAATATATAATATAACATAATATAAAAAAATCTATTTCAATTTTTTTTTATCATTATTAATGTAGAGATGATTGTTTTAGGGAAATTTGACGATATAATTTAGTGCATGTAATAAACGAAGAATAATAATAAAGTTGTAACATCTCGCAAATCAAACTAACTAAGAAGAAGTTAAGAATTTGGAAATAGTCGTTTTTTTTAAAGAATTGAAATCTGGAAATTTGTTTAAGTTAGGAAAAATGAGTTTTTGGTCAACTTCAAACGGCCATAACTTCTAGCTCAAGATGAGTTAGGAGCACTCCCAGATATGGTAGGAAAGCTCTTGAAATGATCTTTCCAACGCCGCCGAGTTTGCGTGATTCCGAGTTTGTATGAGTGAGTTAGGCCCTTTGGAAGTTGGGCTGTTCGAATAAGGAAAATCTAAAACCGGATTTTTGAAGGGTAATTTAGTCTTTTCCTTACCTTATTATTCTAATTCGTTTTTAAGAGTTAATTGGGGTAAAAATCAGATTTTAGTCAGTTTAGAAAAAGTTGAGTTCATGCTAGGGCTTGGAGAAAAGAGAAAAAAGGAGAAAAGAGAAGGAAGTTCAAGATTCGTCAAGAACGTTCAAGAATTGCTTGTGGATTTCGTCGGGGGTGATCCCTACAAGGTATGTGAGATCACATAGCGTTGGGTTAGTTCACCCACGCACCAAACATGTTTAATTCAGTGTGTTTTCGTCCTAAAATGATTGAGAAACTAATGTTCTTGATAGTTGTTCTTGAATTGATTTCGTTCTTGAATATGAGTTGGGATTTAGGAGTTTCTTGATGATTAAGTGTTGTTTCCCTGAGTTGTTTGAGTTAAATTTTGTGTATATGATTTGGGTACATGAATCTAAAGTGAATTTGGGAAAAAGAATCGAAGTAGAACGATTTAGGGTCAGAAAACACGATTCAAAAGTTCGTATGAATTTTGCCTGAAGGGAGGCTGGCGCAATGCGCCCCCATAGCGCCAGGAAGGCTGGGGCAGCGCGCCAAAAATGAGCCCCAGTAAAATGGGGCCTGGAGCAGCGCGCTAGGGACGCGCCTGGATCGACGTTTTTCACCAGTTTTTGTCGGTTAGCCCGTTTAAGTTATTCTAAAGTGTCCTAACACTTTCCGTTGATTCTAATTACTCTAAATGACTTCTAAACATCTAGAAATCATCCATAAACGTGAGATCTTGAACCTTGAATTCATAATCCAATTCAAGGAAAGTTAAGATCAAAGTCAAAGAAGTTAACAGTCAAGTCTAGAAGTTAAGAAGCAAGTCAAAGCAAAGTTTCTTAAAGTTTTCAAGAGTCTTTAACAATGTTTTGAATTCATTTTAAAAACTCAAGTTTTCAAGTTAAGCAAAGAGTAACGAGTTTAGTTCATTTCTTAAAAAGCTATTAGGGAACTAAGTATTCCCAAAGAAGTTTATAAATGTTTTCACATATGATCAAGAAAAGGGAACATTGATCCCAAAAGAACTTTTAAGCTAAGTTTTGAGTAATTATCTCAAACCAAAGAAAGTTGTTTTAAAAACATATGAGCTAAGTATATTTTGGGAATAGTATTGAGCACCGATATGGAGATGCAAGTTCATATTAACTCAAGTCTCCATAAACCATGTAGCCATCATGGGTATTAATGGGTCATACTTTTTAGATGATCACATAAGTTAAGCTAGTGGATCCACTAAGTTAAGTAGTTCTATATGACGGCAAAGTATAGGACATTCTAGCAGCGTGATGGTAAAAATGTTGTATCACCACTTAGGCTCATAGTGGTGGTTGTCGGTTAGAGAAACTCCCACAGTAGTAATTGCATGGTTCCTCAAGGGGTTCTGCTTAGTATGAATGGGGGTATGGGACTTCATTCATGCATTGCACAAGTCGACTTTGAGAGGAAGCATGGTATGTCTTTTATGATATTATGGTTTTGAGTTGACATCATGTTTTAAACAATTTTCCTTTTTCTTTATATTGCACTTGTTTTAAACTGCTTTATAATAAAATGAGTTCAGTTAAGTATTCATGAGTTGAGAAGAGTCAAGGTAAGTGTTTCTTTCAGAATCCTTCCAAGCCTATATCTGTTTTAGTATTCTAACTCGCATACTCGTACATTCAATGTACTGATTCCAGTTGGCCTGCATCGTATTATGATGCAGACGCAAGTAACTAGGATCGGCATCCAGCGCATCATTGATCCAGTGAGCAGTCCAGAGTCTGTTGGTGAGCCTCTTTGCATTTTAGAGGATCCCTTTTGTTTACTTTCAGTATTAGATAGTTCATTAGGATGTCGTGGGCCTGTCCCGACATCCATCTCAGTTATTAGAGGCTTCATAGATAGACAACCAGTTGGTCATTTGTCTTTACATTGTTATTGACTTATGTTCAGAGTTGAGTTGCCATTTTGGCTAGGTTAAATGTTTATTTTTAAAATATTATGAGTTCAGTTTGAGTAGTTCAGTTTATTTTTTTAAAGTACATTTATAGTGCTTGATCATTATAAATATGCATATAGTCTTCCGTTGAGTAAGTAAGTCAAGCCAAGGGTTCGCTTGGGGCCAACAATGGTCTTCGAGTGCCGGTCACGTCCAGGGTGTAGGCTCGGAGCGTGACAAAAGTAGCCCAGCCAAAATTGCCACATGGGACAATGACACGGTGGCAGCACTAGATGGGGTAGAGATTGGGGGCAATATTTGAGCCATGACTGAACTAATTGAGGCAGCAACAATGAGGGTGACACAAGCAATCTTCTTCATCTCCATATTTATTTATTTTTTTAAAAATAAATAATAATTATCTTTTTGAAACTTGTGTTTGATTTTTTTTTTTTTTGCTTTGGTGAATTAAATGTGGTTGAGAAGAGGGTTATATATAATATGTCTGCGTATAATTTCAACCACATTTGAATATTTATGGCTAGAGTGATTTTAGGGTAATTGTTAGAAAATCATTTGTTTGATTTTAAGGGTTCTCAATTTTCTTTTTCTTTTTCTTCTTCTAGGATTTAGCATTTTCTTGTTGGCTTTGGTTTGTCATGTTTTTTTTTTGGAAAAATTACTAAAATACACGTCTTATGTTTCCCTTATTTCTAATATCCCCTTCTATTTCTAAAAACCTCTAAAATCCCTTATTTCTTAATGTATCTGAGCTACATATTAATGTATCCGAACCAGTATTTAATGTATTCGAGCTACATATTATGTATCCGGTTTATTTTATAATGTATCCGAGCTAGTTTTTAATGTATCAGAGCTACATATTATGTATCCGAGCTAGTTTTTAATGTATCCGAGCTACATATTATGTATTCAGTTTATGTTATGATGTATCCGAGATACTCTTTAATGTATCCGAGCTACATATTATGTATTCGGTTTGTGTTACTTTTTAAGGGATTAATGTAATTACAAACTAAAGAGGGATAGATTGTAATTTCATATTAAAACTATGTGATTCCTAAAATTTACCCCTTTTTTTTCAGGTCAAGAAATTGCTAATTTGAAAATATTTTGACTATTTTTTATGCTTCTGCTAAAAGAGCGTTAGATTTTGAGGGTTGTATTATTTCTTGTTCTTTTAAAATTTTCTTAAGTTTTTTTTTTTTTTTAGTTGTCTATGGTATGTAGAGTTGAAATTTCAGTTCATGGTTATAAAATTAACTCATATTTTAATGAGTTAGATCACTTGTATTGCAATTAGATAAATATAGATATCAATCTATTTTTAACTCATAGAAATAATGGATAACATGTGAGTGAGTATTCATATACAAACTCATTTTTGTAAATAGGAGAAAATCTATTCCTTAAAATTTGAGAGAGAACATTTACAAGATCAATATATATCTGTAAAAGTTGAATGAGTGGAAAAATAAAGTGTATATAACAAATGGCAAAGTCCATGGCATTGCTTATGATTACGGCTTTATGCTATTTTACAGATATAGCAAATTCACATCTTCTTGCTAGCTGGACAGAGCAACATGCATGTCCGGCCTTAGCCTAGGAGGTGTCGTGAAGAACATATGGGACGGTATCATTCCGCCGGCCGGAGTCCGGCCATCCTTAAACTTGATGCCAATCTTCAATGGGTGGAGCCAACTGATCCTTTACATGAATGTTACTTGTGGGATTGGTCCAGGTATGTAGGAACGGATTTAAACTGAACTCAAAGCTTTTGGCAATTTAACAATATGTTATAATATAATATTTATATAAATATATCAAAATATATAAGTTTAGGACAATAATAATTCTTTTAGCTTTATTTAATTTATTAAACTATTCAAAATAATAAATAATATACTCCCACCCTATCCATATTATCATCTTGCTAGAATATAAAGATATAAGAAAATTTAATCATTAGATAAAAATAAAATATAGCTAAGAAAATCACTATGATTATGATAATGCTAAACATAAAACTAAGAAATTTTAACTGCTTGAATATCAATTATATGATTTTTTTTATATATAATTATATGTGATATTTTAGTACAATATAATTCTTACAGTTGAATGATACTGGCATAAATTTATTTTCAAATCAATTTCGAATAACACATTAAACAAATAAGGATATATAAAAAAGATAATCCTATAACGTTTAATTGTTATTGCAATAAAAAAAATCTTGTTATAAAACTAAAGCAAAATAAGACAAGAAATATAGAAGATGAAAGCAATAGAAATAGGGAGACAAGAGATGAGAGCTTTTCTTATTATTCCAAGTCTTCAAGTGTATACAATATGAACCCTTATGCCTCTATTTATAGTGTAACATAGAGGCATACAAAAAGTTAGTCATAAACATGACATTAACATGAATATAATGGGGAGGTTATGGAAGTGAAAGGTTACAAGAATAATGGTTATAAAGGTGGAGGTTATGGTTATCTTCGTAATGGAGTAACTTCTTGATGTAGTGGACATCCACAATATATTATTTTATAACACTCCCCCTTGGATGTCCATAGATAATATGCCTCGTTAAAACCTTACTAGGACAAAAACCCCGTGGGAAAAAATCCTAGTGAAGGAAAAAGAGTACATATATCTTTTAATACGCTTTGAATGTTGCCTCGTTAAAAACCTTACCAGGAAAACCCAATTGGGATAAAACCATGGTTAAGGACAAGAGTACAACACATATTTTTCTCCCCCTGGTAAAAACTTTACTTGATATCTCGGAGATGATGCATTCCAATCTTATATCACAACTTCTCAAATATTGATGTTGGCAATCCTTAGTCAATAAGTTTACAAGATTATCACTAGAATGTGTCTTTGAACGTCTATCTCACCATTTTGTTGAAGATCATGTGTGAAAAATACTTTTGGTGAAATATGCTTTGTCCGACCTCCTTTGATTGTATCCTCCTTTCAATTGAGCTATATATTATTTCCATATATGGTGGTTAGAATATCCTTTGCCAAAGGAAAATCACATATTTTCTGAATATGATAGATCATGATGCCAACCATACACACTCCCGACTTACTTCATAGATCAATATTATTTATGTATGATTTGAAGAAGTGGTTACCAATGTTTGATTCTTTGAATGCCAAGATATTGTTGTGCCTCCATATGCAAACAAATAGCTCTTTTGCGACCGAGCTTTATGCAGATCAAATAAATATTCTGCATCTACATAATCAAATCACTTCTAACTCAGAGATTGATCATTTCAATTTTATACATTGCTCGTCTTTTCTTCTCAAAGAAAATAACACATCTTCTATGTGTTGAGTCACTTGCTTTGTTAGTTTCTTGGCATAACTTGAATGATAATATGACAATCCCCTCACATAACTTTATATATATATATATATCAAATAATCTTCTAGCATTTGCATAACCAACAATCTATAAGTGCACCAATTGTATTAATACATGACATTTTCAATCATTTGCATGAGGTTGAAAAGATTCTTTCTCTGTGTTAAGCAATTTTAGATCCATTGGGTACTTAATGGAATTGTTTTAAGACCTTTTAAATCCTTCAAGAATTTTCATATAACCTTCATCGTCTAGTTAGACATGATAATCAGTCATTATACATATTCAAGTATTTCACCTATTGCCAGATTGAAATAAGTCTAATTGCATCCACCGCTGGAGAACATATCTCCATTTAATAATGTCAGGACTTCTGCGAAAACACTTTATTCCCCGAGGCACAAACAATACTTTATATCTTAGGGTTATACTTTCGCATAATGATTCATTTGTACCCCACTGACATATATTTTGATCTATGAACTATAAGTTCAAAAACATCACTTTTCTAAGTGAAACAAAATATACTTGAATAGTGCATTTTATTTGGCCAATCATTTATTTGTCCACATTATATGACAGATTCGAATTTAAGATCCTCGTACCACTTATAGCATTGAGTGCTACTTCATATCAAAGATACTGTCGACGGTCATTTGACTCGATTCCAATACGACATAACTTATCGAGATCTCTTCATTTTTCATCATTTTCAGGTACCTGAACCTTTGTCAAGGTTTTATGAAGTGTTATGCCATAGTGCTCTTTCAAAGCACTTACCTCATTATCATGACCATTTTGATAATTTGCTCCTCTCCTTCCTCAAGGAGGTTTACGTTTGAAATCGATTGGTCTATCACGCTTTTGGTGTACTATAGACTCTGTCCTTCAAGGACTATTTATTAGAGCATTTGCAACTTAATTAAAATATTGGGTCAGCAAATACATCTGGCAAATTATTTGCAACATTTCGCAAATGAATTATCTCTTGAATTTCAAGTTCACATTTTTTTAACGAGGATCTAGATAATTACCCCACGCATAATTTCAGCTGCTAAACATATCTCCCCCCTAATGTTAGGAAATCTAACATTCACCCCCAACCTCATTTGGGGATCCATCTTTGTGCGTGGTGGAGCAATAAAATTGTACGTGCACACATAAAATTTTTAGATGGAAATTATTTGGTTCCTGACCCTGAACCAATTGTGATGGTAGAACATTGTTGGTTTGATGCATACACGTTAAATAAACTCATCTCATACCAAATTTTATTTGAGAGATTTGTTCTCATAATCATTGGTCTAGCTATAATTGGAGGCATACAATTTCTGCTAAACCAACCAACATTATCAACATAATTTTATAGTTTGGAACTGTGCTCTTAATTTAACAATTCGAGCAAACAACCTTAAAAAAAATCAATTTGTAAGTTGACACAAATGCACATGTGACCATACCATAGATGCATCTATTAAATCATAATAGTAAACGGTCCACATGGCAGGTGAACGGGCCCATATTCACCTTTCTATATGTTCCAAATAATTTCAGGGGATACAATCCCAACCTTAGTTGATACAATTATCATTTTGTCATGAGAACAAGCAACAAAAGAGAATCTTGAAGAATCTTTTATTTCTTCAAACATATAGCCACATGAATTCTCAACTTCTTTTGCATCACTCTGAACCGGAATGGCCAACCGGTTATGCCAACTGATATTTATTCTAGTAAACTTTTAGTTTACTTTTGCATGTGATTCCTTCATCATGCTCATATTTTTATTCAACAAACAAGAGAAAGGCGGGTAACCTTTTATGTAAATATTCATAACCCACTTTGATTGTAGTAATCTGAAGATATTTAATCTTTCAATAATTTATAGTCTCAATATAATAATTTTCAATTCCTCCGAAACTTAAAAAATTTCTTTTGAGATTTACTACAATCCCAATATTATGAACAATTTAATTTCGGGTAGTAACAAATCAGCTCTTTCAGAACTCTCAATTAATTTTGTGTACTACCATAAATTTCACAACACCATTTTTATGGTGACCATCTCCTTCAAGGAGAAAATTATTATTATTGTCATGGTTAAAATTATTACATGCAAAACTTATTTCTTGACAATCAATGACAAATTTGTGTTGCCACACAACAACATTTATTTTGATCATGGCCACAACCTTTATAGAAAATATTTATTTCTTTCTTTTGTCCTCCAATAGTTCATAATAAAACATACCACAATATTTGTGTAGTACTCAAAGTATATGACCAAAATGACCATTTATGTCAAAATATTTCCTTTCAATCAGTCAAACCTCCCGTAGAGGTGAGATGTGACATTCATCCAACAATACATGAACATGTTCTTATCCATACGAACACAAGTCACGTTTTCTTCAAGAAATGGACTATAACCATTTGTACATTGTCCATAAGTTTTTATTAGAAACTCATTGTCATGCTTTGGCATTATCAAATTTATGTGGCTCACCTCAACATCACTTTAAGAGGTCAAATGTACCAATTGTACTACCACTTTGTATTCCTTTATTTTGATAGAGGATTTACAAAACTTTTCAAATTGGGTTGCACCAACAACAATGTGCCCAATAACTTCTCATACCACTTTGATGGATAAAAACTAGCTTTAACAATTACCTTCACATTTGAAGGACCATCTTAAGAAACAATGTGTCCAATAACCTTTTATACCACTTTAATGGACAAAATTATCTTTACATTTGAAGGAACATCTTAAGAACCCATAATGTTCTTCCTTTTAATTACCACAATGATGACCATTAACATTTTACCACACTCATATTCATACATTCAACCACTTGTCATTTTTTAGACATATTATGCACTGCTACCACATTCACTTAAGAGAATGAAGCAAATTAATTGGGCAAATTTTATGACCTTCAGTCAAAAGTATACAACTTTATGTTAGTCACCATCATATCATCACTATAGTGCATTGGGACTTAAACCCAATGTCTTACCCATATAAAAACGTATTTGGTCATAAATCAATGGGACTTAAACCCAACTTCTTATTATCATGGTGCACCGAGACTTTAACTCTGTGTCTTACCCACTTGGTGCGGTGAAACTTGAATTCACCGTCTTACCCTCAATCAATGTCTTGATAAACCAAATACATTACCAAAAAAATAATTATCGAAAACCATAAATATAATTTGAATTTGACTTAAAGTACAAGAAAAATGAACAAAATCAATTAATTAGAACAACATGTTAGAATCATATAAAAGCCCCAAGTTAAAATAAATTAAAACATTTTAATAATCCCTCTCAACATTGTTATGAAGATTATCATAATTTACTAACCATTTTAAAATAACCACAAAACAAGCTTTGTTAGTACAAATAATATATAGGATATGAAGTATACAATGCAACCGAAAAATTACTAGGAAAATCACCTACCACTGATTCTTGACGGAGAATGAGCAACTCGTGTTGATAACGTGTTATAAAACTAAAGCAAAATAAGACAAGAAATATAGTAGATGAAAGTAATAGAAATAGGGAGACAAGAGATGAGAGCTTTTCTTATTATTCCAAGTCTTCAAGTGTATACAATATGAACCCTTATGCCTCTATTTATAGTGTAACATAGAGGTATACAAAAGGTTAGTCATAAACATGATATTAACATGAATATAATAGGAAGGTTATGGAAGTAAAAGGTTACAAGAATAATGGTTATAAAGGTGGAGGTTATGGATGTTATGGTTATTCCCTTTTTCTGTCTAATAGATATCCTCGTCTTAAAATGAAGTAACAAACCATTTAATAATGGTATGAATTTAATCTCCCTCTAAATAATAATATACCAATACAAATTTAAAAATTAATACTATGTACAATTTTTTTTAAAAATAGACAAATAAAGAGAAATAAATAATATAAATCACAAATTAATACTATAAATTAGAAAAATTTCAAATAAATATCTATATATATATATAATATAAGCATCAACTCCCTTTTCCTAATATTGTGAAATTCATCACAGAAATAGTAATTTTAAAAAGAAAAGTCCATTGCCTCGTACATGTGAAAAAATATGAAATGTGATGGTGAGGAGAAAATAAGTGGAGAAGTGGGAGTTGTAGGTGGTTTATAAAACAATTTTTTTTTGTTTTATTTATTTTTTTACTTAATACACATTCAAATAAAAGCTTATACGTAAATCAAATTTAAATTTGTCTGATATTTTCAGATTTATATATATGAAAATAATTTCTATTTTTAAATGTAATAATTGAGAGTTTAGAATTTTAAAAATTCTGAAGGATTAGGATAGAAGTGGGAAGTTAATGTGTGTCAACCTCCATTCAATTTTTAGTCATTTTTAAGCAAGTTTTTCAGTTACTTTAAACCTGTAAAATTGAAATTTGAAGTAAGAAGATCATAAAAAAAGCAATAAAGGAAAGTATATAATGATAGTTTTGTGTTGATATAATGACTTTTGTTATCCTATCAACATAGAATTTCCGATATAATTAAATTTGAAATGAGAAAAAAATATCAAATGGCATATCCAAAATTAGAAAGCCATGCCAATGGACTCCTCCTCCGTTTCCTTCATTATCCAATTGTTATAACTCCTCATTTGATAGTTGACTGTTAAGATTTACTGGTTGAATGGATACATAAGCCTTTAATATTTTGTTTTCTAGATAATTACCATACAGTTATCGATAGTTATGAGTCATGCTTATCGTTCATTCAATTTTTATATTTCGGTTAAATTCTTTTTAAAATTTTGAAATTAATTTATCTAAAAAATATTTTGAATTAATTTATGAGTAAAGATAATCTCAATTAACGTAGCAGATTCAAGAGGAAGTTTAAGAGAATGGGATTTTATTTTTAAATATTTTTTAAATTTAAAAATGAGACTTTTCTCAAAATTCGATGACATATTGGGTCTTTTCCTTTTTAGAAATAATTTAATTAACAACGTGACCGAATCATAATTGGCTTGTGTACAAAAAAATTGCAAAATCAAAACTTTTTTCAGTTAACAAATAATGACATAGATGAACCTTTCCTCAAAAGGAAATGACATAATTACATAAATAAGCCAATTCTTTAACGGATGATATAGATAATTCTTTTTGCAAAATTTGATAACATATTATTTATTAATATATATACAGAGTCCAACAAAAAGTATTGGATTCAGCTGAATTCGTAACAATAGATTCGCCCCTGTCAGAAACCAATTTACATTCCAGAGTATCTTCTACCTTATTCATTAGTACTTGTAATACCTTCATAGATCTATTGCTTTATGCAAAAGGCTGCAATTTCTTGAGTTAACACGTCAAAGTTCTTCTTTTACAGTCATTTGTTGTTGTTCTTTATTTTACAATTTCTATATCTTTGAAGATTTGATAAAGTTAAAAAATACTATGCTTTTACTTTTGTTTGATTCTTCACTTTTGTGATTGCAGTGGGGTCTAAATTTCCAACATTCTTTTCGTAGAATCCACTTAATAAAACCTTTAAACAGCTGTATCCTGTATGAAACTTTAATTAAGACAATTGTGTTGCTCAAATGATAATAATATCAAAATCTCAACTTTTATGTCACTTTACTATAGTATACAAATGATGAATAAATATA
Source organism: Solanum okadae (assembly GCA_036553675.1). Taxonomy (NCBI): domain Eukaryota; kingdom Viridiplantae; phylum Streptophyta; class Magnoliopsida; order Solanales; family Solanaceae; genus Solanum; species Solanum okadae. The sequence continues at coordinate 7,086,460 of CM071680.1, forward strand.
AAAACTTTCTTATCTAAGCTAGCTCTACACAGAAATAAGGAATTTAATCTTTTTACCTTAAAACTGATCATTTTGTTTTTGACCCAGAATGCTGCAGCCTCTTATTCTTATTATGTGCGCGTTACGTGCTTTGATGGTTTGACATGCATATACTCCGTTTACTGTTCCCTTGTTATTGAGCTGCACGATTTAATGCTAATCTAACGTCCTGCAACATTGTAGCAATTGTAACGAACTTTGGCATCAAGGTGATGAGCTATCGTCATCCCAACTCCTATCTTGTCTCGCGTTGTATCTGTTTAAGACTGGTAATGATGCAGTTGTAGCTATTCTGAATGATCTAGCAGCACCAACCATTGTTCTATCCTGCATCATTCCGACATCTTTGCACACGCTATCCAATATGCAGAGGAAGTCTCTTACAATCAGAAATATTCTGAGAGGATGAGCTTCTTCTTTGGCAGCATCGCCATGGAAATACTCTGTTACCTCTTTGACCATCGACAAAGCTTTTCTTTCTTCCGCCTTGATCCTCACAATACCATCTTCTGCCTCCTTTAGAAATACTTTCATTGACTCAAAGAAGTTCCCTTCCATTCCTGTCTTTTCGTACTGCAAAACCGACCTAACTTTAACAAGTCCTGCCTCAAGCTTTGATACGTAGCCACTTAGGACATCCGAGTCCATTCCTGCTGCTTTTTTGACATTGCAAAGTTCTCTGCTTAATCCGGCAACTACCTGCAACCCTTGCTTCTTGAATTCTTCCTCTTTGAATTTGATATTTGATAAATTAGCAAGGTTATTATCGTCCGAACTCAGACCTTCTGATCTGATAATCTCCTGAACCACAAAGTGAAGCAAGGTTGTCTTTCCATCTGTTCCCTTTATATCTATTAATTTCAAAAGAGTTTCGAGTTTGAAAGCTCTTGCATCACCGCGGTTAGTGCCAACATTCATGCGGTTTCCTGCTCTCAGAACAGCTTCAAGGAGTTTGAAGAATAGTCTGCTGTTCTTCAGTTCTTGACTTGCTTCCTGTTGAAAATTGGCTCAAATTTACCAGTGCAACAAGTGTCGTAAAGATTCTTAGAAATGGCTCATCAATAGACATTAAAATCAAATCCAAATTCAGTCACAAGATTACTGATATAAAATTTTCCGCATAGTTAAACTTTGGGAAGTCAGTATATAATGAATGTGTTTCATCCTAATCAAAGTCAAGGGCGGAGCCATGTGGGAGCAAGGGGTTGGCGGAAAAGTTACACTATATATTCAATGTTTAATTATTTTCTATGTATAAATAGAAGATGTTGAATCCTCTTAACTTCTTCGTATTTTGAACTCCCTCAATAAACATTCTGGCTCCGCCACTTATCAAAGTAATCTATGTATGAGTTTTAAAGGACTGATAATACCTCAAGTGTCTGGAAAGACTTCCTCAAATCCTTTACTTCAGCATCAAAATTTGCTCTATACAGCATGGCTTCTACTCTTTTGAAGGCAAATGGAATATCAAGAATAGCCTTGAGGAATCGTTCTGCCGACCCTAATTTTGAAGTGTCCCCATTGTAATCTCTTAGTTTTATCTCTTCTTCCTTTGTTGGAGCCATCTTGACCAAACTCTCGAGAAGTTCAGGCCCCAATCCTTCTGCACTTCCTGTTGTCATCAAAATACATATGAATTTTGAAGGAATACTTTCCATGACGATCAAAATAAAATTTAGCCATCATGTAAAATGTGTTTCATGACAAAGATATTTTCTGGTATTTGGTTTACTAGAAAGGTAAACCAAACAAACATCAGAAAACATTTTTCACGAAAAATGACTTTTGTAACACCTTATTAATGCAGAGTAGAAAATTTCACATCATACCATCTAAAAGGGATTCAGAGACTTCATCCTTTGTTACATTCAATGCTCTCAACATTATGGCAATGTTCTGTGATTTTTTCGGGTCAAGAACTCTGTTTTCCTTCTCAACCGTAGGACGGACTGATTTCTTAGTGACTTCATTTGGTACTGAATTTACAGAATTACATCCAAAGAGTGACTCCATCATGTCTTCATTTAATCTGAAATACATATAAACATCTTTATGATATGAAACTACATGAATGTCAATACTGAGCAAAATAAACATATCTTTGTTAATCAACTTACTGGAAAGAGCTCGATTTCAATTGATCCCACACTGTTGCTCTCTCAGAAGTCGCTCGTACTTTGTCCCAATGTAAAGGCTTCAACCTGGGCTTTGATTCATCCGTAGTGTCGGTATCATGTATGGCTTCTCTTCTTTGTTCTTCCAAATGACTTCTCTTCTCACTCACAACATAACCTGATCTTGGTGTGGGACTACTTGATTGAGGCTTTACAGATAAAGAACTTCTTTGTGATCGTTCAAGCAGAGGCGGCTCAATAGAATTGGTGACCTAAAAACAAAATCATCATAACAGTAACTTAAATTCATATGATTCATATATTAATGAGACACAAAATAACCCTCTTTCTAATTCAAAGAAATATATAATACAACCCTCTTACCCTTGAGCCAACTTTGCCTCGAGAGGTTGATAGTGGAGGTGGAGGTGGTGGAGGAGGTGGGGGAGCTGGAGCTTTTGATGTCTCTTTTGATTGGTTGTTTGGTGATTTGAGCCTCGACATATCTAGTGGAGGAGGTGGTTGTGAGAATTTCACTCTTTGTGGTACATAAGTTAGTGTTGGCTTCTTATGCTGCTGCAATGTAACTTCTTGTGATGGTGGTGGAGGAGATGGTGGTGAAGTTTGCTTAACTGATGGTACAATTATCGCGCGTTTTATATCAGGAGATGAACACGAAAGAGACAATCTAGGGGATGTTCTCTTTGAATGAGGAATCGAGTTATTTGATCTTGTCATTATGCTAGTACTACTACTACTACTAATATTATATGGTTTGTAAATTTTGGTTTCATCGTCATCAGATGAATTTATTATGGCAGGAGGAGTGAAAAATGTAGGATTATTTCTCAATGAGGGAAGTGGTTGGAGTTCTGGACTTGGTCTATGCCTATCTGATTTCTTAGCAGGACTCAATTTCCTGTAAGGGGAAGTATTATTAGCAACAATGGAGTGATTAATTTGGGTTTGTGAGGCTGCTGCTGCTGATGATGGTTCAACAGTACCAATGTAAAGAAAATTAGAAGGTGGCATTCTTGATTCTTCTGGAAAACTATTGGTGTTGTGGTTACTAACAAGTTTTTGGGTTTCATCTGGGTGTTTTGTTTTGTGTTTGTAGATGTAGAATCCCAAAGCAGATAACATTCCAAGAGTAACAATTCCAACAGAAACTGCAATTGCAAATTTCTTGGTTGGGTTTGTTTGTTGAGGAGCAATTGAGTTGTTTCTTGAAATTGGTGTCCCATTTGGTTGAATTTGTTGTTGGGGTTGATCTGGGGTTTGTACAGTTGGGACTTCTGGGAAAAAAGGGTGATCTGGGGTAGGGAAAATGGGTTCAGAATTGATTTGCGGTGGTGGGGGTGGGGATGATGAAGTAGATGGAAAGAGGGGTTGATGAAGAATTCTTCTGGTTAAGGGATTAATGTCAATGAGATGTTGAATTTGTGTGTGTTCTGCTGCTGCTGCTGTAATAGAAGATGTAGTGATAACAATTAGTACTAATAAAAAGTTGTAAATGGGATGAGCTCTCATTGTGTTGTTGTTTTTCTTCTTCTTTTTCTACAATTCATCTTCTTGTGGTTTTTGTTTCCAAAATCTTGAGATGGTAGAGAGAAGCTTCTAAGAGCAGGTACACTTTTAAAAGGGGTGTGGTGGAATCAAGATTTGTGCTTCTAGTGAATTTTGGAATAATAATAATAATAACAAATAATTATTAAAATTAAAAAGAGATGTTGTGATGGGGTTAAAATTAGAGGACCACGTTGATGTCCTTTACAGCTTGTTTGGGTGATTTATACGTGTCGTTTCATAATTTATCGTATTGTATTGTATAATTTCGAAAGTTAATGATCGAAAACAAATTAAATTACTACTTTTTCAAAAGTTTTATAGTTTGACTATCCATAATCCTTATTGCTCTTCATATTAAAGCACACATCGATGATAAGTTGACCAAATTATTGTTCTCACATGATAAAAAGTATGTGTAGACCGACTCAACATTGAAGTGTATTTTAATATACAAAAAGTGATAGTTTAGGCTATGAAATTCGTGAAATGTAGACATCAATCGAATGACCTAGAATTGATTTTCCCTTAATATCTTCTAAGTCGAGTCTGTCACATATGGTTTGCCTAGTGCGATTTACATTCTCTGTATGATTTGCAGGCAATTACATAATGAAGATTTACCTAGTGTGAACAAGGTGGTCACCACAAAGTGTTATAGCGGTTGCGGATTATTCATGTATTTCAGAAACAATTCGTGGACAGGTGATACTACACATCCGAATAATTAAAGGTCATTGAGTATGCACTTTCAAACACCTCAACTTGTCTACACCTCAATTTACAAAATGATCATTTAGATTCCTTCTAAATTTATGTGTCACGTCAACATCAAATTAAATTATCTAGACATATGCTCTCAAATTTAAATACTTACTTAACAAGTATAGTATGGAAAAAAAGGTTGCCTTGCATCTAAATTGACCGTTATTTAAAATGAATGTATTAATACTCCAACTAGCTTTGTCATTTATTAGTGGTGATGACTTTGTGAGTGGAGATAGTAAAATTTCTTTTTTGCATAAAATAAAATAGAGAGTAGCCCACATAATTAATTACTGTACCCGTCAAAAAGCTAAATCTACCTAACCATATTTTCAATTTTCTCCCTCTGTGTTTGGATTGACTTAAAAGTTAGGTTAAATTTATTTTTAGTCAGTTTTTGACTTCTCAAAGTGTTTGGTAAATATAAAAAAATAATTTTAAATAAGTAAAAAAATGACTTAAAATAAGTTAGAAAGTGTTTGATAAGATAAAATATGACTTAAAATAAGACAAAACCCAAAAGTAGGTCTCCTCTTACTTTTTATTTTTTGACTTAAAAATTATTTCAGTTTGACTTTTTATTTTTGACTTAAAAACTACTTTTTTAAAGTCAATTCAAACGGAAACTACCTATTTCTTATCAACTTGAGTTATTTGGCCTGGTTTCAAATTAATTCGTTTATTAAAAGATTGTTATTAATTGAAACACACATTGATTTACCTATTTTTTTTGTCCTTACAAATTATTTGATCTAGTTTCAAATTAGCCGTTTATTTAATATTGCTATAATTAAAGCATGTATATTTGACCTGATTTCAAACTATTTGCTTATTTAATAGAATTAGTTAATTACCTTGAATGAATATAGTGAATTTACTATGTTTTCGTTAAAAAATTAATTCAGATAGGTAAGCACAATTTTTAAATATTACATACAGATATCATTTTTTTCCCAGGTCAGTTCCAAAACTCATGACAATACCAATTCAAAATTCGTTCAAACATCCCAGGCCAAAAGTTTGATAAAATATGTTTTCTATTATATCTCGATCATATTGATTGTCCTCCCTCCGTCTCAAATTGTGTGATAATATTTAAAATGCTTAAGTCATCCACAATTCCTTAAAGTTTTTTGTGTGATTCACTTAGACACTTCAACTCAACATTATATCTATTAGACACTTCAATATTAATGTATACATACGTATCAAACACTAACATACAATTAGTTCATAAATTTAGAATTTAGTAAAACAATTTAAAAGAAATTTAGAGTTATAAATTCAAGTTTTTTATTTTCTTACTTTTAAAAGAACTTTATCTAATATGTTAGAAGTTTTAATTAAACTATTCAAATCTTGTATTAATAATATAAATATAAATAAAGTTCTTAACAATAAGATCTATTACAGTGTATTGTAAACACATAGCTAAAATCCCCTTTACTTAAAATAATCTTTGTCAATATAAATAAACAGTATTATCAACCTATGGGAAAAAATTATATATAAAAAGAATTTTTTTTTGAGATATTTACCCAAATTTTATATGTTTATCTAATATTTTGGATAGTTACCTTGCTAGTCATAAGTATGAAACTTTTCCTAAATAATAATATACATCTTTTAAGTGATACATGTTGCCAGACAATTATCATTTTACAACATCAATATATGCATATTTGTGAGAGTTTTGGGTATAACAATAGTGTTTTTGATTGTTCTTGAAATTTGTCTGGAAATTGTTCTTGATTCCTCACTCTTTATGCAAGCCCTTTTAGCTTTTCCATTTTCTTCCCTGCAAATTTTCATTTCTTGGACTAACTCAAATCTTTGATCCATAGATACAAATTTTCTGTTTGTGGCTGCTTATTTTTTTTAATACAAAATAAATATAAATATATAGTATAAGTGCACAATTATTTTAAGCTTTAATTTGTTATTCAATAATATTATAACATATTATTTTGATTATGAATTTTAAAAGACATAGAAATAATAGAAATTATTAAAAATAAGAGTTGTGAAGATGATAATGTTGAGTTATTAATGGTGAAGTTATGAAGTTGATTTTAAATGAAAAATTATTTTTTTTAAATGATTTTAAGAAAATGAATTAATGGATAAGAGGATTTTCGTAATTTTTAACTTACATTCTTTCAAATTTTAATAATAATAATTATTATAATTATATCTTTAGTACGAATTAACCTATTCATTTCTTTCATTTTATTAATAGATTATATGATGTGGTTTCAAATTAAACGTTTATGCAACATTGTAATAAACTAATAATTGAAGCACCTAATAATTATCTATTTCTTTTAAGTTTATCGATTTGTTCAGTTTAATTTCAAATTAAGTGTTCATTTAACATTGTTATAATTGAAGCACGTATCAATCTACCCATTTCTTCAATTTTGTGAGACTATTTATATTGGCTCTCAATTATTGACTTCTTTTTCGCTTTATGTGGCAATTAAAAAAAAGGAAAATATGTATAAATATAAAATTATTAATTAAAATTAAATGTTATAATCACAGTTTTATTTAATTCTGATCCGTAACAAACACTTTGTCATTATAGCATTTAATTTTAATTAATAGTTTGCTATTTATACAGTTTTTCCTTTTTTTAATTGCCACATAAAGCGAAAAAGAAGGTATTTTGATAACTGAGAGCCAATATAAATAGTCTCACAAAATCTATGTATTTGTATTTGTATATACAGTTTTCTCTTGCTTTATACAAACACAAACACAATTTATACATTTGTGTTTGTATAAAGTGAGAGAGGCGAGAGAGAGAGTGGCGAGCGAGATCATGAGAGTGGCGAGCGATATATCTGGGGAGAGAGGCGAACAAAAAGATTTGTATTTGTATTTGTATATACAGTTTTCTCTTGCTTTATACAAACACAAAAATAATTAAAATATTATTATATTATTCTTTGAATATATTAAATTTAACGTGTTTAAAAAATATATTAGATATTGAATAGAATTTAATAGTAAGCGTAAAATAGACACAAAATGATAAATTATCTCTTGATTTTCAAATTGGACAAGTATTGTTGGACAATTATTTTTAGTATAGTAGACAAGTAAAGATGGACGGAGGCAGTGGCGTAGCCAAAATTTTTATGAAGTATTTCCAAAAAATTCATAGCTAATCAAAATAATTTAATGAATGAGTGTACTTAAGTTTTTTTTAAAAATGAAACTATGTAACATTAATGATTAATTTTTTTAATTAAAAAAATATACCAAAATTTTAAAAATCAAACTACATAGTATTTAGGTTTAATGTTCACGTTTATTTGATAGGAAGTGAACAGACAAAGAAAAGAGAGAGAGAGAAAATTCAGTTTAGAGTGAAATCACTTTTAAACTTCAAGATTTCACAACCCTCTGATGACTAACAACGAGAAATGAAAATAAAGAGTAGAATTAAATGAGTTATATTAAAAGAAGTTCTACATGGAGCCTTTCTACTTTTAATAGCTTTATGGAATAAATAAAACGATTTGCTTATTAACTTTTAAGTAAATAATTACTGTTAAATTTTATTTAATTTTTTAATGAAAAGAAAAAAAAATCAAAAGTCAAATAATAGATTTTTTTATTTTTGAATTATTTGGGGAATCGAACCAGCGCACAAAAGGTTGCAAAGGACTTAGCTTGAGCTGAACTACTGAAACCACTGAGCTAAGAAACTTTATTATTTTTTAAGGGTGTCCAAAATATGTTATTTAACCATTTAAAGTATCATTTTACTTATAAATATGGTGCAATTTTTCAACGAAGAGTGTTCGATTGGACACCCTAGGTTAAGGATAGATACACCCCTGGACGGAGGGAATACTTTGTGCATCTTAAATAAGCAAGTGATTTCTTATATTATACTCCTATGTTCCTATTTATATGTCACCCTTCTTAAAATTAGAAGTTGCGTAATATTTGTCATTTCACAAAATCAATGCATGAATGACATTATTCTTTTTATTTTACCATTTGAATGTTATTAGCCTTGAAACTAGAAAGTATTCATTTGCTCAACGTAGAAAAATTAAGTAATCAATTCATATTCATTGGTCAAATTAGTTAATCAAAGTAAATTAATTCATGTTCATGTATTGAAAACTTGATTTAAAGAGAACCCTAAAAAAATGGTACAATGAATAATGATAAACTTATCTAGTTTCTTAAGGGACGTCAAACATAAAGTGATGTCAACTAAATAGGAACGGAAGGAGTAAGTAAGTTACAATTAAGGGAAAGTCCATTACTTTATACTTGTCATTTTACAAAAATAATAGATGTTCATTAATACTTGTCATTTCACAAAAACAATGCATAAATGATCATTTTCTTTCATTTTTATCCTTGAGAGTTTGACGTCCTAGTTTCTTAAGGAACGTGAAACTTAAAATAATGACAACTAAATAGAAATAAAGGGAATACTCTCTTCACTTTATATTAATTATCTAGATTATTAATGTAACGACCTGATTCCGTCGTTAGAGAAAAGCCAATGGAAAAAAATTGGGATTGGAAAACTTTTTTGTAGTATTTGGATTTTTCCAACCTTGTTCAGATTTAGACGAAATCGGAGTCTTTAAGGTGTAGGGAAATCTAGTAACAATCGGGTGATTTATTTATAATTATGGTTACATGAGTGGTTAGATAACTCGTTAAGGAACCCATACGATGTTACAGAATTGAATTCGAGCGAGTAGAACTCCCGAAATCGATCTTAGCGTAAAGGGTATTTTCTGATCGTTGTTGGTTAGAGGTGTGTTGTGAAATGGGGGTCTTGAAATTCCTTAAATAGCTCACTGGTTTCATGCTGGCCGCTTTAGTGAGATTGGTGTCGCTCTGGCGGGGACGCTGCAACGGGATGAGGGACGTTGTCGCGAGTTTGAAGAGACTTAAAGTTGTAAATAAACCCTTAAACGACCTTATTTGACACTTTTCAATTTTTAGAGCTAAGGAACGAAACCCAGGTGACTCCTACTCGTTTTTCACCATTCTTGAGGCTAAAGGTAAGCTTTTCACTCCCCGAATCCATTTTTTGATTCGTAGAACATAATAGAATGGGTGAATATTGATGGGGGAGGGTTTTGTTATAGATTCTATGGTGGAAAACAACCCTAATTTGGACAATGGAGATCATGAGTTTGATCTAGGGTTCATAGAATTGTTAGTAATTCGGGTAATTAGTGATTGTTTATTGATTCCCGTATTATATTGATGGTTTGTAGACCAAGAACAAGCGGAAGAATCCGGAAAGGAAAAGATCAAGTTTCTTAGGGTTTCAAGCTTGTTTCGAGGTAGGTGATGGTTGTGATTCTATGATTGTGTGATGCATGTTTGTTCTTGCTTCATTATGATACATGTATGTATATGAATGTTGCATTATTGATCACACTTGTTGTAAATGAGATAGATGAATGATGGTTACCATGAAATCATGACTTAAATGTATGATCTTGAGGATATACTTGTGGTTGTGATTGTGGTGTGTTGAATGGATCGGTTGCCACGTTTCGGCATAACTAACTTGGATCGGTTGTCACGTTTCGACATAATTATTGGGTCGATTGCCACGTTTCGACATAATCATTGGATCGGGTACCACGTTCCGATATGCTAACTGTTTGGGTGTGGGTTCCATGAGAGGACCATTGAAGTGGGTTTCGTGAGAGGACCATTGAATTGTGTTGTGTATCTACTTGTGATGAGTTCGTTCATATCTAATGATGATTGATATTGGAAGACGGTATGTTGCTCATAATTGATATAACTATGATATGTGAGAATCGTGAAGTTGTTCATTGTTCGTATATGTTGATGATATTGTATATGTTCGATATGTGCATGTGATTATATTATTGTATTGACTAATGTATGTTACACTTATTGGGATAGTCGCGTGATCTTACCAGTACACTGTGGTTATGTACTGATACTGCACTTGCTTGTTCTTTGTTGAGTACAGGGAATCTTCAGGCTGCTATTGATAGACCTCAGCGAGGTGACTATTGAGTGTGATTGGATTCAAGGGTGAGCCAGTTCTTTCGGGCTGCCATGGATCTTTCTTGTTTAAGTCCACTCTTTTCGGACTCAGACTATTTGTTTAAGGTGTTTGTTTAGTTTTGGGGTTATACCCCTTGTTCTTAGACTTGTCGTTAGTAGAGTTTTTGTACAATGACTTTCAAGTTTTAGGGGTTGTTCCTCCGCATTAGTTTGGTTAGTTGTTTGTTAAAAAACCTTGGAGTTTATGCGGACTCTATTTTTATTCTCATTTAAACCTGCTTCTATATCTTTAAATGCCTTAGTTTTCATAAAATTTGTTTGTTTGGGTTGTAGTAATGGTTCTCCCACCGGAGGGTTGTGTGGATGCCAATCACGACGGTCTGGGTCGTGACAAAAGTTGGTATCAAAGCCCTAGATTCGTTGATCTCATTGTACCAAAACAAGTCTAGTAGAGTTTTACGGAACGGTACGATAACGTTCGTACTTTTCTTCGAGAGGCAATAGGACTTTAGGAAAAACTCACTTCTGTCTACTCCTTCGTGCTATGACTTGAATTCAATTGGTATTTGGTGATACAAATTGGTATATTTCCTTATTCACTCTATGGTCCGAGCTAGAGTAACAACAATGGTAACACCATCACTAGCAAGAGAGGATGTGTATAGACTACCGACAGTTGAATAGGGTCACCATTCAGAATAAATATCCATTGCCTCAGATAGATGACCTTTTTGACCCATTTGCAAGGTGCATCGATTTTTCTCTATGATTGAAATTAGCAGTTTTGTGGGGCTCGCTAGCTACTATTATCGCTTGTGGTATGAGTTGAGTCTAATTGGTACCTCAATGAAGCGAACTAGATGCCGTAGTTCCGGCTGAAGGGACACATACAAGTTAATTGAAACTGATAAGGTTCCAATTGGTATTTGGCCTTAGGGGCCCTATAAGGCATAGATGATTAGTAATGGTCGTCTATGGAACGAACTAATTAAAGAATTTGGATTTATCTGCAAATTGTAACTGCTTGAGTGTGGTGAAACTTGTTTTAGAAAGAAAGTCATCACGAGATTAGGTGCAAGGGTCTAGATAAATTACAATGTGGTTTGTAAGCAAGAAATCTGGACGTGCGTTGCGACCAACTGGTAACTGTGTGAGAGTTTGGGTGTATCCTAGGGATATGTGTGTGGTAGTGTTGAAACGATGTAAAAGGATTCTAAAGTGCGTACTTCGTTGGGTTGACCGAGGGGTAGACAATGATTGTCCTAGCCAAAGAGATTTCCTTAAATACATGTGTTATAGTTGGGAACCTTTGAGGGAGATTGGGAAAGAAAAGAACCCCAGAAAAATTGTTGGCAGGGATTCTGTTTTTTTGTTATGGTCGTTGGGGCGGGATTGTTCCGCCAAGGCGAGGATGCCAGTGCAGGATTTCTCTCGCCAGAGCGGGACAGGGCAAGATAGAATCTCAGTCATGTCTCCCTTGTTTTTCCTAGTCACAATTTTAGAACTCAAACTGTACCCGAACTAACCCCCGCTATCTAGTTCATTGTTCAGCAATTGAATATAAGTTATAAGGTATGTTAAAATTGTGGAGAACCTGGGCATATGGGGAGGAAATCAGCGAGGCCGTGAAAGCCGGGGAAATTGTAATGTAGGTAGAAGAGTAGTGCTGAGGAGGTTGCCTGTCAAGAGGACAGGGCTCAGTTTTATGTTTTTCCGGATAAGACCGAGTTTGAGGGTGTGATGCAGTGGTCACAACAACTACTCTTGTCTGTGCCCGGATGGCTATTGTTTTGTTTGATCCAAGTTCTACTTATTCGTATGTGTCAATTCAATTGCCTTGAAATTTGATGTGGTTTGTGATATACTTGATGTCCTCATCCATGTTTCTATCCCAGTTGGAAAGTCAGTCATAGTCACCCATGTGTCGTGTTGTCCTGTTGTGGTTATGGATTTTCAGATTTGGGTTGATTTGGTTATGCTTGATATGAATAACTTGATATAATCTTAGGCATGACTTGGTTGTCCCCCTGTCGGTAACTCTAGAGATCCTCGGTAGGGAAAGATTAAAGTGGGAATGGGTGTACAAGCTTAAGCTGGCTAAGATCATATCCTTCATTCGGGCGAGGAAACTGGTGGGGAAGGATTGTTTGGCGTAATTGGCTCATATTCGGGATGTTGAGGTCAATCCCCCTTTATTGAGTCTATTACGGTGGTGTCAGAATTGAGAGAGCTTAAAGCTCAATCCAAGAGCTTCTTGATAAAGGTTTCATCCGTCCTAGTGCTTCCCCGTGAGGTGCTCATGTCTTTTTTGTTAAGAAGAATGAGGGGGTAGTATGAGGACTGGTGATTTTATCTTAAGCCATAAATGAATGGATTGAGACCGAAATGAAAAGCTTATAGATAAAGAAAGTCCCATTGAGTATACATATGTGAAGGAAATTGAAGTAATTTAGTAAGAAAGTGTGTATAATTGGGTTAGTCCTCTGAATTTGATGAGTATACCTGAGTGAGGTTTCGTGTTGATGGAAAGGTTGATTTCGTAGTGATAGTCGAGGATGACAAAGCATAATGGTAATAAGAGTCGTGATGGATTGTGACGGGATGCAACTATATAATAAAATTGTTGATTAAGCGAATTTTGTATAGTAATTACGACTTGCGAGTACTTAAGGTTGTGGTTTTCTAATATTTAGTGAGTAACGTGGTTGTATGAAAAGTTATAAGAGATGGTAGGACACCACTCGAATAGAATGTTAAAGAGCTAGAGTTATAATGATGAAAAATATAGTGGGATGTAGTACAACCTTTAGAGAGAGACTAGAGCAAGAATATTTTATTTGATTGCAAAGGCTAAAGAGATATCTTTAGAGGGGTAGATAATTGGGTTCAGAGACGCGTGATTTCATTCGTTTTGTTGTGGCTATGGTAATAGTGTCATATATCTATCAGGTTGGTAAAAACTATTGAAAAAGACTTGAGAAGGGAGTGTGTGGACATTAGCTTGAGCATGATGACAAGTACTTGGTTTTGTTTTTGACTCTAGTAATGAGTATGATTGAAATTTTAGCGAAATATATGGTAAGATCGATGGAGATGCGATCAATGATAAACAAAGATCCATGAATTCATAAAAAATTTCAAGGTACAAGCTAATGTTGATAAAGAAAGGGATTGTGTTATATGGTGGAAATTACAATTCATATTTTTCATTGTGAGTCTACATTCGTGGTGATGTATTTTATCAAGGTATGAATTGGCAAGGTGAGAAATGAGCAATCGTATCCAATATTGAGCATTTGAAAGGAATTACACCTGGAGTGAGTCATAAGTTTACTACTATTGATTGTTAAGTACCTAAGAAAGGTTTCATTTTTAAAAGTGTTGGTTTATAATAAGGTAAAAGGTCGGAGTGTTTATGATGGTTGTTAGTATTGTGAGTATGATTCACTAGCTATGCTCTAGTGTGTTTTTACTTTTGTGGGTGGATCCCTAGTGGTGGATTTGGGGTACCAAATCCTGCTATGATCTCTTGGTTGAGTGGGAAGATTTGATTATTTTGAATGACATAATTAGTGTTGTCTTGGAGTTGTTAAAGTATTTTAGTGGTTCTTCATGTACCACCTTGCTTATGAAAATTTATAGAAGAGCTACCATGCATATTTGTGGTTGTCCGGCGATCTTAATAATCCGTTAGTCGTCGAGGTCATATATCGATTATGTGTGGTTGAATGTGGGGATCATTGGGTCCAATTCTACTGTTCTTAAGAGGTAATCTACAATTACTAAATCTAGCATTTCGGTAGTGTTGTTTGAGGGGTTGTATGCTTGGACATATCCCTCGATGAGTATCTGATTTCTAAAGATCAAATTGGCTATAACTTAAGCTCATGGGAATTTATATTGTGGGATGGAGATGTTGTTAAGAACTGTGATTGTTGGGTAATATGGGTGTGTGTTGGTTGGTTCAGGTTCACTTCTAATTGTAGCGAGTATTGATTTAGAATGTTATCATGCTTATGTGAGAAAGGATTAGTCCTGATGATTGTGTCAAGATCCTTGATAACATGTGGCAGACGTGTGAACGATCAACTTTGGTGGTTGTTGGGAATCATTTTGTTGATTAGTTAAGTTTACATACAACAATATTTATTACTCGAGTGTTGAGATGACTTTATTGAGGCATTGTAAGGGAGGATATGTAGGTATTCAATTGGTTGGTTTGAGGTTGGAGATGTGAAACCCTTAGGGGGTAATGAGATTCATTAAGAAGGGCATGCGATACAAGTATCCCCAATAATTCGACGATTCAGATACTACTCTATCCTTACTTTAGCCAGTCTTTCCTAGTTGATCACTCGGGGATGAGTGATGGGTAAATTGATATCTATTGTAACGACCTGATTTCATCGTTAGAGAATAGCCAATGGAAAAAAATTTGGGATCGGAAAACTTTTTCGTAGTATTTGGATTTTCCCAACCTTGTCCAGATTTGGACGAAATCAGAGTCTTTGAGGTGTAGAGAAATCTGGTAACAATCGGGTGATTTGTTTATAATTTTGGTTACATGAGTGGTTAGATAACTCGTTAAGAAACCCGTACGACTTTACGGAATTGAATTCGGGTGAGTAGAACTCCTGGAATCGATCTTAGCGTAAAGGGTATTTTCTGATCGTCGTTGGTTAAAGGTGTGTTGTGAAATGGGGGTCTTGGAATTCCTTAAATAGCTCACTGGTTCCGTGCAAGCCGCTTTAGCGGGATTGGTGTCGCTCTGGTGAGGCCGCTCTGGCAGATTCAACGCGACTTAAAGTCGTAAATAAACCCTTAAATGACCTTATTTGGCACTTTTCGATTTTTAGAGCTAAGGAACGAACCACAGGCAACTCCTACTCGTTTTTCACCATTCTTGAGGTAAATGTAAGCTTTTCTCTCCCCGAATCCATTTTCGATCCGTAGAACGTAATAGAATGGGTGAATATTGATGGGGGGGATTTTGTTATAGATTCTATGGTGGAAACAACTATAATTTGGATAATTATGATCATGGGTTTGATCTAGGGTTCATAGAATTGTTAGTAATTCGGGTAATTAGTAATTGTTTATTGATTCCTGTTTTATATTGATGATTTGTAGACCAAGAACAAGCGGAACGAATCCAGAAAGGGAAGGATCAAGTTTCTTAGGGTTTCAAGCTTGTTTCAAGGTAGGTGATGGTTGTGATTCTATGATTGTGTGATGTATGTTTGTTCTTGCTTCATTATGATACATGTATGTATATGAATGTTGCATTATTGATCACATTTGTTGTAAATGAGATAGATGAATGATGGTTATCATGAAATCATGACTTAAATGTATGATCTTGAGGATATACTTGTGGTTGTGATTGTGGTGTGTTGAATGGATCGGTTGCCACGTTCCGACATAACTAACTTGGATCGGTTGCCACGTTCCGGCATAACTAACTTGGATTGGTTGCCACGTTCCGACATAACCAACTTGGATCGGTTGCCACATTCCGGCATAATTATGGGGTCGGTTGCCACGTTCCGGCATAATCATTGAATTGGGTACCACGTTCCGGTATGCTAACTGTTTGGGTGTGGGTTCCATGAGAGGACCATTAAATTGGGTTCCGTGAGAGGACCATTGAATTGTGTTGTGTATCTACTTGTGATGAGTTTGTTCATATCTATTGATGATTGATATTGGAAGACGGTATGTTGCTCTAAATTGATATAATTGTGATATGTGAGAATCGTGAAGTTGTTCATTGTTTGTATATGTTGATGATATTATATATGTTCGATATGTGCATGTGATTATATTGCTGTATTAACTAATGTATGTTACACTTATTGGGATAGCCGCGTGATCCTACCAGTACACTGTGGTTGTGTACTGATACTGCACTTGCTTGTTCTTTGTTGAGTATAGGGGATCTTCAGGCGGCTATTGATAGACCTCAGCTAGGTGACTATTGAGCGTGATCGGATTCAAGGGTGAGCCAGTTCTTTCGGGCTGCCATGGATCTTTCTTGTTTAAGTCCACTCTTTTCGGACGCAGACTATTTGTTTAAGGTGGTTGTTTAGTTTCGGGGTTGTACCCCTTGTTCTTAGACTTGTCGTTAGTAGAGTTTTGGTACAATGACTTTCAGTATCTAGGGGTTGTTCTTCCGCATTAGTTTGGTTAGTTGTTTGTTAAAAACCTTGGAATTTATGGTGACTCCATTTTTGTTGTCATTTAAACCTGTTTCCATATCTTTAAATGTCTTACTTTTCATAAAATTGTTTGTTTGGGTGTTAGTAATGGTTTTCCCACTGGAGAATTGTGTGGGTATCGTGACAATTAAAAATAATTATCTAAAATTACTTATCAATTCATACAATTAAAATAAAATTAATTATATTTTTCTCATTTTATTCTTACAATATAACTTCCTTCCTTTTAGGAATTCTTTCCTCCTTTTTCGGCCTGGCATTAATTCTCAAACTACAACTGTCATTATCAAAACCTGTTAGAAATTTAACTCATAAATTCACAATTTGTCTACATTCTCTCTTAAATATCTTACTTTATTAATAATATACTTCCTCCATTTAATATATATGTTTATTTCGTAAAATCAATACATAAATGATATTATTTTTTTATTTTATCATTAGATTAATAGTCTTGAAAATATACATTTAACCAACATAGAAAAATTAAGTAATTAATTTATATTCATCTATCAGATTGATTAATCAAAATAAATTAATTATGTTCATTTATTGAAAACTTGACTTCAAAAGAACGCTAAATAAAAGTACAATAATAAACTTATCTAATATCTTAAGAGTGTGAAACTTGAAATAATGAAACTTAATAGGAACAGAGGGAGTACTTCATTGCTCGGAGCAACAAGGATAAATTTGAAACTCAAGTCCGAGTTTTGAGCATGGAAAATTACTATGTCGGAAGCGCTATTTTTAGAATAGATCTTACAACATACAATTTAAATATAATTGAATTTCAATACCAACATTGAATATCAAATAAAAAAATTAAAAATAATAATCAAAATTTAACTTCTTTGTTTTCTAAAACATCAAATATCCTAAAACAAATATAAGCAAACCAAGGTCACCGAACCAAATAAATTGAAACTGAAAGGAGAAACCTCGAACTATATGATTAGCTACAATAATAACATAATATTTTAAAGGGAAAATGATCTGAAATATATTGAACTTTAATCGAAATTACTGTAACAATATCGACTTTGGAAAGGACCTTTTACCCCCTACACTATTTAATAGTGTATTTTAAAGGTATATATATGCCCACGTGGACATCATAAATATTGCGTCATTGTAAATAATAATGTGTCCACATGGGCACATATATACCTTTAAAATAACTATTAAATAGTGTAGGGGTAAAAGGTCATCCATAAAGTTTGGTATCGTAACAACAATTTCGGCCAAAGTTGGAGTATTTTTTAGACTCTTTTCCCTATTTTAAAAATATTCAATTGAAATATCTAAAATAAATGAACAATTTAACACCCAAATTAAATACTACTGGCTTACTGCTCTGAAAGTTGAGAAAGTTTGGTAGGGCAAAATAATGAGACCAAAGACACATTTGATGTGATGATAATAGAAAATAATTTTGAAATAAAATTTACTTATATTTTAATTATAATATTTATTTCAATATTAATAATTAATGCTGAGATAAGCAATTCTTACCTCTTCATGGAAAATAATAATAATAATATATTCAACAACTTATTTAGATATAAAATAATTAAAATAATAATATGACCTCTAAAGCACTCCAAAGCCACCTTTTTAATTTGTCGTTGGTCCTCATCTTTAGCTAGGTTAGCTCATCAAAAATTCATGCGCGATAGATTTTTGGGCATTATCAAATTGTAGTCCCACTTTTTATTCTTTGTCATATATATATATATATATATATATATATATATATATATATATATTATAATACTTTTTATTGTGATATATATATATATATATATATATATATATATATATATATATAGTTCATAGACCACGTATGTACTTGAGTTGTGTGCTTGTAGTTAAAGATGTGAGCTCCATTTTAAAATTTTCTTCGTTTTAATTTAATTGTCTTATTTTTTTTATAAGAAAATTATGATATGTATTTGAAAAATACATTAAAAGTATTATAAATCACAATAATTAATAACTTAAAATATTTTTAAAATATAATAAAAATTAATTGACTCTTAAAATTTTAACAATGCCACATAAATTGGGACAGGAGAAGTAACAATATTATTTAAAAACTACGCAAAAATGTATTATAAATCACATTAATTAATAATTTAAAATATTCCAACACTGTATAAATCCGTGTCACATAAATTGAAATAAGGGAGTAACATATTTTATTTTAAAATGGCGTAAAAATTATTATAAAATCACAATAACTAATAATTTCAAAAAATATAAAAATTAATTCATTGACTCTTGTTGTAAAACTAAAGCAAAATAAGACAAGAAATATAGAAAACCGGAGCAATAGAAATAGAGAAACAAAAGATGAGAGTTTTTCTTATTCTACTAAATATTCGAGTTTATACACTATTAACTCTTATGCCTCTATATTTATAATATTACATAGATACATACAAAAGATTAGTCATAAACACGATATTAATCATGAAGATAATGAAGGAGGCTATAGAGGTGTAAGGCTACAAGAATATTGATCATAAAAGGTGGAGGTTATCTTCGTAATAGAGAGAAATAGTACAAATAATTAGTGAAAGTAACTTTTCGAAATAGTGAGCATCTACACTATAATATTTTATAACAACTCTCAAAATTTCATTTGCGTCAGATTAAAATTAATTATTTCAATATTATTTTTTGTTGATGGTTTGATTTTTTGTACTAATTCCATTATAACTAGTCGACAAACCAAACCACCCTAAGGATTTGCATGCGCAAAACATAGCATAGACGATGGACTCCAATTTAGTGCCACTATACCATTGACATAATTGATGTAGGCATATGTTGTCTTAATCATCAAGGGTGTATTTGGTATAAGAAAAAATATTTTAATTTTTTTTCATGTTTAATTAATCAATATTTTTTAAAATTATTTTTTTAAAGAAATAAGTTCTTCAAAAATAAGAAAAATAACCTACATAGTGAAAGCATGGAGAATTAATTATGTACCCAATCTCATCCCATTTTCAATAGTGTTTGTCTTAATTATATATAAATATTTTTAAGATTATTAAACTATGTAGTGAAAGTAGGAAAAAATAATTTTGTACCCAGTCTCATTCCATTTTTCAATAGTATTTGTCTAAATTATATATATTTAAAGATAATATTTTTTATTTATTTATCAAATATTAAAAAAAAACTCACTTAAGTTTTTTTCTTCTTGCCAAACACAACCTTAATTTCCTAAATTTATAAAATCTTCCTGTCAACATAATTACTTTCACATGAATTTTTGTTCCTTTATATTTTTTTTCTTATGTATTACGCCAAAATATGATTGCCTCTGCTTGCCATCATCACTGCCTTTAGTTCTCCAATTTTAAAAAAGAATTCCTTACCTATTATTTTCCGATCAAATTATATAAATACACAACTTAAGATATTTTAAAAAATTTCTATCATTAAAAAAACATTACAAAATTCCTTCTCATATACATCTCTATCCCCTCTCGAATACATTTCTCCATTAAGTAATATATCATTTATAATGTATCAGACAATCAAAAAATGTATCCAAAAACAATAAAATGTTCAAATTTTTTACAATTAGGAAAACTTTAGAAACAAAATATAATTAACCCTTAAATATATGAAATTTTGTACTTTATACTTATTTTCCTCTCTTTTTTCTTCTTTCTTATCCTTGGTGAATAAAAAAATAGAGTCATGAGATCACCATACTCATTAATCATTTATTCTCCACCATCATTTTCATCTTCCTTCTTTTCATGAATGACTTAAAAAGTCGTTAACTTAATCATTAAAAATAGGGGGTGAATGCATATATTCTATTATGTGATTCAAGTTAATATGTGTAATCATGTATAATTTATGTATATCAATTTAAAAAATAAACAGTAAATCAAGTCGGCAACTTAGACGAAAGTTCCACCATTATTCTAAATATATTTGATGGTATATTGATCACTATTAAATATACTGAGGATAAAATTTATTTATAATGGAATCCTAAAATAGAAAATTACATGTATTTTTACTACGAGACACATTTTGATATATGGATACATAGAGAGAGAGGTGATTGGGAGAGAGAAAAAGGAAGAGAGCCAAGCAAGAGAGGAGAGAGGCGAGTGAGATAGGAGAGAGACAAGTGAGAGAGTTAGTGTATCCCAGATACACATGAATCACACTAGCTAAATACATGTATCTGATTTACCAGATACATTCTAGACATATACATTTTGAAATACGGATAGATAGGGAGAGAGGCGAAAAAGATAGGAGGGAGGCAAGCGAGAGAGTGAGTGTATCTCATATACATGTCAAACACGCTTGAATACAATGTATCTGAAACAAATTACATCTAATTTTTTACTCAATGTATTTGGGGACCAAAACCTGACACGAATGATAATTTCAAAAACACATAAAAAGCCACATAATTAGGCCCTAAACTAGTGTCATTTGTATTGTTTGCCCTTTAAATATTAAAAGATAAACATGAGAAGAAACCAAGGTGATTCATACACCTATTATATAAATATGAAAGACAATTTTTTTTCCACCTGGTGTCTGGTATCCACATTGGAGTCCGACTAAATTTGGATTCGCGTCGGGAAGTTCCACAGTGGAGGGTAAAACGGTCCCTAACAAAGGCGATTCCATACTCAAAGGGGCTCAAACCCGAGACCTCTTGGTTAAGGATAAATGAGTACTTATCACTCCACCACAAGTACCCTTGTTGGTGAAAACATATAAATGTATGTGTGACCAACTGTATGTGTATGTACGTGAAAACATCAACTTTAGGTGTGGCCAATTGAATCAAATGTATGTGTTTTCAAACTGTATGTGCACAAAAGCCTTCAAAAACTACGATCTCCGACAAAGTGACATCGATTTTCCAGTGGTCAACTGAAACGTCAACGAACTTTGACAATTAGGAACGAGTGAAGTAGGGGTGGACAGTAGTGACTAAGAATTTTAATACACAAACAAAAACATGTATAAGTATATATATGCTAAAAAATTATATAATTTTATTATATTTTATAATTATGTAAATGTATATATCACTATATCTAGAGAATAAGTTGGGCTCACTAAACCGAAAGCAAAGATTGAAAGGGACTCAAAAAGGATTTCTGCATGGGAATCCAATCCCCCATTCCTTAAAGGCAAGTTTGCCATTTCTTGTTTTCATCTGTAGAATTACCCTCTTGTATTAGGTATACCGTGGCGGATCTAAAATTTTCATTAATGAGTTCAAAAAAATTGAAAATAAAAATATATAATACTTGATATTTAAAATTTGGAACCTTAAACTAAATTTTGAATCCCTCAACCATTAAGTCAATCTATAATCTTATATTCAGAAATTTAATATATTCTATCCTTGCATACATAGATGTTATTTTGTAATATTTGAAAAAACTTTTAAGGGCATTTTAACCATCTTAATAAAAATACTTACATGCATGTTTTATCAAACACATTCACTAGCGTTGTTACTGTTGGATTATGAAGGTGATTAAGGCGTCATGCGGAAGTTTACAATTGCAAATAATATGGTTGATAAATTAGACGACAAATAAAACTATACTAAAAGACATAATATTATTATTTGTTATGACCAATTGGCCTACATAATTAAAAACAACTAATAAAAACATAAAAACTGTAGAGAGAAAATCTCCCAATAAACAAACTCTCTAAACAACTACATTGTGGATTCTATTGTGTTATGCTATGAGAATAGAAATCTTCAATTTATAGATCTCCAAACTTTTCCTCTAAGGAAAGAATAAACCAAATATGGAAGAATATTATAATTTCCTTTCAGGGAAAGTAAACACATTTATGATAATGTTTTGTCTTTTTTTTACGAAAAATAAACTTCAAATAAGGTAAGAAAATCAGGGCAAACCCTAACAGTTACTCCCCCATCTTATTTTAATAGTTGCTTCAACTCAAGAAGATTAGGATAAATCAATGCAATTTAGGAATCAATGAGAGGACATCAATTCAAATCCTGGATTTTCAAAGTCCGGAGCCTACATTGGAACTTTGATTAAATTTGGACTTAGGACTCGAACCTGAGATTTCTAGTTAAGGGTGGAGCAGTTTCACCACTGCACCACAACTCATGTTGTTGGTGATGATTCTTTTTAGTACTGCTCAATTTAATAAATATCTAATAAATAAGAATAACTTAGTAAACTATATCTTATATTTTCTTAAGGGTAAAGGGCCTGATATACCATCATCTTTACCATTTAGAGTTGATATACCACTCGTTATGAAAGTGACTCATATATACCTCTATTGTTAAACAAATGATTCACATATACCATTTTCCTAGAAGTACAAAAATTAATTTTAATGTATGAAGAAGATTAAAATATACATTGAACTTTGCTAGAAGGATCATATATACCCCTACATGAATATTTTTTAAATTAAAAGTCAAAATTATAAATTTAAAACTATTTTTTTTCACGTGAAGAGTATATGTGAGCCCCTTTTGTAAGAGTATGATATATGTGAACTATTTGTATAACAGTAAGCAGAGGCCAACATTTGTATAAAGTGGGAATTGATCCTTAGTCCTCAAGGTGAAATGATCAACATTTAACCATGTGGACCATTTAGACTTCTTGTAATATGGGTGTCAGAATATAATATTATACAAATTTTAGAAAATATATACATAAAATATTTAATTTTATGAAGAGACCACGGATTCCGATGTCCAATTTTTTTCCCTTTAAATTCGCCACTGACGGTAAGAGTATATATGAGTAATTTTCATAACGAGAGATATATCAACTTTAAATGACAAAGTCGATGGGTATATCGCGCCCTTTTCCTTTTTATTTCTTAATGGATGTAAAAAAAGAGTTTAAAGCGGAAGTTAAAATTAGCGGTGTTCAAAAACTGAACCGATCGATAGATCGAACCGAAAAAAGTGTTATTGATTTATTGTTATTGCGTTGTTGGGTTAAGGGTTATTTAATGATTTTATAAAAAAATATTGAAATATCGGTTAGATATTGATTTTTCAATATTAGATTATTGGGTTAGCCGATAACCCATTAATATAATAATTTACTACTTTAATTTTTAGTCATACATAAATATCAAACAAAAAATTTAGTATAATCACTATATTAAACTATAACTATAAGGACCCTACACAATTAACACTACTTAACTTTGTTCTCTGTATTTACCCTTTAGATTTTAGTATTACTTTAGTCTTTAGGTCCACAACGTCAAAACTGAAGAATTAAGAACGACGACGCTTAGGGTTTGCAACGGCGACAACAAAGGTTAGGCAACTGCAAGGGTTGTAAAAAAGTGAGTATTTGCTATACCTTTACTACACTAAGCAGAATTTTTGCACTCAATGAGTAATTTGGTTTGTCTCTTTTTTATTTTGCGTCAAATTGTTGAACAAGAAATATATTTGTTGTGAAAATATTTTCTTATTGGTTAAATCGAAAACCGAACCATTAAAGACCAAAAATCGATAAATTGAAAATCGATAACAAATATCTTATTGGTTTGATTATCGATTTAGCATTTTAAAATCGAAAACTGATAAACCGAACCGATAATACTTAAAACGACTGATACACACCTCTAGTTAAAATATGACGAAGGAGTACACATTTCAATACTTTTATCCAAAGAATTATTGGTTAATTATTTGTTCTCCCTTCATCCAACAATAGTTGTTCACTATACAATTTTGAAATGTCCAATAATATTTGTCCATTTTATGACATCAATGGATAAATTTACACATAGTTCAGAATTTACCTTATCATTAATTATAGTCATTTCCCTATTACATTTTTAAGACATTGTATTTATTAAATTCAAAGGATGATATAGTAAAATTACCCTTCTATTTATAGTTTCTTAAGAAGTGTGCAAAGTCAATAGTAGACAAGTATTGTTGGACAGAGCTCTTAACATCAATTTTAACACTTTCAAAATCTTTTTATCACGTAATAATTACTCTATTAATTTTGGATCTGTCAACCAAATAGATACTCCCTCTGTCCCTTTTTATTCGTCAAATTTTGACTTAACACACCTAAGCATACCTATTAAGAAAATATTGATTGGTATAATGAGTTTACCATTTTCATTATATTAATTGATAGGATTCCAAATATATTTACTCACTACATTTTTGAGGGTATAATAGAAAAAAATAAAATGTCCTTTCTTGATTTGTCAAAATTGACCAGTAAAAAGGGACATCAAATTAGAAAATATTTGACAAGTAAATAGAGACGGAGGAAATTGTTGGGGTTTATTTGTCCTGATTTCTTACCATAAATAGGTTTTCCTTTTAAGAAAAAGTTTTAATATTTTGACTAGTCCTTTTCTTGTAGGAAAGGTTTTAGGACTCTATAAATATAGATTTGTTCCTTCTAACTTAATCAACATTCACAATGTAGTCCTAGGGTTTTGAGAGTTTTGGTTGTGGGGGAGAATATGTGAACCTCTTTGTATTCCGAGTGAATTGGTTGAGGTTATTTCTCTCTATATTTTGTACTCTCATATTTATAGTGGATTGTTCATCTTCTTTGTGGATGTTTATCGATTGACCAAACCACGTTAAATCTTTGTGTCTTGTGGTATATTTCTCGTTTGTCTTCTTACTCATGGTCTTTTGAGGTTTGTTTTGCTAGCTTCCACATTACACCTGCTTATTTTCTGTCCTAACAAGTGGTATCAGAGTTATGGCTCAAGGATGGAATCATATTAGAGATGGATGTTCATCTTGGCGGGTGTAGTCCTAGCCGCAACCCTTTTGACAGTAATGAAGATTTTTGTTGGAGAAATTGTTTCAGAGAGGTTCTCTGTGTCGAGACGGAGATTTGATGGAGGAGATTATGGAGAAGAGATGCAAGATCCTAAAGATTATGTGAAGAAGGTGGACAAATTTATTTTGTCAGAAATTCAGGCCAAGAGGGAGATTTGTTGGGGTTTATTTGTCCTGATTTCTTACCATAAATAGGTATTCCTTTTAGGAAAAAGTTTTAATATTTTGACTAGTTATTTTCTTGTAGGAAAGATTTTAGGACTCTATAAATATAGGCATGTTCCTTCTAACTTAATCAACATTCACAATGTAGTCCTAGGGTTTTGAGAGTTTTGGTTGTGGGGTAGAATTTGTGAACCTCCTTGTATTCCGAGTAAACTGGTTGAGGTTATTTCTCTCTATATTTTGTACTCTCATATTTATAGTGGATTGCTCATCTCCTTTGTGGATGTAGGTCGATTGACTGAACCACGTTAAATCTTTGTGTCTTTTGGTATATTTCTCGTTTGTCTTCTTACTCATGGTCTTTCGAGGTTTACTTTGCTAGCTTCCGCATTACACCTGCTTATTTTCGGTCCTAATAGGAATAGCAACATAACTAGTATAATTCTACAAGTGGAATTTGAGAAGATATAAGATTGATATACACCGTTCTTACTTCTATCTTTGTGAGATTGTTAATCCTAGAGGAATCCCAAACATTCCATCATAACCCATATTCATAAGAGATAGTTCTTTTTAATAATGTTCAATTCAAAAAAAATAAAATAAAATAAATATGAATAACATAGTAACTATACATTATATTTATTAGTTTTTTGTCCATTGAAAAAAGATGAAGTGATAGCAAATATGACGATAGGAGTAGGGGTGTCAAAAGAATATGAAAACCGATCGAACCGACGAAACCGATTTATGTTATTTTTTCAATAAAACTGTGGACTTTTATAACCATCCCAAACAATTGAGATGGTCTTTTTAATTTATGAAAAAAATAAAAAAAAATCCCGAACCGAACTGAATAACCTTACATGTATGTAAATATATTTTATATATCAACAATATGTTAAATTTAATATATATAAATATATTTTATAATAATTTTTAAATATAAATATAACCTAGGTCCTAAGCCTCTAGTGATTTGACAACTTTGGGTCTTTACTCTTTAATTAACCTTTACTTAATTAGGTTTAAAATTAAAAGATACTGTAAGAGATACTCTATCAAACAATACAACAAAACATATGCAAACACTCCTATTAAATGTTTAAGATCAAACAATACGACAACAAGATTTTACATTCTTGTCTTCTTGATGAAGAATTAAAGTGCTTCTTCAAGAACATATTTGCGGAAGAAATATTTTAATAATAGTATATTTTGAGGTGATATTTTAAAAATTATAAAAAAAAATTGAAAATTAATCGAACCGTACCGATACCGAAGAGAAACTGATATGATTGGGATGGTTTTAAGAAAAACTAATTTTAATTATATATTATAAAATTATCAAAAAATTGGAATAATATAATTTTTAAAAAATAATCGATCAAACCGTACCATTAACAACCCTGAGTATAAGTTTCCTAAATCAAAATCTAAAAGATGGAAAAAGTTTAACTTGAGAGGTCAAAGTTGTTAGAAGAAAAAGCCAAAAAGGGGGTGATAGTACGTGTTGAAGAAGGCTTTTTTTTCTTATATATACACAAAGACAGAGACAAAAATAAAGCATGGAGAAATTTTGTGGTTGGTGAAAGGCAAAAGCAAATAGTGTCTAATTAGCTTTATTTGGCTTTTTTTGCTTTTAGAAAGGTAGAAACAATAATTATTGGAATGTTGAGTTTGTTAAGAAATGCATAATTGAGTGGTGAAGTTAAGGCTTCTCAAAATGCACGTCAAGCATCTCTATATGTTGCCTTGATACCTACCCTAAACATGCAACCTTTTTCCATACTACACACTACTTACGTTAAGAATCACTTAGTTGGAAGAACGACGTACTGATTCAAAATTTGAAGTTTATGTATTTTCATAATTAAAGGGATGCGTAGGTCGCAGAAGCATAGTTATTTTGCAGCTAAAGGTTTTATTTGAATCTCCTTTGATAAAAAAATTTAATTATATTAATTTTATGTATGGTTAAAATTACTTTCTTATATATATAGTGTATATGTTGAATCTCTATCGATTAGTTCGTGTGTTTATTTCTAATTGTTTTGGTGAAGCGGGACATAACTTATTTGATATTATAATAAAACATAAATTTATGTCCCGCTAAAAAGTTAGTGAATGTTTGACCACAAAAATTAAATATCTTTCATTTTGTATGAAATTTTTGGATCTGTAGTTGGAGTTGGAGTTTGACCATGCTTTCTACAAAAGAATAGTTAAAATTTGACTATATTTTTAGTTAGTATATTTGAATATACTTACTGCAAAGAATATTTAAAATTTAACCATCAAATTTGCCCAAAGAGAATAACATCTCAATATTTTGAATTTGAAAAATACCTAATGTCTTATAATCAGTGTTTTCAAAAACATTTTTGGGGCGAGTTTCAGGGCGGGGCGTATTAAAAATGCTCTGGGGCGTAAATTAAAGGCGTAGATCCATAAGGCGTAAGTTCTAAAATTTGAGGCGTAAGTCTCGAGCATAAAAACGTAAGTCCTGGGCATAAAACGTAGTCCCTGGCGTTTTTAATTTATTTTTTTGAATCTTTTTTTGCTTTAAATCATATTTTTTATTATTGGTGTACTGATATTTCTCAAATAGTAATTATAATTTTTTTGTCTTCATTATTGATTATTAATACTTATCTTAAATAAAAATCATAATATAATTTCTATATATTATAGGTTATTTATAAAAAAATTATTTATATAATCATTGAAAGGTTTACTTTTACTTATTTTATTAGTAATAAAATTATAAAATTGAATATACATGAGATTACGCCCTGTAGATCAATGGGACTTACGCCCCGTGTCTCGAGGCTTACGTCTCATCCTGTACTATATAAAACGCATCGCCTCACGCCCCCACCTGTTAAAACACTGCTTATAATTATTATTTTTCTCTTTTGTCGACCTGCTGACAGGACATTCCAATTAAGTAGGCTCACCGACCTTATTCCTCTTATTCATATTTGCATTTTCCACGACAAATGAAGGCTGTCGGCCCAATGATATAATTTGGCCCGTTTCTTCATATAATTTAGGAAAAATGATATATATCATATATAGTAACCTGACGAGAGGGAGTTGCTCGGATGGTAAGCACTTCTCACTTCCAACCCGAAGGTTGCGAGTTCGAGTCACCAAGGGAGCAAAAGGGGTGGGAGGGGAGGGTAAAACAAAAAAATGTAATCTAATTTAATCTATATTTTTAAATAATTATCTACCATTTCACTATTTAAATTTTTTATGTTATCATATTTGAAATGAGATACACCACTTCCTACAAAAATAGTTCAGAATAGCAAAAAATTTAGAATCTATCTCTCAATTCACATTTTTAAAAATTATTTTGAACGATAATCTATCCCTCAGTTCACATTTTCAATCCTAATTAACTCAATCTCTTATCCCATGTTCATCTCTCCATTCTTCCTCTTCACATGATTTTCTTTACTAATAAATCATCAAAAAATAAAGCAATTAAATCTGCTTGTTGAGGTTTTTTCTTAATTCCTCTATATAGTTGAAATTAATGTTATGTATCTTTCACTCAAAAAGATTTTGAATCTTGTATTGTATACAATAAAATGACATATATTTGATAATGTTATTTTTTATTTTTTGTATCTAATTTTATTTGATATAAAAATTTATTATCAGATAAATGTGTATTCGATAAGTAGTAGTTTAATTAAGTCTTGTGTCTAATTTTGTCTGACAAAAGATTTATTATCAAATATATGTGTATCCAACAAGCAGCAATGTTAATCAAGATCTGAGTCGTATCGATCCCTTAAGTAATGGAGGATCTGGACATGTATATGTAAATTTCAAATAGATGATTGTTAACAATACAATGATATTCACTTTTGTTGAACTAAAAAAGTTCGTAATTATCAGGAATTTGAGGAAGAAAAAATGTAAAGTTTGTCGATTCTCTAAAAAAATTTGGAAGAATTTTGAATATTTTAATTTTTTTAGGAGTTGTTATACCGCGAGATACTCAAAAGTTGTTACACGCGATTTCCTCCTTAAATCATGTCTTTCAGTTACATTTCTTGTTTAAATACACTTGATTATATGTATTTGGCTAATATGTATTCAATATACATGTATGTATCCACATATACATGTTTCTGAGGTGTGAATTATGATAGTATTTGTAATATTGCAAATTCACGGGAAGGAAGGTAATTAACTACTAAATTAGTAGAATTTGTGTTGTTTACCCTATAATTCAAAGGAGATTTTGCGTTGGTCGAAATTGAATATTCAGTGTATACTTCATGTATAGTCAATATATACTTTATGTAGAGAGTATCATAATGTATTACCAGTGTATATGCAAAGTATAAATAAATTATTTAGCCTTTTTAATGTATCATAATGTATACTCACAGTGCATACTTTTTATGTGCTTTGACTCATATATTTGAAACCATTCCTTAAAAATTTTGATGATTTTTTTATAAACTAATTACTTTATTGTATATATCTGAAATTATGCCTTTAAAATTTTGATAAAATTGGCGTAACGTCTATGATATTTGAAACTTTAATTTAGTGTTATGATTTTTGGATATCAAATTCACTTAAAAGGTAGGCATTCAATTTTAATTTTATAATTTCAATTTTATTATCATTTAAAACTTCACTTATAAGTCTATTTTATTAGTCTATTTTATTATTATTTTTCTTTTTTATAATTTAAATTTTATAGTAAGAAAAAAAGACTCATGTTAGACGTGAAGAACTTGAACGTATCGTATGGGGAGATTATAATTGAATAATAGTTATGTAAGATTTTATACATATTTGAAATATTATAATAACATTCAATCACATGCATTTATCTATAAAAGAAATATAAAAATATATAATTAGTTAATGCAGGATATTCTAATTATTACATTGTTTATAAAGTATAATTAAGAAAATTATAATAATTTTCATAAATTATAAAAAAAATTATGATACGAGGAATTTTTTTTATTAAGTATAAGTTTTGATATCTAAATGCATATTTAGACAAAAACTTTAAAATCATGACTAAATGCCTATTTAGCATCCCAAAATCCTTTTCTCATGAAATTATAATATTTTCAAAATAGCTTTTGAATCAAAATTATTACTCCATTAAAGAGTGTAAAAATATACTGTATTCTATTGAAAAACTTTACTCAAGATTGTGTTCAGTGCCAAAGAATTAAATACAAACTGAGAATATAATACCAAATTCATAGGGTAAGTTAGTATAAATATGTTTTGGTTATAAAATCTTCAAAATTCAACTTAAAATTTGATTTTAGAATATTCAAATATTATTCTTTCATTTTGAAAATAAAAAGTAGATTAATTTCAATTGTTACATGAAATATTTATGTGGGTCCCACTGAAGGTCTTGACTGTTACACCAAAAAGCAGAGCAGAAAGAATCAGAGGTGTCTGAACAAAGCTAGCTTCTTTGATTGCTGTCTCTCTCTCTCTTTTAGGTCTCTGTGTCACTATAAACTTTAATATTATGACATTTTAAAACTAAAAGTTTTAAAAAATTAAAACCATACAAATATTATTAGGAAATTTTTCCAAAATTATGCAACCTAGAATATTGTATTTTGTGTTTTATATTTCAATATAAAATATAGTACTCTAATACATTATTATTACTCCCTCCATTTCCTTTTAAATAATTTCTACTCTTGTTAATTTATTTCAAAAATTGTATACATGCTAATCTTTTCAGGTCCTATTTTGGAGAGTATATTTTTGTTGTTATTCCAAAATAAGTAATTTATCAAGTATTAAACTTATTTTCTGAAAATTACTTTTATTTAATAAATGTTGTAGAAGTCTCATATTTCCATGTGTATATTAGTTTATTTAAATAAAACTTATATGATTAATGTTATTAAGTTATATTTGGTATGTCAAATTCTTTAGAATCGTTTGATGGCTGAATAGATTTATCAATATAAGCTATGTAAGATGTAATTATTTTATTTTTCACTCCTATAAAATGAAATGTAAATTAATTCATAATTTATACCTATTTTATTTATGTAAAATAATAATCAAATATCATTTGATACGCTAAATTTTATATAAAGTAACTAAATAGTCTCATATGATATGATATGTTAAAGTTTATATAAAGTAACTATAATACTATCAACTTTAATACTTAATTATGTTAATGTTTTTTTAAATATATAAATAACAACCTCCATTCTTACCTCCTCGAAATAGAGGTAATATCGATCCTTCACCGATATTACTTGTGAATTTACATCATTTTGTTTGTTCTTCTACGTGCCCATTTGACCCTACAATATGAAATTATGGCATGAAATTATGAAATAAAATTAAAATTTTGTTTGGAAAAAACAATCACATGACCACCTAAAAATCATTTAAAATGAAATGGAGGGAGTATTTCCTTTCACTATCCAAGAACTTTGGTACTGCATTTCAAGCACAGATTCCAAACAGAGCTAAAAGACAATTAGCCAAAGGACAACATACTGTCAAACTTGTACCTCTCAGCAGATACTTCCTTTCACTACAATAAAAATATTTTTAGTGACAATAGATATTTACATTAACAAAAAAATGTTAAATTTTATGGTATTAATTAATTGTTATTGAATTTAAAATTGCTAGAATGCTAATTGTCTTAGAAATATATTTAATGGTAATTAAACTATTGTAATTGTTGTTAAAAATTAATTTTGATGTAGTGTCTGTTTAGTTTTATAATTTGAAAAATTAAGATAATTTATTATTAAATATTATTTATTTTTAAATGTTAAATGGCTTAAAATTAATAAAAATGATAAAACAAAATTACTATTTTATTTATTGCATTTTAAAAGATATGTCGAGTCAAACATGAACAAGAAAAGATGATAAAGAACTAGTACCTTGCTTTACAACCCCTTCACATCTTTTTTGCCTCTTCAGCTTTTTTACACAAAAATCAAGTAAATGCACTCTCAAAACTTCATCTAAATTCTAACACTATAACCAAACCCCATTTCCTTCCATTCTCCTCTCCAAAACAAAATGTTCATGCCCTGGTGCTTTTCTCATCTTTTCTTTCTTTATTTTGCTCTAAATGGTAAGTTAATCTTGTTTTTTACATTTTCCATTTTGTTTGTTTCTTTATGGATTTTTACTGAATTTTTAAGTTTCTATAAAATTAATTTTGCAGCTGCAGTTGGTCATGAATCAGTAGAGCTCTCAACTCTTGTGACTTTTCCAAGAACTGACATTACTACTAGTGCAGTTTCTTTGCCTATTCAAAACCTTTATGGAGTGTCCACTAGTGTTCTTGAAGCTGAAAATTGGCTAAGAAGCAATGTTTTAGCTCACTATCCAGCTACAAATATCACTACTATTCTTGTTGGTCACACACTTTTGTGCAAAATAAATCAAGAAAACAGAATGAGGTTAATCTTGCCATCAGCTAAGAACATTTACTACTCACTTACAAGATGGGGTTTGCATACTGAAATCAAAGTGTCCACTTCTTTTTCTTCCAACTGTTTGGACCAAGATTCTGGTTTGTACAAGCTTGATTTGGCTCAAGAGTATATTAAACCTCTTCTTGACTTCTTTCAACATGTTAATGCACCCTATGTAGTGAACTTAGGATATTTGGATGTAAAGATTGAATCTTTGATGAATAGTCATATAGGGTCTATGAAAAAGTTGGGAAATTTTAGCCTAAACAAGATTTTCTTGATTAGTGAGAAACCTAAACAGGGAAGATCCTTAAGTAGAAAGCTCTCAACTTTTGACTCAAAATACAGTAATTTTCCTACAAGGCCAACTCCATTAGCCCCACATCCAAATCTGCCATCTCCAGCATTTGCTGCTAGCAGTCCACTTCCTCCATTAATTGGAAACATTTCACCTCCTTTTGCTCCTGAAATGGCTCCTCCATTGTTCAATCCTATTAGTCCTTCTTATGGACCTCATTTGCCACCTTGTATACCATCTCATGGTGGGGGGTGGGGTGGTGTTGGGGGTGGGGGTCCAGTAGGTGCACCAGTAACAGGAGGTCATGGTAGTAGTGGACTATGGTGTGTAGCTAAGCCTAGTGTGCCACCAGAGACATTGCAAGAGGCATTAGATTATGCATGTGGTGAAGGAGATGCCGATTGTGAAGCTATAAGTCCTAATGGAAGTTGTTTTTACCCTGATACTGTTGTGGCTCATGCTTCTTATGCTTTCAATAGTTACTGGCAGAAAACAAAAGGCAATGGTGGTACTTGTGGATTTGGAGGCACAGCTATGCTAATTAACTCTGACCCAAGTAAGCACTTTCTACAATTTGAAAATTACTTCCTCCGTTTCAATTTATTTGTTTGATTTTGAATCTTGATGTCTTCAATTATGGACTGAATATGAAGTGAGTAGTAGCATTAAGTAACATTATATAAGCATTGTTCTTCTAGGCAAAATTAGGTAGAGATAGAAGCCCCCTGTCCCAAAATAAGTATCACCTTAGAAAAAAAATTGTCACAAAATACTTGACTTAGTAAACTATACCTTCTATTTATTATTTTTCTTAATGAACATGAAATGAGCTACAACTGGAAGGAATAAAAATTTGTCTATCCATATTTCTGTGAGCACAAGGGTCAATGAGATGAATGTAACATTTTTGTTATATTATTGCAGGCTATCTCCATTGTCGATTCATTCTTGCTTGATACAAGTAGAATGGATGGAACTTTGGAATGCAAAATGAATGGAATGAAGGTGCTGGCATGAAGAGAATTGGGATCAAGATGTTGAAAATTTGTTTTTGGTGTTACCTCTAGTATAGATTTGTAGGAATTAGGAGTTTAGATGAGCCAATGGGCACTAGAAACTCTTTGACTAGTGACTTCCATTTTTCATATTGCACAATATTTGTACTTGTAGTTTACCACTCCACTTTTCCCTTTCTCGACTCTTCCATTAGTAGCTAAATGCCATGTGCTAATGAAGATGAGTCGAATTCTTAAAAAATGCACTATTTTGAAGGATTTGACACACTTCCAAGCATTGTTAAAGAGTGCGAGCAACATGGTAAAAAACCACGGTCCCAAGACTCCCAAGTTCACGTTGATCTATTGATTAAATTCTTTGTGCTCCACATTCATCAGTTCTTTGATATATAGTATACAAGGGTTTGACTTCCTTTTTCTAGTTCCTCCAATATCATTCAATTAAACAATACTCAATCTCATGTGGTGCCCTAGTTGGTTGAGTAGAGCATCTAAGAATCTTTCCAATGGAAGTCTTGAATTTGATTCCACCTTCATGTGTTTCTCGGTTGAGCTTATTATACGAAACCTGTCTAGTGCAGTTTACATATCCTAATCCCCAATATATAATAAATATATAGTCCCTTTTAAAAGAAAAGGACACAACTTGTGATGAACCAACAATTTATTGGCTTTGGTTCTCTTTTTATTCACGATTAGTTTGACGTCTGAAAATCCTTCAGCTTAACAGTTCAAACTCCATCCTGCACAATATTTAAGCTATAATCCCCACTGTCACAAACACACCAACCCTCAACCACAAAAGCTATCAAAATCTATAGCTCGTGGATTGAAGGATTGCAGACAGCCTATAAGCTGCCCAAACATCCCTTGTGTCCGATGCAGGACTGGATGTTGCAATATAGCTCTGTTGAGTAAATTACTAAGCAAGAATAAATCTGGACAGAGACATGGGAAACAGCTTGCATCATCTATATACTATCAAGAAACATATATCACTTTCTACGTAGCTGAGAGATCTATGTGAGAAGCAATCTAAAAGCATCAGGAATGTGAGACCAAAAATGGCATACTGCAAGTGTAAGGCTAACAATGGATTTCTGTACAGATAGCCTAGGGATCAGGTATCTATCTCACTTATACATTAGTGATCACCTTTCGTCATGTCAATGACAGCTCCTTCCAGGTCATTCTGCCTTCCATCAGCACCATTAGTCATGTCGACCAGTGCTCCTTCCTGGTCATTCTGCCTTTCATCAGCACCATTAGTCATGTCGACCCGTGCTCCTTCCCGGTCATTCTGCCTTTCCTCAGCATTATCATTTAAGCCCTTCTGCAAAAGATGAGCGTTGGTTGGTATGTTAGAACCTCAGACTAAAGCGATCAGAGAAAAGAGCAGCTGGATACTAAGGTAAAAACTAATCTGTGAATCGCAGAATTCATCAGCTGCAAGGTTTCAAATGCATAGTTCTCTTTTCAGCTATTATTCTTTTATCAAGGACATCACAGCTATAATCTTAACTAGAGGTTCTTCAATGTTTTGACAATTGTGTTATAGATCTCTATGCCCGTCGGTTGAACATTCTTGCAAATAACTTTTTGGTTTCCAATTTTTAGCTTGGTTTGAAATCAGCACAGTAATGGAAGTTCGGTAGCCAGTTTGAGTTCTGCAAGTATTAGTAAAGTAGAGATTGGTTAAGAGTAAATTTATGTATTATTTTATGTAGGGATTAGTTATTTCACCTTCTATCCTGCATAAAATAACACATAGATTCCTCATAACTTATGCGGGGTTTCTAAATTGTCAACCAAACGTCGTATTAATTTTATACATAAATTAATTATATCCTATTTACCTACCAAACATCGTATACGTTATACAGAAATTTACATGGATAATTTATTTCTTATCCAGCCACCAAACGACTCCACACATAGGGACTACAGAACTCAATTTTCCACCATGCCTCTTTTCTTTTGGGTTCTAAATGAAAACTACCAAATATCATTTTGATATACACTATATTTAACACACGCGTCTAAAATTTTCTAAAGCATTGAACCAGGAGTCAAGTAACAGATAATGTGTGACAAAGGAGGGGGAAAAAGGATAGCAGGCTCTGTCCATTGTTAAGTCAAAGTTGTACTGCCCAATAAGTGCACTGAGTCTCAGAAAATAATCTTACCAGTTGTGTCATTCCTTCAGATGGCGTGTTCCGTAAAGAAGACACACAAGGAAGAGAACAGCAGAATTTTGAACAGACTATCCCTTAAAATATCTACGGAAAGGAAGAGCCAGGAATACAAGATATAGAAGTGTTTCATTTATTGAAAAAGCTCAAAGATCCCAATAATTGGGGTTGAGACGGTCCTCACATTGAAACAACTTTAGCAAGTCTGCGTGTGCAGTTATAGGAACTAAGATAACAAGCACTTGATCATAAAGCTATTCTACAAGTGTGAATATACCTTTTTAGTTAGAGTATGAGCTAAAATAAGTTCATGTAACTTGCGCATCAGCATTTCTTCCTCAACCTACAAGTAGAACAACATACATAACTGATCTTTTAAATTGAAAGGCAAATGGAAAGAAATCAAAAGCAACAAAAATTTACAAGCGGCTAATAATAATGAGTTTGTCTCAAAGTAGTCACAATATCAGCAGCCACAATGTCAGTTTGAATGCTGATGCAACATGGGTGACAACCCCCCCGGCTCAGGGGGTCTTCCTATTGGTAAAAAGCTACCAGGGAAAATAAATGGTACTATTGGTTTACCCTGATGTTCTATGACATACGCGATAGTCATCTTGCAGGACCTCCAATAACAGTGGCACTATAGATAATACTTTGTTGTTCTACTTAATTAAGTTCATCTAAATACAAACCAAATTTACCGTAAACGAAACAATCTCTTTTGTTTTTCGTTTGAAAATCAAAATATCTCATCAAACGAATGCTATCTCAAGAGCAAGTTAAACAATTATTGGATGACTAATAGATCGGTCTCCCGATGGCCTAGTCAAAATGTTGTTATCCTAATGCTGATTTTCCGAACTATGCATTCATGTAGATGCAAGAATATCTTAAAGATCATGACCCTAAAGCACAATTTTGTTAGACATAAACCAGCTTTTATATGGCCCACTTCCACTCGTCTTGAGAAAGCAGAGAAACATAAAACATTAAATGGGCTTCATAGCATGGCTAGAGTGAGTCCAAGATTTAGAACTAGAAGGTTATGTATTAGTTATATTTATGTACTGTTTTCAATATCTTTCATCTATAGATACAACCTTATTTAAAAAGTACTAATTATTATTCATTATTTTTTTTGGATGACCGTGGGGTCCAAGCCAGCTTTCGCGCACCTCCTAATTCCACGGGATACCTGCCACCTCCCACCAGCAACAGGTACTGGGTAACCCAATCCACCAAGGCTAGGACAGATGGGAAGAATCACCTAGTGTTATTGTCTTCGCTGGAATTCCAACCTGAGACCTCAAGGTTCTCACCCACTTCATTGACCACTAGGCCACACCCTTGGATGCTAAAAGTAATAATTATATTGATGCGGGATATAGAAATAGAAAGCATGAACTCCTATAAGCAGTACTTGCCTCAGAAGGATAGCTTCTATGAATCCCTATATAAGCTTGGGCAAAGTGGACAACATTGGTCCAAGGTGGTTGGCAGAAGGAGTACATAGAGAGATTGCTGACTGGACAAGCATGGAAGAGTTGATGGTCGATGAGGTTGTTGACAAGGACATGGGCACACAACACTGGAAGTGGACAGATTTTAGCTTTGAAGCCTTCGAAGAGGGTGTTGATATTGAGAACGGGATCCTCTCAACTTTGATGGATAAATTGATCCATGACCTAATGTGAATGAGCCTCTTCTGGCTTTAATCAACATCAAGTTTGATACTTTAGATTTACTACTTTACTGCTTCCTTGTGCATTGTTCTTTTCCTCATGAAAGGCGGAAATCTTAATTTAAGCAAGAGATCAGTGGCTCAAGTAATTGTTCATATTTATGTTCTAAGATAGGATCAGGGTTTCCATGATAGGAGGGTGCATTATCCTTCGAACGCGAATGCGCAATGAGAAGCCTTTCTGCCAATGTTTTCACTGATTTTGAGTGTGATATTGATAGGTGATCCCAGAATTAGTAGAGCATGTTGAGGGTTTGAGCTCAAACTCAGCTCTTCTGGCCCCTCTTTTACTCTACAAAAGCACTACTGCTAGAATTTTTAGAACAGAAACATTTCTATATTTTTTAGAAGAAGATTCACATTTCTATATCAATGGATGATTTAAACTGAAATCTTTATTATTATTACCACTACACTATTTAGAGAGAGTTAAGCAATTTTCTTTCAGCACAAGTGTTTATTGTAAATTTTCTTAACTATAAAAATTACTATGATTTATAATACTACTTACCTCCAATGTAATTTCCAAAAAGTATAAATAAGACATGATGATTTGAGTTCAAAATGGCAATGGACTTAAGAGAGCCGTGACACGAAGGAAAGCCAGAAATGTGGTCCTACTGGGAACGCAAGGGGAGCTTAATAGAATTGTTAAACAAGCGTAAAGGGCTAAATTGAATACCTGAAGCCTGTGCAATTCATCCGACATTGCTTTGTGGGCATTTGAGAGTAGTTCACTTTCTTTCTCCAGATGCCTACACCACAAACATAAAAGGAAAAATTAAAACCCACATACAAAACTAAAAAAAGAAAAGAAAACATACTGCACAGAAACAGAACAATACGAAGAAGGTGAAAAGAACTTAAAAGAGCAATTACTTGAAGGTTTCTCCTGCATATTTGGGATCCATTGAAAAAAATTTGATCTTCTTCCACGAACCCTTCAGTGGGAAATAAACCTTCACTTCAGTTTCAACAGGAGAATCAAAGCTTTAAACTGATTCAGAAAATCGCAAGGAATCCTAACAATGGAGAAACAATGAAATTATTTCCAGAAGGAGGAAGAAGAAAATTGCTATTTGGATACGTTGGTCTTTTGTTGCTGGACCTACTATGAGATCCCCAAATAAGGATTGGTTTGGATCAAATTGGGCCGTCCCAAAACTACAATTCGCACGAATACCCTATTTTGACATCATCTTTCCTAATTTTTATCTTTAGCGCTTTTAAGTAACAAATATAGGAGAGACTATTTAATTACTTGCTAATTCTCCCTATAGTTTGAAATAATTACATTTTATCTCACTATTTAATATTTCATATCAAATTTCAAGTAAGATAAATGCGAATTACACTAGATACACACTATATACATGTATCTCGTATGATTCGCATATATCTGAAAATCCAGATATACGAGATATGAGAGTAGCGAGCGAGATAGGAGGAAGGCGGGAGAGGAGAGCGAAATTTGTCTATGTATCCCAGATACATACGAATCCGCTTGAATAAGTGTATCTAGAACAAATTACACATAATTTTGACTCATGTATCCCGAGATACATGTATCTGGGCGTCCAAAGCGTATTTGGACGCACCAAAATCTAGTAAAATTCGTAATACTGCAAACCAACATGATCTAAGTAAATAGTTCCTAACGTAATG
Source organism: Solanum okadae (assembly GCA_036553675.1). Lineage (NCBI taxonomy): Eukaryota > Viridiplantae > Streptophyta > Magnoliopsida > Solanales > Solanaceae > Solanum > Solanum okadae. Next base: position 7,126,619 of record CM071680.1, read on the forward strand.
ATTTTTCTCTAAGTTACCCTAAAAAATAACCAAAAATATCCTTGACAAAAGAAAAAGCAAAAGAAAATTTGCAAGATATAAAATATGCTTTATGGAACAAAAAATTGACAAGGCAAATTCACAAGACACAAATTATGCCTTGTAAGACATAAATTTAATTTCAGAACATTATGCCTTTAAGTTCATAACCCACAAATTATGCTTTACTTAGTTCCTACAAACATGTTTTATAGGGCATAAGTTCAATTTTAGAATATTATACTTTAAGAAGTTCATAACCCACGAGACATAACTTAGTTCCTACATAACTTATGTCTTATAAAGCACAAGTTTAGTTTTAAAACCCACAAAATTAAGCCTTAAGGGGCATAGCTTATTCCTACAGATGTTTGTTGGACAAGACATATGTTATCTAAACTTATGCCTTGCGAAATGGATGCTATACAATTTATGTTGGACAAGGCAAATATTCTCTAAACTTATATTTTGCAAATTAATTACTACACAATTTATGCTGAACAAGGCAAAAGTTCTCTAAGCCTCGAATAATATTTCATCAATCCAAGTCATGGTAACCAACAACACTAGATGGAAAAATGCACTAAAATTTCCATCATTTAACTTGAGCCAAAATGAAATTTATATTCACATGACACTACAAAGAACCAAAGACTATAAAGAAGTATTCTAACATGAAAATGGATACATAAACGAAGGATAACTACGATATTGATTGAAATTTCCAGATTTTGATTAATGGATAGCACTAAAATCAAACCGAACTACACTTAAAAAGAAAAGAAAGCAATCAAGTTCTCAGCCACATTTTCGAAAGCAAAACAGTTCCAACACATAAAGGACTAGACACGCATAGGAATGAGCTAACGATAAATCTATGAGCCAAGTTGAAACGAGATTACAGTGAGTTACAAACACGACATTAATAGCTGAAATACAAGAGAAAAACAGCCAGCATTCAAGTTATGCAAGAATTTAAATAAATCCTAAGAGATTAGGCTAACATGATGAGAAGCTACAACTACACATTAAAACGACAAAGCAGACAACCAAAACACAAGTAAACAGTGAAGAAAGCAAGAGTATACAGCAACAAATCTCAAGTTGAAGCTAAATGAACACTATTATCATTTCGAGTGAGACAAGGCAGTGGCTCAGCTAACTATAGAGCTAACGACTATGACGAACAATATATAACATCCAAAGTGATTTCACTGATGCTTAACTCACGTTCACAGCTCAAAAACTAAAAGAAAAGTGAAACACAATACAAGGAATCAACTCCACATAACAAAACCGGTACAAAGAATGTCATACAACACACTATATCGTAAGAGAGAACGGAGTTACCTTTCTTAGAGCAGCTTTCCGGGATAAGAATTGGAGGAATTGTCCGATTCGAAATTTGAATTCCTTAGACAAGATTGAAAGCTGTAATTTGTACACAATTTCCTCAAGGGATTGAAATTGAGAGCCCTTGATTGTTGAGCAAGGACGAGGAAGCACCGAGATTTTGACACCTAGATGATTCGAGAAGAGGAGGACGCGCGATGGGTTGTTTTCCGGGTTTGCAGCGCGAGAGAGAAGAGGAAGATGTATACTATATTTGTTGTTGTTGTAAAGAAAATTGGTCGGCTATTTGAATTGTGAGGTAGAATGGTTGGTGATTGTATGTTGTTGGGCTGCTGGGTCTTGTGGTGTAAAGAAGAAATGGGCTTAATTGGGAATTGGGAGTAAATGAAAATGGGTCCAAGATTGGAGGCAACAAAATGGTTGGGTTTGCAATTGGAGAGATGGCCCAATTATAGCCAATTGTAGTTAATAATTTAGCCAAAGTTAATAAGTGAATCCGGCTAAAGATCAAATAAGACGAATTATAACTAAATAATCTAAAATTATAACCATAATTTAAAGAGCAACTTTCACATATAGCAAACACAAAAAGCATATTTGTATGCTATAGTTATAGTTTGCATAATTGTGCTCCATGACAAACATAAATATGTATATTTCGCTATACATATACAAAAGAAAGCAATTGTATATACTTTGTTTCTGTTTCGGTATACATATACAAAAGATCAATTGTATAATCTGTGTTTGTATAAAACGAGAAAGAGAGAAAGGCAAAAGAAAACTGGGTAGGGGAATATTTGTATTGCATAATTATAAGTGTATAGGACGAAGATATATGTATTTGCATGTGTATATACAATTTTCTCTCGCTTTATACAAACAGATGTTGACAGCCGATTTTGACCCTCCCCGATTTCCGAGCTTCTTAATTTCAAACAATTTGGAATAATTAATTTGATAAAAATTGCAAATGTTTTTCAAGTTATTTTTAGGTAATTTTAGTCATTTTATAATTTTTAAAATAATAAATATATTTTTATATAATTAGTATATTTTATAAATATTCAAAAATCGCGTCAAAAAGATTTTACTTTTACATAAAAAATTTGTTTAGTTTAAGTTATAGTTAATATTCTTAAATTAATTAGTTTGATTAAGTTAATTATTTTATTCCGTTTAGATTAAGAAGCTCGTTAATTAATTAATATTAATTCATCTTATTTAATATTTAGCCGAATTCACCGACTAAATTCAATTTTGGTTAAAACTCTTAATTCATATGGCCAAGTTCGCAATTCATTTGGTCATCTTTTTCAATTACATTTGTGGCCCCATTTTGCCCCCCAATTTGAATCAATTATCAGCCTAGGCGCACTTTCAATTGTTCACAAAAAGACACACCTAACATTTCAATACATTACAGTAACAATACAACAACAGTTCCAAAACATTCCCCAGCCCACTAAATAACAACGTACAATACCTACCAAACATGTTTAACTCCTCTAACCCGGCCCAATTGCTCCCATCAGTAAAGAGACCCAGATGCTCAACATTAACATCAATTCCTAAAACAGAACAACAGCTTCACAGAAGCAACAAAATGACGCCCTCAACGGCAAAGAGCCCAGAAACGACAAGTCACGGCACCAAACGGTGTCAGTAGCACAAAAGACGCGCCTTCCTCCTCGTCTAGTACTGTTCCTGCACAGTGCTTTCGGCCATAGCAGATTGTTATTTCGTCCTTGCCACCACGATATTACTCTACGTCGGCACTTAAGGACGAGAAGTCAATCGAGTCCGTCCATTTCCCTTTCCTTTTCCGGAATTGCTTGAAACTTGAGAAAAAAGATGTTTGTCCAAAATGGTGAAAGGATTTTGATTTCGAATTTCGAATGGCAAAATTCCATCCAATTCCCCCCCCCCCCCCCTTTTTTTTCACCCTAGTTTCCTTATATAAAAGCTCTCTTTGCATTTAGTGGTGGGGGGTTTTTTTTTTTTTTAGTCGGGGAGGTTGAAAAAGAAATAGAGTTAGAAAGTTAGGAGAAAACACATTGGAAAGTTGGAGATTTTAGTTAGGGAAACTTTTAACTAAAGAAAAGAGAATAGCACAGTAAGAAATAGCTAGAGAAATATATACGAAACACGTTCGAGTGTCATTTTTTTTTCTCGTTCACTCTCACTTCCTACCGCCTATTTGAGTCTGAATTTCTGCCCGAGCTTCTTGTTCATTGCGCGTATTTAAGTGTGGAGGTGGAAGTCAGTCGTCTCGAGCTCGTTTGGTCCTCGTCGCTGCACCAAAAATAGGTAATGTTTCATCCTTCATAGTAATCCTTCTGTCTCTTATTGTATTCGGAAATGACTTCATGTTTTAGTCGAGACAAGGTTTCGTAGTTGAATCTAATGTTGTGTTTCTCTGTTGCTTTACTCGAGTTTGATTTGAAGCTTTCCCTGTCAAACTTATTTTTCGGATATCGTTGAATCTCTAGTATCTTTGTTTATGCTGTCGTCAATCGAGCTATTTTTTTTTGGGGTTGTTACTATTTAATATTGTCATTCATGTGAATCTGATAGATTTGAGTTAACTGATATGCTTAAGTCGCTCATAACGCTATCTTTCATTATTTCTGCCTTGGTGACTTCTTTTCTCCTTTCTCATTCCACTGTTGTGAATAAATTTATTGGGTATTTTGCTGTGTTTCTCGTTTAGCGTTTAGTCTCTCGTATGTGTTTATCGTGTTGTCCTGTGTTGTTGATAGTATTGAGTCGGTTTTGGGTTAGGATTCATGTTTGGTTTAACATAGTTTTGCCTACCTCTTGAATAATAATGAGCATGCCGTTCTTAGTTCTCATTGTCGTATAATCTAAAATTATTTATCATAGGCATAACCGGTTTTTTGGCTTGCTAATTTATTCGATGTTACTGCTCAACAATGTCAATCTCTGTGAATATTGTGTTCGTTTTCACCTGTTGGCATTCATAAGCATGCTGAGTTAAGAAATAGCATTATCAGATTTATTTGTTTGAGTATAATAACAGTCTTTTCCCTTATTTGAAATCTCTTCCTTTGGGCATGATTGTATAACATCACTACACTCTAAGTTAGTTTGAATCATTACGTAAGGCATATTAATGGTATAGCATGTTCTCTTTCTCCTCATCTTTGTGTGATTTTGTTTACTGTTAGCTGTGGTCACATATTCTTCATAATGTGGCCCACTTTGATTGCCCTTTGAAAGCCCCTCAATTTTATTGTTATATATATATATATTGGTTCCATTAGGCATTAAAGCTTTGCTTGCTGTTTCCTGTGACCTGTTAAAATCTATGCATTGATATTTTTTTAAAATTTATTTGCTATTGGGTTTTATGGCAACTTGGTGTTAAGTTTCTTAAATAACTTTTATCTCAATTAAGTCATGTCTCATTTGTTTTATCATTGCAAAAAATGCTTTATCCTCTCATTTTGTTGTATGAACTGACTTCTCGGCCATGGCCAAAGTTTATGTTTGTTTATGATTTCAGTAATATTAATTTAAAACCTGCCAATGTCATGTCATGTCATGAACCTAGTGAACGAAATGAGGCAGGTGATAATGAGTGTGAGGAATATGAAGAAGAAATGAGGTACCCGAACATGTTGCTGAGGAGTTTCGACAATTTGAGAATCAACATGAGCCAAATCTTAAAGAAACTGAAACTGTGAATCTCGGAGATGAGGAATGTGTCAAAGAAGTCAGAATCAGTGTCCATCTGACTGAAGCCCAAAAAAGAGACCTGATTCGTTTGCTCAGGGAGTACATTGATGTATTTGCCTGGTCTTATAAAGACATGCCAGGGCTGAGCACGAATATGGTGTCCCACAAGTTACCGATCAATCCAGATTTCAGTCCAGTAAAACAAAAGACTTGGAAGTTCAAGCCTGAGTTGAGTTTGAAGATAAAAGAAGAGATTACAAAGCAGATCGAGTCCCAAGTAGTGGAAGTGATGCAATATTCGACTTGGTTAGCTAATGTTGTCCCGGTTGCCAAGAAAGACGGAAAAATCAGAATTTGTGTTTACTACAGAGATCTCAACAAAGCTAGCTCGAAAGATAATTTTCCATTGCCAAACATTCATATCCTCATTGATAATTGCGCTAAGCATGAGATGCAGTCATTTGTGGATTGTTATGCGGGTTACCACCAGATCCTGATGGATGAAGAAGATGCAGAAAAGACAGCTTTCATCACGCCTTGGAGTGTATATCATTATCGGGTGATGCCGTTTGGTCTCAAGAATACCGGTGCTACTTACATGAGGGCTATGACGACCATCTTTCACGATATGATTCACAAGGAGATCGAGGTGTATGTAAATGATGTCATAATCAAGTCCCGCGAGAGTTTGGATCACTTAACTCACTTGAGAAAATTCTTTGATCGGTTGCGTCGATACAATTTGAAGTTAAATCCCGCCAAATGTACTTTTGGAGTGCCAACTGGCAAGTTGTTGGGATTTATAGTCAGCAGGAGAGGCATTGAGCTTGACCCTTCCAAGATTAAGGCGATCCAAGAATTACTTCCTCCGAAGACCAAGAAAGAGGTGATGAGTTTTTTGGGAAGGTTGAACTACATCAACCGGTTCATAGCTCAATCCACCGTGGTGTGTGAGCCCATCTTTAAGTTATTGAAAAAAGATGCCTCGTCCAAGTGGACCGGAGAATGTCAAACTGCTTTTGATGCCATCAAGAACTATTTGTCCAATCCGCCGGTATTGGTCCCTCCACGAGAAAGGAGTCTGTTATTGCTATATTTGTCTGTCTCAGATAATGCATTGGGATGCATGCTTGGTCAACATGACGAAATTGGGAAGAAAGAGCAAGCCATTTATTACTTTTGCAAAAAGTTCACTCCATATGAGTCTCGTTACACTCTTTTGGAGAGACGTACTGTGCTTTGACTTGGATCGCTCAAAAGTTGAGACATTATTTGTCTTCTTATACCACATACCTTATTTCCAAGATGAACCCGTTGAAGTATATTTTCCAGAAAGCAATGCCGACCGGGAAGTTGGCTAAATGGCAAATGCTTTTGAGTGAGTTTGACATTGTGTATGTGACTCAGAAGGCGATAAAGGCACAAGCCTTGGCTGATCATCTTGCGGAGAACCCAGTTGATGAGGAGTATGAACCACTCAAGACTTATTTTCCCGACGAGGAAATTTCATTTGTGGGTGAAGATATTTCTAAAGCCTACCCCGATTGGAGAGTATTTTTTGACGGAGCGGCGAATCATCAAGGGAAAGGTATCGAAGCAGTCTTAGTGTCAGAATCCGGTCAGCATTATCCTATGGCGGCTAAACTACAATTTAATTGCACAAACAACATGGCTGAGTATGAAGCTTGCATCCTAGGTCTGAGGATTGCCATTGATATGAATGTTCACGAGTTGTTGGTTATTAGAGACTCAGATTTGCTGATCCATCAGGTTCAAGGTGAATGGGCTATGAAGAATCCAAAGATCACACCGTATGTGCAACATATACGAAAGTTGTGCAAGAGATTTCGCAAGATTGAGTTCAGACACACTCCAGGACACAAAATGAGTTGGCCGATGCTCTTGCCACCATCGCGTCAATGATTAAGCATCCGGATACAAGTAATATTGATCCAATGGATATAGAGGTAAAAGAACAGCCTGTTCATTGTTCACACGTCGAAGCGGAACCAGATGGTTTGCCTTGGTATTTTGACATCAAGAAGTATTTAGAGGATGGGACTTATCTTGAGAATGCAACGTTCAACCAGAAGAAGTCGATACGTCACATGGCCCTCAATTTCTTTGCAAGTGAGGAAATCCTTTACAGGAGGACTCCAGATTTAGGTCTTCTCAGATGCGTTGATGCTAATGAAGATGCAAAGCTTCTGGACCAGATACATGCCGGAGTTTGTGGTACTCATATGAATGGACTCATTTTGTCGAGGAAGGTCCTTCGAGCCGGCTATTTTTGGATGACTATGGAACATGATTGTTACAAATTTGTGCAGAAATGTCATAAATGACAAGTGCATGGTGATTTGATTCGAGTGCCGTCTCACGAACTCAATGCTATGAGTTCACCTTGGCCGTTTGTAGCTTGGGGCATGGATGTCAGTGGTCCAATAGAGCCAGCCGCCTCTAACGGACACAGATTCATTTTGGTTGCCATTGACTACTTCACCAAGTGGGTAGAAGCAGCTTCGTATAAGTCGGTCACCAAGAAGGTTGTAGTTGATTTTGTCCGCAACAATTTGATATGTAGGTTTGGAGTACCAGAATCCATCATTACTGATAATGGAGCAAATCTCAACAGTCACTTGATGAGAGAGATATGTGAACAATTCAAGATTACTCACCGAAACTCAATCGCCTACCGTCCCCAAATGAATGGAGCTGTAGAAGCCGTCAACAAGAACATAAAAATGATTTTGAGGAAAATGATTGATAATCGCAGAGGTTGACACGAGATTTCCCGTAAGATTTCTATTTCTATTGCTCTTTACAATAGAAATTGGGACAAATTTTTTGAGGGGGACTAAAAAATTCTCAAGAAGAAGATCTCTCCAACAAAGTCAAGACTGAAGTTACTTTGAGAATTGTAACTGGGACAATTTTTTTTAGAATATCTCAAAAATTCCATGATTTACTCACCAATGGTTAAAGATAAGCCAAGACAGTTAACTGGGATAGAAATTTTGAGGATGGCCTCAAAATTTCGACAAGATTCATTGACAGTTTTAGAGTAACTTTGAATACTTCCCAACAAGTGATCAGACAGATCTCAAAACACCAACTCCGAATGACGTTCATTAAACTTGATGTGACATGACACTTGGCAAGGACTGTTTCCAAACACTACTTTTGAAAATCTATTTTCCTTAAAAGCTTTTCCTTCATGTGCTAATTATTTTTGCATAAAAATATTTTGTCTTATCTATCAAGGGGCGGGAAGTCGGAGAAATCAGTCGGAGATAGCAAGACAAGGAGCAGACAATCGAAGATATCAACACAGATCAGTTCATTTTTTTTTTAAACTAACAATTTTCCTGTGGATGCAGGTCTATAGGTTTGCCTCAAAGCAGCATGTTCTTCCATTCAATGAATATGGAGAAGTCAAAAGGGTGAGAGCTCCCCAAAATTGTTAATTTTTCTGTGGATGCAGGAAATATTTTATGTTGCTTATATCAAAGATTTTGGAATATGAATAACATTATTTCATTTAATTCCCAACAAGGCGAGGTCCATAGTGAACATTGCAACTATGTTCGGAGATGAAACAAATAAAAGCCACGAAGAAAGCAATATTATTATTTTCAGCAACTAAAGATATCTGGAAGACGTTTATCTGCATTATATTATCAGATATGATAATATTTCCTACCCGGAGGGTTATTTATATCGTATTGTCAAATGAGATAATACCATTACTCCGATGGTCATTTTATTATATTGTCATTGAGACAATACCGCCACCCAAAAATACCCCGGAAGATCACCTATGTTGCTCGGTGAAGCATTATCTTCGTTCGGTATCGAGGACGGCGTCATCAAAGAAATCATCCAGTGCAAGAGAAAAAAGTCATGCATCGCGGGAAAAAGATTCATGCATCGCAAGAGAAGGACTCATGCATAGCGATAAAAGAAGTCACCTATCGCAAGAGAAAGATTTACCTATCACAAGAGAATCAACATCAACTGCATCATTTTCCTTTGCAAAGACGACATCAAGAGAACTATCAACATATTACATCAGCCTATTTTATTACTTTGACATCAAAAGAAGAGTACAATGAAGATTATATTGCAGATATAATACAAGCTTTATTTGCTTTACGTCAAACCCAATGAAGTTGACGTCAATGTTCAAGTAGAGAAATTAAGTGTCAATACGGTAAAAGACACTATCTCTCTATTTGAATTGCATTTTATGCTAATGAGTTTTATCTCAGTCTTTTTCGAAGGCATCCGATAGGATGAATTCTCAAAACAAACCACAAGTGCGGACGACATAAAAAAGGATGCAGCACAATGTGGAACTTTTTCTTAGCAGCGAACTGGGACATAGTCCGAAGATGAGTGTCAAACTCTTAGGACGCGAGCAGAGGAGCGACTTCCACTACAATCAAACCACACCCCTATCAGAAGGCATGTGGGTTTATCTTTAGGTTTGTTGATTTCAGTTTTGCATCGAAATTTTTTAGTCTCTACCCGAAATAGCTTTCCAATCGAAGTGACATTGCGCCAAGAGCTTTGGGAATTATGTCCGTGTAAGTTCTTACTTATGGGTGTGAAGCGCACCACATTCATGACTAAGAAGTTGCAAGCCTCCTTTTCATACTCGACTTACTTTGTCACTTTTCCAGAACCAAAGGTTATCTTGCATAATAGATTTCCTTTTCAACCGATAGAGTCGAACTACAAGCGGCCTGATTCCCTAAGTTGAGGGATATGTAGGCGGGCTCAAAATTGAAAACTCGGCTGTATTCTAAAATTCTCTCTTAAAATCTTATTCTCGAGCATTTCGGTACCCTCCATAATTTGATATCGGGATGACTTATGAATTCTTTCAAAATCGTGTGTTAAATCAAGCTTATCAAACTACAAGTGGCCTGAATTCTTATGTACCCTGAGATATGTAGGAAACCCATTTCTGGGTTCGGCCGTAATTCTTAAAGTCCGTTCAAAAATCCCTTTTCTAAAAGATGAAAATGTGGTTGGTCAAAATTGGATTAGTCAATTTCATTTTCCTCGAATTTCTTGCATCAATCCAAGTAAAATGAGGGACAATTGTTGACACCCGATTTTGACCCTCCTCGGGAAGAATTAATTTTCGAGCTTCTTAATTTCAAACAATTTGGAATAATTAATTTGATAAAAATTGCAAATGTTTTTCAAGTTATTTTTTGGTAATTTTAGTTATTTTATAAATTTTAAAATAATAAATATATTTTTATATAATTATTATATTTTATAAATATTCAAAAATTCGCGTAAAAAAGATTTTACTTTTACATAAATTTTTTGTTTAGTTTAAGTTATAGTTAATATTCTTAAATTAATTAGTTTGATTAAGTTAATTATTTTATTCCGTTAAGATTAAGAAGCTCATTAATTAATTAATATTAATTCGTCTTATTTAATATTTAGCCGAATTCACCGACTAAATTCAAGTTTGCAATTCATTTGGTCATCTTTTCAATTACATTTGTGGCCCCGTTTTTCCCCTAATTTGAATCAATTATCAGCCTAGGCGCACTTTCAATTGTTCACAAAAAGACACACCTAACATTTCAATACATTACAGTAACAATACAACAACAGTTCCAAAACATTCCCCAGCCCACCAAATAACAACGTACAATACCTACCAAACATGTTTAACTCCTCCAACCCGGCCCAATTCCTCCCATCAGTAAACATTTAGGAACGAGACATTTTGCCCCAGCCTCATTTGGCCCGCTAGCCTCGTAGGCCTAACCCGCGAGCCTTAGATCATATCCTATGGGCTATGAATGTTTAAAAATATTTTTTATATATATATTTTTAGTAGTGTTTTATTTGTAAAGATTTTATCAATAGATATTTTTAAAAATATAAAATCAAGTCTTTTGCAAATCTTTTGCATTTTAGGGCCATGAGCCCACTAAATTTTCTTTATTGCCCAAGCCCATTACTCCATTAGGATTTTTATTCATTTTTATAAGTATATATAATGGTATATATTCTCTTTTGTCTTTTAAACGTTAGCAACTTTTTCTTTTTAGGCATGACATTAGGGTTTTGAAGTTTTAGAGTTCAACAAATCTTTCCAAACTCATTCAAAGTTCAATTTCCAGATCGACATTGATACATGCATACATCCATACAAGTAAGAATCTATCATTTCTAGATTTATTTCTTCTTTAAAAAATGAGCTAAACTTCGTCCTAATCGAGTTCATCTTTTGCAATAGTTTCATATATAATATCTTTTTTCTTAATCATTTTCTTGATGCATGATATCATGTGTATTAGGTGTGTTTTTCTAATGAGTAATCCAAAAAGTTAATTTTTCTACATGTTCATTTTGAAGTCTGAAAATAACTTTTGACATATTTAAAATATACATGGAAATCAATGGAGAATGATGATGAATGTAGTGCACATGAAACTAGTGTAGGGGCGAATGAATATAAAGAATCCCCACAAAAGAAATTAAGGCAGTTAAAAGCATTTGTTTGGAGATATTTCAAGAAGATTGGTAGAGATATAGATGGAGTGGTAAAAGTAATATGTAGAGGTTGTAAGGATTCATATAGGGTTGGATCTGCTTCTGGACCTAATGGTAAGAACTATCGAACATCACATTTGAAACGTCATTTACTTAAATGTATAATGGTTAAGTATTATGATTTGGCTCAAATGTATATGGATCAGCAAGGTAACATACATTTGAGAAAGATAGATCAATTGATTACCCATGAAAAGCTTGCTGAAGCTATTAATGAGCATGATTTGCCGTATTCTTTTGTTAAATATAAAAAAATTAGAGCTTGGGCAGATTATGTAAATCCAAAAGTGGTAATGCCATCGAGGAGCACTTATGTTGTGGATGTCCAGAAAGTGTATTTTGGAGAAAAAGAAAAATTAAAAAAAAATAAGTCTTGGCTAAGATTCCTAATCAAGTTTGTTTAACTTATGATTGCTGGACAACGGGTACTTTTGAAGGATATCTTTGTTTAACTGCTCAATATATTGAAGATAATTGAATGGTAGTAAGTAAAATTTTGATTTTTTGTCGTATGATTCCTCCTCATTCTGGAATTGAATTGACTGCAACTATAGATGATTGTTTGAAAGAATGGGAAATTGATAGGAAGGTGTTCTCTATCACTTTAGATAATGTCACTAACAATGATAACATGCAAACTATTTTAAAAGGTCATCTTGGTTTGCAAAAGAGTTTATTATGTGATGGTGAGTTTTTTCATGTACGTTGTTCTGCTCATATTCTAAATTTGATTGTCCAAGAAGGTTTAAAGGCATCTAATGATGCCTTGTTTAGAATTAGAGAAATTGTGAAGTATGTTAAGAAAGTTTGAGCAATGTGTTAAGCAAGTTGAAATTAGTACAAATTTGGGTTTACGTTTGGATGTGGCAACTAGATGGAACTCCACGTACTTGATGATTGAGAGTGCACTACAATATGAAAAAGCTTTTTCTAGTCTATAGTTAATTGATAGAAATTACTCAAATTGTCCTACATTTGATCATTGGAGAAGGGCAGAAAAATATTTGAATTATTGGAGCCTTTTTTATGAAATAACAAACTTAATTTCTCATTTAAGGTATCCAATTTCCAATTTGTACTTTATGCAAGTTTGAAAAATTGAATGCTTGCTGATTAAAGCTGTCAAAACAGGCTGGCCCAACCCAAACCAACCAAACCCTAATGGGTTTGAGAGTTAAATGGGTTAGTATGGGTTGACCTTTTTAATTAAGGGACTATAAAATAGCTGCCCAACCAATCCCTAAGCGGGCCACAGGTTGAGACGGGTTGGCCCTTCAACCAAAAAATGAACAATATTGCTCTCTTAGAAAGAATATCTAAGATATCGAATGTTGATATCTAATGAACACGACATCAATACATACAAAAAATCATTTATGAATCACACACTTCGGTGAATACTTACAAAAATATATAATAGCCAACATAAGATTTAACAGAAAAATGTTGATCATTCCACCATTCACCCACAAAAAACTAGCTGGTTTAAAAGATTTTCAGTAACACAAGGCAGCCGAAAAACTTAACAAATCTAAATTGCTAAATATTACATGACCCATTAATTAAAGTTTTACAACTCCGCTTCCGCTTCAGCTTCCACTTGTACCATTGATCACATTTGAATCAACATGTGATATTGTTTCCTTAAGAAGTTCATCTTCATCTACCATTCACCATACAAAATGTTAGTTAGATAATAATTAACAAATACTTTTAGAAAAAGAGTGATATATTAATAGAGTAGATAGAAATATATTACCCTCATTAGGTTGAGTAAATCCATGAAATCAATTTCTTGTAGTGACAAGAGTTTGGACATTTTTAATGATGGATACAATTTGTGTATTTGGTAACAACACGACCACCAATACTAAATGTCGATTCAGATGCTACGGTGGTAATTGGAACACTGAGAATATCTCATGCCATTATCGAAAGATCAGATTACTTTTTTTCATTATCCTTCAATTCTAATACTTAATAGCATCCATCTCATGAAAAGTCTCAGAATCGAGCTCTTGTTCCTCCAAATAAAGGTTCAATTCTGACATTCTAGCAATGCAAATAGATGTACCCTCAAACTCTGTAAACTTCTATTAATTTGAAACATGAAATATAATAATGATAAGAAGACAAACCCTATCATAGCAAGTAAAAAAGTAAACTGATTTTAACTTCAAATAAAATAGTGAAAGGTAACTCTTTTTTTTTTGTCTAACTACACATTAAACAGAACTACAAAAACCATCAAGTAAACAAAATTAGTTATAAAATGTGTAAGGACTTTTAATCACAACCCATCAAAGTAGAGAATAGAAGTGTTTTAAGAAATGATACATAATGATTTAGAGAGAGAAAATTAGATACTTACCACAAATAAAGTAGACTTATTTTGTTTTGATTGACTTTCTTATTCAGTTGGTTTGGACCGAATAGTAGAAGCAGTTTCCCCAATTTGATTATTTGCATACTGTTCATAGAGCTTGTATAATTTTAACTTTATAGTAGCAGCCTGCGCTTTTGAAGTTGATTATAGAGTTCTTGAGTATTTCTTGAGTTTGATTGATAATGGAGCTCTTTGAGTTCTTGAGGTGAAGGTTTTGCGAATGAGTTGAATCTCTTGGTAGATTTTTGGAAATTTGAATAATGGAAATGCAGTGGATATGTTTTGAAACGAGTTTGGGAGAGGAAGAAAAGATCGTGCAAAAGTACCGCGTCGTGAAGACACTTTAAAATATCAGCTTCCAGATAGTCACCCCTTCTCCGCGTCGCGGAGAGGATACATTGTCCTCTGCCTAAAAAATTATTTTGTGACCAAATCCTTCTCCGCATCGCGCCAATGCTCTCCAATTTGAGTCTTTGCTCATTTTTATTATCAAGTATCTAAGCCCCCATAAATCATTGAGGGAACCTACATATTTTAATCATAACTCTTTAATTCACATTTCAAATTCAAGGTAGAGTTAAGGGTAAATTTCGAGAAACCTTTTTGAGTCATTTTGAGAAGTCTTTTACAATATTCTAAAACTTGTTTTAAGACTTGAGTAAATGAGTATGAGAATGAGGAGAGTTGAGTTTCACTTTTCAAAATGAGTATAATGGAAATAAGTATTCCCAAATGTAAACATTTTTACATTTAAAACAAGAATAAACCTTGATTTCCAAATGAGTTCATGAGGAGTTTTTGAATATTATCTCTTTTAAGAGAATCTTTTGAGCAATTATCTCAAAATGAGGAGTAGTTATATTTTTAAACATTTGAGCATGAGTTATATATTATTGGGAGTAGTATTGAGCACCGATATTGTAACACCCCGTAACTAGTAAGAGCTAGGATTAGAAAGAGTCATTTTTGGAAAGAATGAAAATCTGGAAATTTGACAAAATTAAGTCAAGTTTTAGTTTTTGGTCAACTTTAAACGACCATAACTCCTAGCTCAGGAGGATGAGTTAGGTGTGCTTCCAGATACCATAGGAAAGATCTTTGGATTATCTTTCCAACGCCTCCAGTTTGTACGATTCTGAGTTTGTATGAGTGAGATATGCTCATTTGAAGTTGGGCTGTTCAAATAAGGAAAGTCCAAACCGGATTTTAGAAGGGCATTATGGTATTTTTCATACCCCATGACTTAATTTCATTTTTTGGTAATTAATTGGGATCTAAACTGATAGAATTCAGTTTTTCCTTTTGGAGACTAAGTTAGGGTTTTTGAGAGAAGAGAAGAGAAGAGGAGAAAAGAGGAGAAGGAGTAAGAATTGTCTAGTTCTTCGATAATCGCTTGTGGATTTCGTCAAGGGGTGCTCCCTACGAGGTATGTGAGATCACATAGCATTGGGTTAGTTCACTCACGCGCCAATCGTGTTTTATTTCAGTGAATTTAGGTTCTTGAAGGATTAGAAATTGAGTTCTTGATGGATTGTTTGAAGTTTCTATTAGGTTCTTTATTGTTGAAGTTTGATGAGAAGTTCTTGATCTAAATCCATGAAATTTGATGTTGTTTTGAGTAGATTCTTGCATATTTTGGTTATGTAGTGGAATCTAAGTGTTTGGGGAAATAACCAATTGTGTTTAGAGGGTTTAAAGTTAAAAAACGAGCAAGAAAAATCGGGGATTTTCTGGGCAAGGGTCTGGGGTGCCGCCCCAGCCAGAGCTCCCCACTTCAGTGTCTGAAGTTTGGGGCCTGGGGCGATGCGCCACTCAGAGCGCCCCAACTTCAGTTCTGAAGTTTAGGCTCTGGCGCCCGCGCCACTCAGAGCGCCAGGGGCTCCATGTCTTCTACTTCTTTCCCATTCTTTCCATGCTAGTTCCCTTGAAACGTACCTATGTTTCATAGTTGACTCCTATACTTTAAGGTACGTTTAAACAACATGAAATCATCCATAACATGAGATCATGAGCCTTGAATCTATAATTCAATTCAAGGAAAGTTAAGATCAAAGTCAAGAGAAGTAAGAGTCAAGTCAAGAGAAATTCTTAGTGTTTTCCAAAAGTCTTTTTCAAATGTTTTAACTTTGTTTTAAAACTTAAAGTTCAAGTTGAGTAAAGAGTAAAGATTGAAGTTCATTTCTTCAAAGAGTATATGGGGACTATCTATTCTCAAAGAGTTTAAAATGTTTTCACATTTAAATAAGAAAAGAAAACCTTAATTTCCAAAGAGCCTTTGAGCTAGTTTTCAGAAAAGATGTAAATGCTTTCACAATTAAGCAAGAAAGGAAACTTTGATTTCCAAGATAGCCCTTGTGCTAAGTTTTTGAGTAATTATCTCAAATCACAGAAAGAAGTATATTTTTAAACATAAGAGCTAGTATCATATTTTGGGAGTAGTATTGAGCACCGATATGAGGGAGAGTTCAGACAACTCCCAGCCCCCATAAATCATGTAGCCATCATGGGTAGAAAAGGGTCATACTTTTTAGATGATTCCTTAGTTCTTTTAAGCATAGACTAGTGGATCCACTTAGTAGTTCAAGTTTTATACCATCGGCAAGGTATAGGAAGGCCCTGGCAGCGTGAGGCAAAACGTTATATCATCACAATAGCTCTTAAGTGATGGTTGTCGGTTAGAGAAACTCCCACAATAGTATTATTTTGTATTTTTATATACATTTCAGAGTTTTATTGTATCTTTTCATACACATCAGAGTTACTATTGTATTTCTAAATACACAGAGTTGATATCCATGTTTTAAAAGATTTTATTTATATTGAATTTATATTATTGCTTTATATTTAAATAAGTTCAGTTCAGTCAGTTGAGTTGAGACCAGGTTTGTTCTTTCAGTTCCTTTCAAGCTTTTGTCTTGTTTTAGAATTCCCCTCGCATACTTGTACATTCAATGTACTGATGCCATTTGGCCTGCATCTTTTAATGATGCAACCACAGGTAACTAGGATCAGCATCCATCGCATCGTTGATCCAATAGAGCACTCAGAGTCTTGTGGTGAACCTCTTTGCTTTCCGAAGGATCTTTTTTATTGCTTTTAGTATTATTATTAGTTCGTTAGGATGTTGTGGGTCTTGTCCCGACATCCATCTAAGTTGTTTAGAGGCTTCATAGACAATCAGATGTTAGTTCTTGAGTTTTCTATTTCCTATTTTAATGGTTGAGACTTGAGTTGCCATTTTGGCTAAGTTTAATATTTCTTAGAGACATTTGTATGAGTTATCCTTTGAGATATATTCTTGTGTTTAAGTCTTCCGTTGAGTAAGTAAGCCAGGCCAATGGTTCACTTGGGGCCAACAATGGTTCTCGAGTGCCAGTTTCGCCCAAGGTGTAGGCTCGGGGCGTGATAGATATGGGGATGAGTTCAGACAACTCAAAATCCTCATAAACCATGTATGCCAACATGGGTAAAGGATCATACTCTTTAGATAATTCCTTATTGCTTTTGAGCATATCTTAGTAAATCCACTTAGTTGAGGATATCCCATATTCCGACAAGGTATAGAACAGTTCTGGCTACGTGGGTGAGAAGTTGTATCATCACATAAATCATAATGATGGTTGTCGGTTAGAGAATCTCTCAAATAAGAGTAGAGAGTTTATGCTGGTATTTTTTTTTATATACATTGAGTTATTATCAACTGTTTTAAAAGCTTTATACATTTTACATCTTTTATTGTTGCACTCTTTTGAGCTCTTATTTTGATGAGTAAGTCTTCCATTGAGTATTGATCCAGGTCAAGGGTTCGCTTGGGGACCAACGATGGTTCTCGAGTATCGGCCATGTCCAGAGTGTAGGCTCGGGGCGTAACAAAAATAACTCAAAAGACAAATGTGTTAGTCTGTGTAGATGATAAACAATACAAAATATCGTACACATGACTGTAAACACATAAGAGCTGTTTCACTTGAAGATAAACTAGCCCCATGATATAGAAAAATGACTAAATAGACAAGAATTTGTCCATTTGATTTTGGACTAGTGACAGAAAGGTTGACTTGTGTTGAACCAAGATCTTTTGTATCTTTCATTATTATACTTCTGATTTTTGATTGAGATGTAACTCTAATTTCCTTGTGAGGATTGGAAAAGATAAAATTTCTCAATGATAGGGATCAAGCCTTGAAAGACTGCATAAGTATCTCACGGATGAGAATTCAGGTCATTCATAGTCTGACTAGCTGGAATCTCCTTTTGATTTGAGATGAAGAATCGACCTTTTATGAGATGAGAGAGTAAGGTTTTGAAAGTGAATTTCAAGTTTTGGTGGGAAACTAAAGACTCAAGGAGTATTTGGACGCATTTTCGATAGTGACTTGTTATTTATGTTTTGGGGGTTCTAGAAATTTTTTGAAAAAAGTGTGGGCTAGAACATCTCCAAATAAAACAACACATTCACACAAATAGTTAATTATGTAGTACACAAACAATTATTGTGCATTTTAAACAAATATGTGACTCTTTTGTGCCAAAGGTAGGCGTAATAATTTGAATAATGTATAATGTCATTTGAAACATTCCTTTGTCCCAAATTCCAAATTTATACAGGCTTCATGAATAAGCTGAATGAGGATATATAATAGGGAATATGGGATACAAATAATCAGTCTGACGTAGGGGTACAATCCTAAACTAAGCCTTCATTCTTGTCACTCCCCGAGCTTACACCCTGGGCGGAACTGGCACTCGAGAACCATTGTTGGCCCCAAGCGAACCTTGGCCTGGCTTACTAACTCAGCGAAAGACTTAACTTAACAAAGATAAACCCAAATAAAACTTAGAATGTTATGAAACAAACATTCAACTAGCCAATACGCTGGCAAACTCAAGTCTCAACATAAGATAATGAAAATGAAAAGATTGAAGAACAAACATATGACAGTCTATCTATGAAGCCTCTAAACAACTGAGATGGATATCAGGACAAGACCCACAACACCCTAATGAACTAACTAATACTGAAAGCAATAAAAAGGGATCCTCCGGAAGCAATGAGGCTCACCAACAAACTCTGGAGCTCAACTAGAATCAATGATGCACTGGATGCTGATCCTGGTTACCTGTATCTTCATCATTAAAAGATGCAGGCCAAATGACATCAGTACATTGAATGTACGAGTATGCGGGGGGAATTCTAAAATAAGACATAAGCATGAAAGGAACTGAAAGACTTACCTGGCTTAACTCAACTCAACTTAACTAAATTCATTTCAATATAAAGCAGTATAAAACAAGTGCAATATAAGGAAAAACTTTTTTAAAACATGACTAATAACTTTGTGTATTTATAAATACCATAATAACTCTATATGTATGCGAAGTTACAATATGAACTCTGTTTGTATATGAAAATACAATAAGTTGTGTATATAAGAATACAAAATACTTATGTGGGAGTTTCTCTAACTGATAACCATCACTTAAGAGCTATTGTGATGATATAACGTTTTGCCTCACGCTGCCAGGGTCGTCCTGTACCTTACTGAGGGTATAAAACCTGACTAAGTGGATCCACTAGTCTATGATAAAAAGCACTAAGGAATCATCTAAAAAGTATGACCCTTTTCTACCTATAGTGGCTACATGGTTTATGGGGGCTGTGAGTTGTCTGAACTCTCCCCCATATCGGTGTTCAATACTACTCCCAAAATATGATACTAACTCTTATGTTTAAAAACATACTTATTTCTATGATTTGAGATAATTGCTCAAAAACTTAGCTCAAAGGCTATCTTGGAAATCCAAGTTTCCTTTCTTGCTTAATTGTGAAAGCGTTTACTCTTTTCTAAAAACTAGCTCAAAGGCTTTTTGAAAATCAAGGTTTCCTTTTCTTGTTTAAATGTGAAAACATTTTAAACTCTCTGGGAATACATAGTCCCATATACTCTTTGAGAAAAATGGACTTCAATCTTTACTATTTACTCTTTACTCAACTTGAACTTTAAGTCTTAAAACAAAGTTAAAACATTTGTAAAAGACTTTTGGAAGACTCTATGAACTTCTCTTGACTTGACTCTTAACTGATCCTTGAATTGAATTATGGATTCAAGGATTTTGATTTGTGATAGGGAAAGATCTCATGATGTTTAGGAGTGTTTTTAGATAGTTAAACATGAGAAAAGATCAAGAAATCACTGTCTGGAAGCAAGTTCGCGACGCAGAGATGCATTTAATTATTTGGTAGCGAAATAAATTTTGAGGTAGAACAATCCATGACCACTCCGAGACACGGAGAAAATTTTGTCAATCTTGAGGAACAAGTCTGCGCGTGGACCTGGTACCCAGATTTGTTCGACTTGTTCCTTTTTTTCATTTTCTAACACTAATTCACCTAAATTCAATTCTTTTTCTCAATTCCTCCTTAGATTCAGATACCCAGCATATGTACACAAGAATCTAATGAAACACAACTCTAAAATCGACCTTAAACTCTCAAGAACTCCTCAATCTCATCCCAAATTCAAGAACGAAAGCAATTCAAGAACACAACTCAAGAACATCAAAGTCTCAATCTTTTAGGACAAAAATCATACTGAAATAAACATGTTTGGCGCGTGGGTGAACGAACCCAACGCTATGTGAACTCACATACCTCGTAGGATTGAATCCTAGGCGAAATCCACAACCAAAATCGCAAGAACTTGACGAACCTTGAACTTTTCTTCTCCTTTTTTCCTCTTTTCTCTTGTCTCTAAGCCCTAGCGAAATTCTCAATTGCGTAAACTGAACCAACTCAGTTTAGACCCCAAATAATTTGCTAAAAATGGATTTAATTAATTGAGTAATAAAAAGACTAAAATACCCCTTTAAAATCCGGTTGACTTTCCTTATCTAGACAGTCCGACTTCAAATGGGCATATCTCCCTTATACGAACTTGAAATCGCGTAAAATTGGCAGCGTTGGAAAGATAATTCAAAGATATTTCCTACGGTATCTTGTAGCACACATAACTCATTCTGAGCTAGGATTTATGGTCGTTCGAAGTTGACCCAAAACTCATACTTAACTTAATTTTGTCAAATTTCCAGATTTTCATTCTTTCCAAAAATGACTATTTCTAATTCTAGCTCTTTCTAGTTACGAGGTGTTACAGTTCTTGATTTCTTCTCATCTCCGAATGTCCACTCCTTTTGGATAGTAGCTCATAAAGACTCTTTTTTCAAATAAAATAAGCTATTAAAACCCCAACCCCAAAAGACAATGGTTTGCCAAACGACGTACACATCCTTTAAATTTTGAACACATAAGCATGATCGTTCGTTTAGGCCTTGGACCATTTTGGACTCAATGTGGTCTGTCTAATGGTCCCAACACGCCTTGGGTATTGGGCCATCTTAGGCAAATGTGCTAATTTCAGAGTTTGGGCTTCGCTCTACCCTAGTTGACTAAGAGTGAGCTTTATTTGAAGTGGACCGGTGATCCAAGTGGACAACTTGGGCTGGGACAGTTAGTGACCGTTGACCATTCAATGGCCAACTACATTCGCCAAAGTACCCCGATAAACAATTTGGATAACGAACGACTGCAGGCCGCATAATCGTCCTTTAGGCTTTTAAAAAATAAAAAGTTGTCGATTGACCGAATAAATGCTATGCATACAATAAAAGTTTAATGTTCGAAAGTTAAACACATGAAGCGCAAAAAAAATAAAATCACTAATTATTACAAAAACAAATAGTTAGTCAAATAAACAATCAAGTCAAATGGTTAGAACTTAATTAAATCTCCAGCAGAGTCGCAATTTCTATTTTATGTTTAAAAAGAAATATAAGACTTATTTTATAAAAATATCAATTTAACTTGTAAAGAAAAACCAATTTTATATAAGAGTCGTCATTTATTTTTTAACGAAAAATCAAGAAAACTTTAAATTTCCAAAAGACTTAAACAAAAAAATCATTTGAAAATACCAAAAAGAGTTCGGGGTTCAATTTACACTTCAAGAAGGTGTTAGACCCTTGAAGTGTCCGCTAACGTGTGATTGACCTACGACTTGACTAAAAATTTGATTAACTTTGAAAATTAACTAAGTATAGAAATTAAACAAAAAGATTTATGTTAAATACTACTTGAAAGGAAATGAACCTGAAATAATTTTTAAGAAATGATTTTTATTTGATAATCAACATAAATAAATAAAACATAAATATTTCACTTAAACATAAAGAAAAGAAAGGGCTATCTTGGGATTTAATTAGATTTAAACCAAAAGAAAACAATGTTAGAGAGTTAATATAAAAACAAGTAATAAGAATAAGGGAACAAAAGCTTCAAATTTGGGCTCCTTGCCCAAATTCAACTATGCTGGGCTTTTGGCCCACAACTTGTCCTATGTCTAAAAATTCTTCCCAAAATAATGGACTTTAGCCCAATTCTTGCCATGTCCTAAACTAACAAACGAGCTGCAGAGCTCAAAATCATGCAAAAGAAAAAAATAACATAAATAATAAGTAACTTACATTAATCTCATAGTGTAAAATCTAAATTATCTTCTATCCTTATTATTTTTCTAATTACGCAAATCCCATGTTTTTTAGGCATTTCAGATACATAATTAAGGATCCGGATACATTATTGTTGAATCATTATGTATCAATCTGTTGCATTTATTAAGGAAAAAAAAGCTGAAAAATAAAATTAAAATCTCATAGTATCCATTTGTTGCACTAATTAAGGGAAAAAAAAAACTGAAAATCAAATTAAGATCCCATAAATCGGGCTATTTCATTCTAAATTATTGTCAAGAATTCAATCATATAGTGTAACAAACCAAAAAATTCAAAATTTAAATTTCTTCTTCTTGTTCATTGTTCTCTTTATTTCATAAAAACTTTTGTTGAATTTTTGGATAAGTGAGGTGAGTTATGAAGGATACAAAAGTGATGAAATAGTTGTTGGACAAACGATTTCTTTTGTGAATCTTCAAGTTCATCGAATATCCTTTCGATTTTGATTCAAGATTGTCGAAAATTTTGAGATTCGAAATTCTTCTCCTAGTTCATTGAAGATCCTTTCAGTTTTGATT
This sequence comes from Solanum okadae, assembly GCA_036553675.1. Taxonomy (NCBI): domain Eukaryota; kingdom Viridiplantae; phylum Streptophyta; class Magnoliopsida; order Solanales; family Solanaceae; genus Solanum; species Solanum okadae. Next base: position 7,149,755 of record CM071680.1, read on the forward strand.
CAGAATTGTTGAAAATTTTGAGTTTCAAAATTATTCTCCCTAGTTTATTGAAGATCCTTTCAATTTTGATTCAAAATTATCGAAAATTTTAAGAAGAAACATCATGAATATCCTTTCAATTTAAATTGATAAGTGTTGTATTTCTACTATAGATACATTAAATAAGAAAGTTGCCCATAAGATTTTAGGTTTGGGATCGATACATTATTGTTTGGTAATTGTTATGTATCGATACATGTAATTTTTCCAAATAATAAATATTAGCATGTATTTGTAATGAAGGTAACAAAGCTTGCGACTAATAAATACTTGACCTCAAATAATTTTCAACAACAATGAACTAAGGTGAAATTGGTCCAATTAATAGTCTAATACAAGTACAACACTCAATGTATGAAGGTCATTACAATCTTATAATCAATAAAACTCTAGTTTTTCAACGAAGCAAGAAAGAAACAGTAAAATGGTAAAGGAAGCAGCAACTAACTAGGAATCATTAATAACCAGATAACTAAACATAATAAGGAACATCTGCTCAACTATCTTAGTTTAAACTCAAATGCAACGACTATAATTTAAAGACTCCACATATTTGAACCGAAAGAAAGGGGAATCGGGACGGGAGAAAACTACGACTACAACAACGAGAGTTCAAACCAAACAAGTACAAATGACTCAAAATATAAAAAGTTAAGAAAAACAGGAAGAAGTTATTTATAACCCAAAAATGTATATTTATAACCCAAAAAATAAGTTAGCGCATAAATTAAACAAGCAACACAAAATAAGGTAAAAATTACAAATGACCATTTCAATTACAAATGACAAACTTGTATTTTATTTTCCCTATTATAAGAGTATACCGAACCTTTTTTTTCTTCTCAAATTACAAGATCATTAAAATTATGAACAAATAAAATTACATGTCACAAATTGTAGAATTTTTATATTTAAGAGAAAAATTATAACTTAAACAAATAAAATTTCGACTTCAATTAATTTGAAATCATGTCTAAACGAGCCCTAACTAAAGCCTTTACAACTCAAAAGTGACTCATTTCCATGGTTTTTAGTCCCCTACTCAGTGTGGGAATGGCTAACAGTAAAGTAGGTTGTTTTAGACTTTTATTAAAGCCCTTTTCTGCGTTACTTATAATTAATAATTCATTAATCAATCACTAGGCGTTACTTTTTTAAAAAGAAAATCTAATTATAAATTGAAACAATCTATATGACTTTTGAGTTGTAAAAGGTGACCCTAACACTCGCATATTCATAGAAAAAAATTACTAAACATTAGGAATTTGGCACTCCAATCATGCTATGCAGATTACATGCTTAATCATATTTTATATTATTATATCAACTTATCAAATATTCAAGTTTGGTTTTATTATTTTAATTTTATATTATATATTTTTTCTTAAAAGATTTATCATTGTTGATATTCTTATTTTAGTTATTATTAGAATTTATTGATCGATTTAAAGAATTAATATCTCAAAAGGTCACTCAACTATAAAAATTTATGTAGTAAAATCATTAAACTTTGTTTTTTATCAGTAAAGTCACTCAAGTTAGAGTTTTTATCTTACAAAATCATTCAACTTAGAGCTTTTATCTTACAAAATCACTCGCCCTAATTTAACTTTAAAAAAATTAACACGACAAAATAATTAACTTTTTATATTATACACGGATCCCACAGATACACAAAATTCATTTTTTTTACCAATCCACTGACAAATTAAATAACGAATTCAAATAGATGATTAAATATTTTTAACGCGCATTTTAGCAAGAAATTGAACTCTGAAAATGTTAATGTTATAAATAAGAGAAAAATTACTGTTACTAAAGTAATAAGAAAAAGTTGGCCTGGCAAAAAATATCAGAGTAAAGTCAAAATATTCTAAACTATGATATCAAATAAATAACTTATTGATAAAACAAATTTAAAGTCAACGAAAAAGAAATAAATATTGCACACGCATTGGTATATACGGTATGATAATTGATACGTGTTTCAAAAATAAATTTGTAAGTATCATTTAACTAGAATTATTAATCATAGAAAAGAGCTAAAAATGGCAGATATCACGCTAAAATGCTGGCTGAAAATATTTACTTACCGATCTACCTAAATACAATATTACCGATCTACTTAAATACGTTATTTTAATTTGGGAGTGTGTGGATGGGATAAAAGAAATTAATTTTCTTTAATTTTGTTTATTTGATTTGGTTGAGTGATTTTGGAAGATTTTTTCATAAGTTGAGTGATTTTATTGATACAAGATAAAGTTTAATGATTTTACAACATAAATTCACATAGTTGAGTGATTTTATTGATACAAAATAAAGTTTAATGACTTTACCACATAAATTCTCATAATTGAGTGACCTTTTAAGATATTAACTCTCGATTTATATGTGTCAACTATAAAATATGATTTCACATCTAAAAAGGCAAGAAAATTTCACATTTAAGAAAAAATCATGTTTTCCTTGTAAAGTTTAGATTTAGACCCCTACTCTTGTCGATCCCAACCCTGGATACATCCAAGTTAAATCTTGATTTGCCGAGTTCGAAAGAGAAAGGAATGTGGAGCTCTATAAGTTCAATACTTACGATTTTTAGTATTAAATTCATTATAATTATAAGATTATGAATTTATATTTGCGATTTATTATGATTTTAGCATACTTTTATTCACAAATTTATATTTTGTATCGAATTAGTTCAGATGAACCTGATATTACTAGAACGTCTTCACTATTGCTTGAATTTGATATATTTAATTAGAAACTTAATTATCTCACCATACCTCTCGATGATAATTAATGCATGTGATCATAATGACTAAGGAAGAATTAACATCATATTCTGATGACTCACAACCATATCATTGCTTAATGGTTGCCCTTGCTCCAGCAAACTGCAGCTATCTTTTTTGCCTTGCAACTTTTTACAATAAATTCTTCAGCATCTGTCCACTCCATGTGATACAAAAGAATATTTTTCTATATTTTTAAAAGTCTTCCTTAATTTATTTATAAATTTCATATTAATAAAACTAAGATACTTAAATTGAGATGAAAAGAAGAAGAAGTAAGAAGTAATCTTCTCTAAACAATCTCGAGGTTTTGATAAATTTAACATTTTGATGCATGTTTCTAGTTCCTAAAAATATTAATTTTATTCTTGACACTTCAGAGTGATCAGACTATTTTATTCTCAATGTAATAAAATTATGAATTTGGGACTTCTTAGTTTCCTTATATTCTTTTTCAAATTATTTTTCAAATTCTTTCTCAAGATTTCTCTTTGTATTGTCAAAAACTCAGTTTAAAATAATTATGTTTGTTTAAGAGATTCTCAATAAGAACTCAATGAATACTCAGGGATATAGTTCATGCTGAAAAATAGACATGAACAATCAACTCAATAATCTCATGCACAATATGCAACAATTCAATAATTAGGAATATTAATTCAATAATCAGGAACTCAAGAACTCAGAACTCAACATCAACTCATCTCAATAATACTCAAATCTAAGGATAGAACCCTAGATTAGTCTTTTACTGATTTGAAAGTAGATGGTAGGGCGTGAGGACGAACTATTCCAACACTATGATATCCTTACATACTTGGAATAACGAGGTTCTTTGGTGAAATCGACGAAACTCGAAGAACAATTGAACCCTAGTTTTTCTCCTCTTGGAACCTTTCTTTAATGACTTGAAGCGTTAATGAATGTAAATAACTGATTAACACTTTCTAAGCCCTTAATTAGGTGTAAAACGTCGTGGTTTAGGCTTAGAATAAGGATTAAAATGTCGTAGTTTAAGTACCAAATGCATAGGGGAAAGACTAAAACGACCCCAACTTAAAAACTAACGAGTTGCCCTTCAAGGAAGGCTTCACGGACCGTTTAAGGCTCCACGGTCCATGAAATTCTTCATGGGCCGTTTAGCCATCCGTGAACCTTCATCTGTCTGACATTACTTCACTAAAAATACAATAACTTCTTACTCTAAGCTTGAAATGAGGAGAACTTCGTGGCGTTGGAAAGAGGACTGAAAGATCTTTAATTTGATAGGTCATGAGCCACCTAATTCGTTATGTGCTAAGAGATTTGATCGTTTGAAGTTGACCTTAAACTTAAATTTGACGAAGTCTCTTTTACGGACGACTTCACAGTCCGTACAAAGCTTCACGGACTGTCAAAGTGTCCGCTAACCTTCCTAAGTTTTGGGTTCAATTTCACAGGTTGGGTGACGGGCCGTGGACCTCTTCACGGCCCGTGAACCCATCCTGTGGAACTTCCTTGAACCTTACCAACTTTTGCGACCTGACCCTCAAGTTCATGGCCCGTGAAACCCTTTGTAAAAAGACATAAAGTTTTACTTTCACCACAGCTGGTTGTACGGCCTGTGACACCCTGTACGGACCGTACAACCTTCCATACACATGCACTTGTATTCAACTGAAGCCCTTTTCTTTTATCCATTCTAAGTTTCAATTTCCAAGGTGTTAATAAAGTGAGTTCGAAGAAGGTATATATAATGTACGCAAACTTGACCCCTACCTCAGAAGTAAAACATTTGTTTTCAATAGACTATCGGCTCAAGATAATAGTCTAGAAAAATAATATAATAAAAATAAATAAAACAACAAAACAAGACTGAAAAAGGAGACAAGAACAATACTTACGTAGTTGGTTTGACAAAAACAATGTCCATAAACACACATCCGACCAAGTATCGTGGATAGGATATTTGCCAGTCCAAAAAGATCAATATAAACCACTATTTATATATATCACATCTTTGCATGGATATTCTTCTTCTTGCACAAAAGATAACTCAACATTTTAGGGTGTGTATGGTAAATGGAGAAAGATATTTTCTGGTTTTAGTTTTAGTGTCTGCTATCCATATTAGAGCTCGACTAAATTTGTATATATCAAAGAATTCCATATTGAAGAGGTAAAACGCTCCCTAACAAATGAGATTTCATAAAAAAAATACATTGTTTTGTGCTAGTTTTTTTTAATATATATTAATATAAAATTCTTTGTCTTTGTAGTCCATCCGATCTTAAATATTATCTCCTTTCTATCATTTTATGTAAACATATTTAACAAGACACAAAAATTAAGAAAAAAAGAGAAAAAATTAATTTAGATGTATTATAATATTTACATGATTATAATTATGTCTAAAATAAGAGATTTGAAATTAGATTAGTTCCAAATATAAACAAGTTACACTCTTTTGGAAAGACCAAAAAGAAAATTGTGATATCCATAGAAATATATTATACTTAATAACTAAAAGTTTGGTATTTTTAAAATTTGTAATTGTACTAGATAAATCTACAAAATTTTATGATATGTAATATTTATGAATATTTGATTAAGAATATTTATTTATATCTTTAAAAGGCAATGAAAAAAGTTGAATTGACTATGACGGATTGTGATTTGTGTTATGACCTATCATTTAGCTTATTTGAACAAAAGTGACCATTGATTGATTTTTGGCTTGCACTTTCAAAGGCTAATAACTTTCCAAGAGTAAAATAGGAAGAATATTGTTATTTATTCATTGATTTTGTGAAATAATAAATATTTCCTTCGTTTATTTTTACTTGTCACTGTTTGACTTGATACACCCATTAAGAAAATAATTATTGATATAAGTATTTTACCACACTATTCCTGTTAATTAATGTTTAGTATGGAGTCTTAAAAATGATATGCAATAGTATTTAATGCTAAGGGTAAAACACGAAAAACTATAGTTATCTTTTCTTTGATATGTCAAAAGTGGAGTAATTTCCCTAGATAGTCACCCATGGGAAATTACCTAGTAATATCACTTATGTTTGTTTTAGGACTACAATATCACCCAACTTTACATATTTTCCTCAAAATGTACTTGACACAAAAAAAACATCATCTCTCCTAATGGGATGCCATGTCACATTATTCTTTTTTTTTTTATTAATAATTTTTTAAAATTTATTTAGACAACCCATATATGATACTAAGTAAAAAAAAATTACATAGCGCCAAAATTTTCTACCCTAGGTCTGGGGGATTCGGAGGCAAATCCAAATATGAATAATTGTCTATTAGTGTCGTGAATTAATAATTTAGAATTTTCAGTAGACATATAAAAACTTCAGTTAAAAAAGAATTCATCTGACTTTCGAGATTTAAATTTCTTTACCGAAATTAAAAGAGAAAATAAATAAATATATATATATATATCATTGAAAATTAAAAGGATAGAGGGGAGGAGAAAATCATTGTAGCTCTATGTGGGAGCATGGACGGAGCTAAGACTTTGATTACGAATTCGATCAAACTTAATAATTTTGATTCAAATTTCAATTTTATAATTAAAATTCATTAAATATATATAAATTATTAAATTTTTAAGTTTAATATTTTGAAAAATAAAATAAAATTATGATTTGGATATGTGATTGAGAATAAAGTGTGTCTATGTGTGTTTTATGTTTTTGTGGCATAAAGTATATTTTAATTAATCTGATCTGGACGTAAACATGGATAATTGTAACAGATATTAGAAAAAGAATTTCCATATAGGTGAAGACAAAAATAAAATATATATAATTTGTATTAGGTAGTTTGTTTTTATACACGTAGCATTTATAGCCGGATACTTATAAAGTCTAAATTAGGTTAATACAAAAATAATTAATTATCTTAATCCAGATAATTTTAGCAATATATTTAAAAAAAAATTGGATTTGCCTCTGAATCCCCAGAACTAGGGTTAACAATTTTGGCGCTATGTATTTTTTTTTACTGGGTATAATATATGGGTTGTCTAAATAAAATTTAAAAAATTGTTAATAAAAAAAAAAGAATAATGTGACGTGGCATCCCATTAGGAGAGAGATGATGTTTTTTTGTGTCAAGTATATTTTGAGGAAAATATGTAAAGTTGGATGATATTGTAGTCCAAAAACAAACATAAGTGATATTACTAGGTAATTTTCCAAACATGGGTGACTATCTAGGGAAATTACTCGTAAAAAGTGACAAGTAATAATGAAAATCTATTTTAGAAATAACTGACAAGTAAAATCAAATGCAGAGAGTATTAAAAACCATCTAATTTTAATAATGATGATATATATATAGGAACAGAGGGAGCTACCTAAAATAAATGCAGTCCTAATGCCAATGCAAGACTTATAAGGAAGATTGAGTGGTCCATCTGACAAACACCAAAGTCCATGATAAGAATGTATTTAGTGGTCCAGTGGTGCAACTATATCTTTCTCTAAATTAAATATTTTGAATTTAAGTTTTCAATATAATTTTTTTTAGGGAGTGTTACTCCTCAAATAACTTATTATGTAACATAAATCTAAATTAGTTGAACTTTAAATTAAATATAAAATATTGAACACAAAAATAAGAAGATTAGAGTTTTTTTTGATAGGATTTTTTTTTTTTTTTTTTTTTGGTTGAATTTTTGATAGGATTGATTTAGACTATCGAGACCAAAATTTCTTGAAAAATTATTTGAACCACCCTGTCAGAAATTTTTAATCAAAACAGAATTATGAAGTTTCTTTCGTGCAGTACTCCTTTCAACATAATATTTCTCAGTTTTGCAATCACATGTGGCAAATTTGTGGAATATATGTTGCAACTAAATATCCAAAAATAAAATGCTTCTATTATATCAAAAATAAATTTTAATGTCAATTAATTAGTGATGATAATTTATTTTTTATATTTTTATTAGAGATAATTACATTTTAGTACTCCTTGTAAATATTGTTAAAGACTATATCGATAATGATTTAATGACAATTAATTAATATCGGTAAAAGTTTTAGCACTCTTTATTAATGTACATATTTATTACCAAAAAAAACTATTTTTATTATAATTGTCTCATGCCAAAATATGATCACAAGCACCACCTCATCTTGAATCATCGCACATAAAACTATAACCAATTTTTATTTTAATCTAAAATTAACTTAACCACGTGCATCTAAAACACCTTTTAGTAAGATCTATTGGATATTTTGTAATACATAAAGGTCTTAAATTGAACAGACACATTTGTTTGTGAAAAAACATAGCGCTTATGTTGTAACACCTCGGTCTTAGAAAGGGCTAAATGTAGAAAGAGCTAAATTGAGAATTTTGCAAGTTAGTCTTCAATGGTGAGTTTTGTGTCAACTTCAAACGATCATAACTTTCAGTACAAAATGAGTTAGGTGGCCCATAAGGTATCAAATGAGAGATCATTGAGTCCGCTTTCCAGCGCCGCCAAGTTTGCTAAATTCTGAGTTCGAATGAAGGAGAAATGCCCGTTTGAGTGCAGCCTATCTAGTTAAGACAATTCATCAGTTTTAATGAGGGGGTATTTTGGTCTTTTCATTACCCCCACTAGCATAGCTCGTTTTTGTTAATCTTTAAGGAGTCTAAACTAATTGGAATCAGTTTTAGTCATTCCAAGGAAGCGTAGGGTTTTTGAGAGGAGTTCAAGAAGAGAGAAGAGAAATGATTCAACTGTTCGTTCAAGAAAACCAAAGATTTCGCCAAGAACAAGTGTTCTTCGAGGTATGTACGTTTTTCATAGTGATTGGTTAGTTCACCCTCACGCCAATCATGAGTTTCCTTATTGATGCACCAGGGAGGCTGGCGCGCCACGCCTGCAATGCGCCACAAATGGGCTGCAGTCGAGGTGGGGCTAGAGCCCTGCGCCGCCAGGAATGCACCAGGGTCGCCTGCCCCCATTCATTTTTCGTTGTTCGTTCCGTCTAAGTTCTTTTAAAACGTATCTATGCTCTCTTCCTGATTTTAACTATCTAAAATACATCTAATCAATGAGAAATCCTATATATCCAGATCATAATTCTTGCATTCACAAATTCAAGATATAGTTAAGAGTAAAGTTCGAGGGAGTCTGTTTGATTCATTTTGAGAAGTCTTTTGCAAACTTTTAAAACTTTTTTAAGACTTGATTACTTGAGTATGAGGATGAGGAGAGTTGAGTTTTATTTTTTCAAAATGAATATATGGAACTAAGTATTCCCAAGAGTAAATGTTTTTACATTTAAAATGAGAGGAAACTTTGATTTCCAAATGAGTTAATGAGGAGTTTTTGAGCACTATCTCTTTTAAGAGAATCTTTTGAGTAATAATCTCAAAGTTTGAGGATGAGGAAATGTTTTTAAACATATGAGCATGAGTTATATTACTGGTACTAGTATTGAGCACCGATATGGGAACCAGTTCAGACAACTCAAAGTCCTCATAAACCATGTATGCCAACATGGGTAAAAGGGTCATATACTTTTTAGATGACTCCTTATTAGTTTTAGTCATAGCTTAGTGGATCCACTTAGTTGAGGATGTCTAATACTCTGGCAAGGTATAAGACAGTTCTAACAGCATGGACGAGACGTTGTATCATCACATAACTCATAATGATGGTTGTCGGTTAGAGAATCTCCAAATAAGAGTAAAGAGTATTTTATTGTATTTTTATACAACATTGAGGTTTATCTCCTATTTTATAATATTTTAAATATTGCATCTATCATGGTTGCTTTATATTGAGTTGAGTTGAGATGTGTATTTCTTCCAGCCTTGTCAGTTTAGTTAGTTATTGCTTTAAATCTTTCTAGACAGATAATTATTTACTATGACCTTATCACGTACTCGTACATTCTATATACTGATGTCATTCGACCTGCATCATTTTATAACGCAGATACAAGTGTTCAGGATCATCAACATGCATTTCATTGAGGTCATTTGACATTCTAGTCAACTTTGGTGAGCCTTATTATATTCTGGAGGACTTCACCTTTACCTTACAGTTTGTAGTTTTGAGATGTCGTGGGTCTTGTCTCGATATCCTTCTATAATAGTAGAGGCTTCATAGATAGACAGAGTCGAGATATCTTTCAGTATTTACTTTCTTTGAGTTGTTTTATAAACTATAAGTATTCTCATTGACTATTGTTCAAATTGACTTTTTGAAGTTGTGTATTCGAGTTTAATGAATTTAATTCAGTTTTAAGCTTATGCATGCTTGAATTAGTTTTTCACTTGTAGTCAGTCAGGATGAGGGTTCTCTTGGGAACCACAATGATTCTCAAGTACCAACCACCTCCAGGGCATAGACTCAGGCGGTGACAAACTTGGTATCATAGCATAGAGTTCAAGTGTCCTATGGTGTCTATGAAGTGTGTCAGTAGGATCTTATTTATAGTTGTGAGGGCCCCACTTCTATAAGTGAGGGACTACAAACATTTAAGAAAAGTTTCCCTTTCTTCATAATCTAAATCATGCAATAAAACTTTATCATAAGGAACTTATTCTAAGTCGTGCATCTCTCATATCCATTCTACTACCCCTCATACTCAAGGTGTTTGAAAAACAAAGTCAAATCCTTATCAATGAGTAACTCTTAAAAAAAATCTTGAGAAAGTCATGAGATTGCAGAGGGGCTTGAGAGAAGCCCGTGAAAGAGCTTAAGTGTTGGGATTCTAAAGAATGTACCCTTATTCATATCAATCTTGCGTTCGAGCTAAAAGCGATATGTACTCCTAAACTCTCTTCTCTAAACCTTGTTACAGTTGAGACCCTTATGATGCAGTGTGTTTTATAGCTTGGGTAGTATTTTCACCTGAAAAGATAGTATGAGTAATGATGTTATAAGCAGTAGTAGAAAAGTTTCTAGAGTTAGAAGAATGCATTCAGAGGTATAGTAATCTAAGAAGGGACATGGTGATGAGGTTAATTATGTTGTTGTAGTCATGCACTAGTAAGTTATTAATGAGGAGTTTTCCTTTTTTGGTAGACTGAGAAGTGATGAGTTTGTGTAGATTTCATGATAGGAGGTAGAGTAAGAGTTACTAGTATGGTTGAGTTGGAGTATATTTTAACCATAAGGGAGTTTATGTCAATGCCATTGTGTTAGTGAAGGCCAAGTACATATGTGGAATAAAAGAGTAGAGTATTCATGAGGTGATAAATTTAAGCTAGGCTTATGAATTTTAGGGAGAGTCATGATGTTTATAGGGTTATAGAACTAATTTGGCAATAATGTATAGTGAATGGGTAAATAATACTTAAGTTGTGAAAGGAGGTGTGATGGTAAATTGTAAGTATGTAGAACTGAGAGATAAAGATTGACTACTTGTCATGAGGTTTTAGTGGGCGAGTGTTTCTTAATTTTATCTAGTAGTTGTAAGTTAGTATAGTAAGAGATCAATCATATTGATATTCTAATTTAGTAATAAACATTAAGCTTGAAATAGAGACGGCTGTCATAATAAAAAGGATGGCAACATGAGGATGATGATGTTAGTTTTAAGATATGATCTAGTAGGTTTGACAAGAGTAGGAGCGGAATTAAGGTGTTATTTGCAATGCATGTGAACGGTTAAAGTGTGATTTTATTACCCTTAGATGAGAGAAATGAAGTATGACTACGTCATTAGATTAGCAAGAGCATTAAGAGGTGTATTCGAGGTCGTATGTAGCCAGACGAGGTTCCAATTAAGGTAATGATTTTTCATGTGTGCCTAGTGTCACACCCCTAACTAGAAAGGAGCGGACATCAAGGATATACACAAGCACCTGCTAATTATCTTACTAATCTCATGCCAAAGCTATAGATTCATAAGTAGCGGGACCTATATGAAGACACATACTAAAACATAAATAACAAAAGGGCCCGTTGGGATACTTTACAACGGAAACAAAACTAAGTCTAAGAAGCCTATAAAGAGTATGCCTCTGAGAGTTTGATAACTAGTCGGGATAGGGCCCTGACATACCCATTCTGATATATGTACATACGTAGCAAACTATAGGCTCTAAATATCTGATAGCCCTTGGTAGAGGTGGAGCTTACCAACTGCAAAACTGGAAGTCTCTAGTCTACTGAAAATGCTTGTTGTCCTGAGTACCTGAGCCTGTAGTGATACAAATGAAGTTCCAAAATAATAGGGACGTCAGTACATATAAAACATGTACTGGTATGTAAAGCAGACTGAATAACAAGTAGACATGTAAACATGCTAAAATGCATCAAATATCAAGATAGGCAAATCTGAGCATGTGTATGCGGGAGACATAATCCGTAACTGGAATTGTGACCAACCTTAAGGGTCCTCATCTAACATTTCATGGCTTAGTCATTTATATATAAAATCCCTATAATTTGCCTAAGTGATATCTTTACTTCATTATATCACTTCTTTGATCTTTGTAAAACTAACTGTCATGGAATCACATGATGGCCTAATGACAACGATTAGTGAACCCTGTATGGCATCTGTAGCCCACTGTCACGACCACACATGAAATCTCATAGTCTGGTAACGAGGTCTATCAAGGTACGTTCCCCAGGGCTCCTGTATGGTCTGCCCGCAGGCCTGTATCAGTCAGGTGAATCCACAATGGGATATTCCAGCTGACTATATCTGAATTCTGTGCACAGAGTAGTGTCGCACGTAGTAGCCCTAAAAATACCCACTCCACGCTGTAGAGTAGTCTATAATCTCGACTGGTTGCAATTATTTATAATAATTAATTCATTAATCACATAGCTCGTGATACAATTCGTGATTACTTTCTTTAGCTTGAGAATCATATATCTTGTGACCTGTACCCTTACGAATAGTCTGGATGCTTTCTTTAAATTTATGCAACATGTACACCACTAACTTCTAGGAGCTTCAACTGTAGACAAATATAGTTGTGTGAAACATATTGCTTCCTTGAAGAGTACTATAAGTCTATAGGTTTAGGACTCAACATGAGAGGGTTTATAAAATATGATAACTTTCTTTCAAGTATCATAGAATCTCTAGTGATATTTATCGGAAGAACATGCGAGTTTAGGTCGTGCTTTAAGGGCAAAAGAGGTTTTAGCTCTACATACCTTACTTCGGGACTTACTATCTTATGTCGTCAAACTCCTTTGCTGACAACTTTATCTATAACATAAAATCATAAAAGGATAGTATAAGAAACTAATCACAACAATGCCAAAAACACAATAATAGTTCGCAAGCGACAATCTCAACAATTACCATAGATGAATGGTGTATCACCACACCCTTCTCTTTCTCTACTTTCCAAGTAGGCTTATGACTTATTTACATGTTCAGTATTACTCCTCAATCCTTTAACCATAAAGAACCAGCCCCTTTAATCATCCACACTTAACATAAAAGTAAAACTCATGGCCTCAGATCACCATACCACGGGTTCCTTGTTAACGATGTCAAATTCCTTTATAAGATCATAGTTTAAGTAGGTAGAGAACTAATGCCATAAATTAAAATAATAGGAGCTCATATAACCAGCTACAACATATTCTTAGAGATTTAGGCATTTCATCAAACACTTGGTGAGCGACAAACTTTCAAGAACCATAAGAGTCGCATTCTCTATACCTAGCCTTCCGTTTTAATGTAACCAACTTACTTCCCCAATACAATTCCATTGGCCCCTAATTTGTTCAAAACAACAACCAACACAACCTTCTACAAACTCCCTCCTCACCAAAACATCAACTACAATGGGTAAAACATGGACTCGCGGCTTCCTATTACCGTCCCGTGAGTCCTACGCACAAATTATACTTAAAGCATCCTTGAAATACTATTTATGAAGATAGAAGAGGAGTCATACCTATATATCCAAGAAAACCAGCCCCTTCCCTTTTCTATTCTCCAAGAACAATACTTTTTCCTTCAAGAAAACATTTAGCTACGTATATCTATAGGTCTATGGAGAGGAAGACACTTGATTCTTGAAGAAACCAACTTCCCTTAAGCTTTGGTGGATTGAAGATGTGAAAAACTTGAAGAAATAACTTGAAACCAGTCCTTACACGTTCTTGAGTATATGAGAAAGTATATCCCAAACTTCTAATATAAAAACAACAAGTTTGGCCGACTTTCTCTAAAGTGCCACATGTCCCGCAGTGATTGGCAGTGCATGTGTCTGTCGTAGAATGAACATAACTTTTTACTCCGATATTGTTTTAATAAGCGGTTTATTTTGCTGAAAACTAGACTCAAATACGTTTAATTGGATAGTTATAGGCTCTCTAATTCGTTATATATTAGGAGATATGCTCATTCAAAGTCAAATGAAGAATGAGATCATTTGTAGTATTCCTCCCCAATGAACCTTTAAACTTGAATCTTTTCTTTAATGATCTCTTTGGCCTAAAACTTTTGTTTAACCCTTCAAATGACTAAATATAAGGGTTACATGGTATGCTTAACCATTTTCAATGATATACTTCCCCCGGTATCACATTTATGCATTGGTGTTTACGAGTCACAAATGTCTTTTAAGTGACGGGATACTACACCTAGATAGTATATTTGAGCTGTCAATATGCAATAGGTTGATGTAAGCATTATTTTTTTCCTTAAGAGTTAGAAGCGGCCTTATTAACAAATGGGAAGAGGTTTAGAGATGTATCTTAGAAAAAGGTCTTAGAAGAAATCTTAGTACCTGCATATGGAGAGTTCAGTAGCCATGAGATAAGCCTTTTCCGAGTATTAGAGTAAAGTGAATATAGACTAGTTTAGATATGATGGAATAAATCCATAGATTTAAAGTATCCATTTTAGACCTAAATCGGGGTGATAAGATGAGGAACCAAGTCAAGTGTTGAGAATCAGATAGTGATCTGTTCAGAAAGAAATATAGTGTTATATCAATCCATTTATACTCTAGTGTATTCCTCAAAGTTCAGTCATTACAACATATTGTTGATGTTTCTTGTCACGCCCCGAGCCTACACCCTGGGCGGTACTGGCACTCGAGAACCATTGCTGGCCCCAAGCGAACCCTTGGCCTGTCTAGACTCTCAGCGGAAGACTCTAAGCATTATTACAATGATCAAATGCATATCTACTCAACTGTTTAATAGAATAACTTCGAACATTTAAAATTCTAACATTCAACTTGGCCAAAATGGCAACTCAAGTCTCAACATCAGAAATAACAATGTTAAGACAATTGAACTACTAACTGTCTATGAAGCCTCTAAAACAAGGAGGGATGTCGGGACAAGACTCTCGATTATCTTAACAACTGAAATACTAAAAAGCAGTGTAGAAAGGAACCCGCTGGAAAGCAAGAAGGCTCACCAATAGACTCTGAGTGCTCAACTAGATCAACGAGGCGCTGG